>VYZM01023510.1:756932-832138 GCA_013398915.1 Dromas ardeola
GGGGGGGAGGAAATAATAAATCAAAAAAAACAAAAGCCATAGGCTCTGATAAAACCTCCCTGACCGCTGCTCACTATCCAAGTGAGAAATCCTGCCTGGGAACTGCTCGCCGTTTGCTCTGAAGGCTCTTGCGCTGCCCAGAGCCCCCCACGGCCCCTTCCTCCCACGCTGGAGAAGGTGGCATCTCTCCAGCCCCCAGCTGCTGGGACGGACGCTCATGGAGGTGACAGGTTTTGTCAGGCATGGGGACAGCTCGCCCTGACACCAGCACCATCCTCCTCCTCTACCAGCAACATCCCATGAGCTTCACGGAGAAGCTGAGCCGCCTGAGGAACAGCAAACCCACCTCAGAAGGTGCTGGGAAGAAGCACGGTGACAGCCGTGACCCCGTCCTGCCGCTCTCATGCACATAAGCTTTCCCACTGCAAGCCCCCGGAGCCTGGAGAGTTTGCAGGATCTGGCCCCAAAAGGCACAATGCCGAATCACCTCCTCATGCCAGGAAGCCGGTGCCGGTTTATACCCACGTTGGATCCAGCCTTGGAATTTAAAAAAAGCCTCCGTGTTTATCCAAGTGCCAGGAAAGGCTGTCGGAGCTGCTTCCTGCGCCCTTTCAATCCCCGGGAACCGCCCGGCCGCAGCAAGTCGGCTCTGGCAAATAAACTCAAACCCACAAACTAGAGGCAAAGCCACCGTTAAACACGGCGAAGCCATCATCCGCCGGGTTGCATTTACATGAGCGTGCTGTTGTCAGATGTAACTTCTATTTTCGGATCGAGACAACGCTCCATTTATCGCTCTGGAAGCGGACCCAGGTCTCCTCCTCCGAGGCGTGCGTGGGTTCCAGCTATGAAAAATCTAGGGGCAGGACACGCATCTCAGGTCTCAGTTACCATAAAACCAGCAAGGCCACGGACTTCCAGAATTAAGCCACACACAGACATACAAAGACACAACCCGACGCATTTCTTACAAAGCCCCTAAGGATTTGACTTCTAATACCACAGAAGGAGAGCGGGGGTGATGGATGCTGTTATCCCACAGCACCCATAGGGAAATCAATTAGCTGCTATTGTCATAGTGTAATTTAACAGCCTACAGGGGTTTTGGGTTGTTTTTCTTCCGCTACAGATGCTAGAGGTGCAGAGATGAATGATGAAAAGTTGCTTTAGGACAAAAAGAACAGGCTGATGATATAAACTACAGAGTCTAACAGGCTGGGGGCTTTGAGATTTCCTTTTCCTGCTGTTCCTTCAAGGGCTGGACAAACCGGGCAGAGCAGCAGTTTAGCATCCGAGTAGTAAAATGCCCCGCAGAGGGCACGTCACCGTGCTGGTATTTAAATTCCCCCACCAGGGTAAAGCAGAGCAAATGCACTATTTTAACCCCCACCTGAATTAGGCACCTTCCGAATTTCCCAAGAAATAATGACATTGTTCTAGATGAAAGCTGGAAAGGTGTTTAAGAAAAGTCACGCTTCAGGTGCGAAACATCTTTTCAATTTTTATTTATTACCATAAGCAAGGTGCATGCCTTGAGAAAAAGGTTAAGGTGTTACTGGTGATGTTTTACTGAAACAATTCCAAGTATAAACGGGAGTAGTTCCTAGGATAAGCAAACAGGTTTCCCCACCTCTTTTGCATCCTTTTCGTAATATCCATTATTGCTTTGTAAGTTAATGCTCTGCTTGATACGTTTGGCTTACGAGATTGGTAGGAATTTTAACATTTAGTTTGCATTTTAAAAAACAGCCATAATATTCAATAACGGTTTCTGGTCATTCGATAACCCCGAAACACTCCTCACCTAAACACCTTCCCTGTTTAGAAAAGTCACACTGAAGCGCCCAGACCCAGAGCGGTGGCTGCAGCTGAACTCCAGCCCTTTGGATTTAGGACGGGAAATCACAGCTCCACTCCTAAACCTACTGCCAAATCCTTTTGTAGCCCTGGGTAAGGAAAAGAAAGCACTTCTAGCAAAACACGCTTCATAACTCAGTAATAGCCTTGTAGCTATCAAAAAAAAAAAAAAAAGGGTTGCATAAAAAGTTATATAAAAGAAGTTGCATAAAAAAAAATGTTCTGCAAGGTGACAAGCAGGGCTCACCGGGATATTTAAAAATCAGAAGAAACCCTCAGAGAAACTGCAACATAAAATAGCACACACGTTTCTTCAGCAACTTAAAACAACTGTTTTATTTTTGCTTTTACGCTCCTTATTTCAAAGCGGAATAAAGTTCCCAACAGCCCCAGAAGGCCTGAGGCTCCCTGCAGGTTGGAGCCTGGAGTTTTGTTTGGCTGATGTGCTAAGCGTAGAAGTTCCCCCCAGATTTGCGGCCAGGGTTAGGACAGCTTTCGCTCCAATTAGATCCTGCTCTGTAAATGACGCCTAATTGTCAGCCGGGATACTGAACTCGGAGCGTCAAACTTTCCTTTACGACATCACATGAGAAGAAAGTTGGCTTTTTTTTTTTTTTCCTTTTAATTCCGTTTTTGGCTAAAACTTTTACAGTTCCAGAAGTGCAGTACTCGGCCTCCTTGTTTACTGCTGACCCCCAACAACCCCCGTGTTTCCCCCATATATGCACATATTCCTTGGTACCAAGAGAAAACCCTCCCAGAAGCAGCTCCTCCAGTTGCTGCGGGACCATCAGCCAAAGGAGGAACCTGCAGGGACACTTCTTGGAAAAGCAGCAGCAAAGCTGCCAAACTCAGTCCTAAAACAGGTGCTCGGCCAGGCTTAAAACCCCTTCCAGCTGCTATTATTAGCAGCCAAGCACTTAAACCCGACCGCATCCTCTCCTGCCATGGGGCAGAGACCTTTCGAAGCACTTTGGTGTTACGGGATGGAAGTGTGATGGAGCTGGGCTGTTTTCTCGGGGCGATGGCTGTGGATGGGACGTTTCTCCACGTGGATGAACGGAGCCGTTGGCCATGAAGAGGAGCTCGGAGCAGAGCGATAGGTTACTAGCACATATTGCCCTGCTCCTAGCTCGTACTAGCGCGTGTGTTTTCCCCTTTCAGGTGCGTTTCAGAGGGGTAAATGTTCTGCTGGTGGCACCGCGGTGGTTGCACCCGCGCGCGTGGGGCGGGGCGGAGGTGCGAGGGCATCCCTAGGCGGCCAGGTCGAAGTCGTCGCGCTCCTGGTTGTAGTCCAGGACCTTCTGCCGCAGGCGGGAGGTGTCCACCCAGGTGATGAAGTCCTCCACGGCGCGGGGGACGAGGAGCGCGGGGTCGGTCACCACCTCGGGCCCCAGGCGGACGTGTCCCTGCTCCACGAAGGTGACGGCGTGGCGCAGGTTCTGGGCCATCCGCAGCTTCACCAGCAGGCAGGGCAGGCGCCGGCGGCAGAAGGCGGCGGCCGAGAGGCTCTCGCAGGCGGCCAGCGACCCCCGGCTGCTCACCAGCCCCAGCCCGTACAGCTTCTCCAGCAGCGCGGCGGCGCAGCGGGCGCGGAAGGCGGCGCTGGCCGGCCCCAGGTCGCGGAGGCGGCGGGCCAAGGCGCGGACGGTGCGGGCCAGGGCTTTGTACCGCACGTAGTCCTCCCGCCGCGCCAGCCGGTAACGCCGCAGGGCCTTCACCTCGGCCAGGCTCCCCCCCGCCGCCTCCCAGCTCACCAGCTCCAGCCGCCGCAGCAGCTTCTGCTCGTGGTACTTCAGCTTCCGCACCATCTTGGAGGGAGGGAAAGGAGGGACGGGGACGCGCAGCCCGGCACCGGCCGCCCTTTCCGGGGAGGAGCGGCCCCGCTCCGCCCGCAGCTTCCCCGCGGAGGGCGGCGCGTCCCGCCCCCGGGTGCCCCGTCCCGCCCCCGGGAGGAGCGGAGCGTCTCTGGCCGGGTTAGGATGGACCCCGGGTCTCTTCCACTTCGTGCCCGGAGAAGGGAAGGTGGCGGATAAACCCCCGCCCGGCCGGGGGGATGCTGCTCACGCCGGCTGCCTGCTCTGGGATGCGGCGGGTCGTCCCCCCCCTGCGCTCGGCTCGTCCCCAGCCTGGCTCCGAGGTGTCACCCCAGGTACGGGCCGGGGGGGATGGGGGGTGTCAGGCCTTCCCAACAGCCTCTCCTGCTCGGGCAGCCCTTCCTTTTCCCTCCAGGGATCAAATCCAGGCCGCGCCGTTCCTCTTGGAAAAATGGCTACAGCGTCGGGTTTTTCCGTGACATCCTTCTCCCCCAGCCCGGTTTTGTTTACGGCAAGAACTTCCCTCTCTGCCGTTCCTGCGAGGAGGAGCGGCTCCAGGTTGGAGCCTGGTGGGAAGGGAACTGCCATCACCCTTGAAACTCGACACTCTTGGGCTTGCGCTTCCCTGTTTGATCCCACGAAGTGACCCTGCTGCTGCTCAGCCCTGTCTGTGCCCCAAAAGTGACTCTGCTGCTGCTCTGCGCCACCTCGACCTCCCCGGTGCCGCCGCGGTGACCCCTGGAAAACATTCCTCCCTGCCCTTTCTGTTCGGTGCACAGGGTTGTCCAGTCCTTGGGATTCAGGACACCCTGCTCCAAGGAGATTCCCCGATAGAGCAGGTCAGGTTGGTGACTCAGGATTTCAGATCTCTGATTCTCATGAGCAGATTCTTGTATCGGCTCAACCCTGAATTTCCTCCTACTGGACCTTCACGCAGTGGATTTTTTTCAGGGTAGGTGATGTGGTCACACTGCCCATGGGGGGTCTCTTGACTTGCTTTGTGTTTTTCCCTAGGTTTGTTGGTGAAGGTGCCAGTGGAAATGGGGAGCAACAGCACTGAGAAGTTTTACAGGATCCCCGAAGGGAAGGGACCGCACTCAGTTGGATGTACAGACCTGATGACAGAAAATGCTGTTGAGGTAAAGCTCTCGGTTCTTCCCCCTCTGGATTTAAGCCGCAATGTTAGTGAAACAACCTGCTGTAGTTTTGCAGATGAATTGAACAGGAGGCCTTGTATGTGCAGGGATGCTCCGTGGCTGCCACAGCTGAGCTTACTATCCTCTCCATCCCAATGTAGGATGTGTACTGGGCATTTACCAGCTGGATGTAACCTGCAAGCCTTCCCCGTGGCTCCCTCCACCTAATATCCTTGCCTTCCTGACTCCTCTACGCAGGATACTGCAGATAAACAGTGTCCTTCTGGGCCCCATGGGGTTCTTCTGAGCCACCCCACCGCTCCCTTCTGCGCTGGGCTCCTGCGGAGACTCCACACGAAGTCTCCACGACCGTAGCTGGTCTTTAAAAGACAGGTAGACGTGGTGCTTAGAGATATGGTTTAGTGATGGTTTTTGTCAGAATTAGGCTGATGGTTGGACTCGATGATCTGAAAGGTCCCTTCCAACCGAGGCGATTCTATGATTCAGTGATTCTGTGCCAACAGGCTTCAGCAGGGTTGGGTGATGACGGTGTGTAGTGTTTCATCTGCAGGGTAAAGCAGGAGATGTCTTCTCGAAGTTTTATCTAGCTGAAAAAGAACAGGATGTCAGTTCTGCAAGTGGTTAGCACGGAGGGAAGCCACGATAAGAAGATCGGGACAGTAAATGAGCTTGCTTGTGGGTTTCCATTTCAGATCCTCTTGCTTTTAAATTTTCTTATGTGAATACGTCTGCATTTAGACTGTGGTTTTACTCCTCAGACTAGCCAGGTGTAGTGGAACTTGTGATCGGTTTGTAGTGGTTATTCGTATCTTTTCCTTTACTGAGCTTACTCTGTAATAGCACAAAGAAGCGATTAGTTTCCCTTTGCAATCAGACCATGTGTTTTTCTTAGATAAGCAATCTGTCTAATTACAGTTCTCTCAGGCACAGATAATGAACCTCTTTCCCTTTCTGGTAAGCAGTTAGTCACCTGGGAAAGTTCACTAGGGCTGTTCTGGGATCAAATTAATATCACTACCAGTATGGATGAAGGTTTGATGATTTCTTCCTTAAAGGCCTTTGTGTCAAAAGTTGATTTAAGTTTGATGAGTAAATAGAAACAAGCTTCATAAAACAAGCTTTTGATACATGTTGTGTATGAAACCGATAAATTAGTGTTCAAGAAACCAGCCTTTATTCCAAAGCTCATGTTCTTTTTGGCCCTAGGCTTAACTTGTTAAAAAAAAAAGTACAGTTGGAGTAATGACATTGAATTTGAATCGTGTGTCGCAAATTCCCTTGCAAAGCAGGAAGTAAGAATGCAAATTACACCCAGCTCCTCTGCCGGGAGGTCTGCTTTAAGGTGTGCCATTGGTACATTGCCGCTGTCTGCGTAGCAAAAATACTGGCAAAGGGGTATGGAGGGTCCGTGTGAACGCGGAAAGCTTGGGTGGTTTCCTGGAGTGCAGGCAGTAAAAGAAGATTCAAACCAGCGGTAAGAAACAGAGGCAGATAAAACACAAGTTAGTAAAATTGCATTTAGAAAGATGGACCACTACAGGCTTGTAAACATCTTGATGAGGAGGAAGAACAATACATTGTGCTCGTTTGCTCTGCAGCTGCCCAAGAGCTTTACTGGGAGCCTTTTGCTCAGGTCAGCCAGGAACACTGTAGCCACGTGTCCTGGTTTGAGGTAAAACAGAATCAATTTTCTGTTCAGTAATTTTACTTCTTAGCTAGGCCTCTTCTAACTCTCTGAAATTAACAGCATGTCGTGCCGAAAACGGTTCGTTCTCAGAGTGGTAAGACCAATGTTTACAGTTTGTGCCAAGGAATGGTACGCAGACAGGCTCTTGCTTACACTTATTGCTATAACAGCCAAGGTCAGCTAATTTTGTTATTTGCCCCTTTGGAGGGTCAGAACCGGAAAAGCTTAGAGGGGTCCCACCTGCGGGGAGGAGCAGACAGGACAGGTGACCCAAAATTGCCCAACAGGGGTATTCCACCCCATCTGCCCCGTGCTCAGTGGAAAAGCTGAGGGATCAAAGGGTCAGCCCTCTCTTCAATGGCCGACATCTGAGGAGGACCCTGTCTTCATCTGCCTTTGATCCTGATCCATGTGTTCCTGGCTCCAACTCTGGAATCCAGTTCCCACCCATTGCCGAGTCCAGTCTGGGACTTCCTGTTGCGTGAAAGGGGCAAAGAGGTTTTGGCAGAAAATAAGCCCCCTTGAGTTCTAACACTCCTCACCGAGGTGGGAGGCTAAGCGCGGCTAGGTTTAAATTCTGAGTGATGCCCAATTCGCTACTGTCAGTCCAGTCGCGTTTAACGGGTATTAAACTATTACGATTTGGATACTCTAATAGTGGACTGCACCTTCAGTCTAGTCGTGCTCATGAACGAGCACGGGCACTCTCGAGTCTTTGGCCGCGTTCAGTGAGAAACCGAAACGACTAGCTACTTAAACAGCGCAGTTTATTTAAGCAACAGATATACAGGTTCTTAGGATTGCCGGTGATGAATACACTGTCTGCAAAGCACGTGCAAGTAAAAAGTAATGTTAATTGTACAAAATGCGCAACAAAGTTATAAACTATACAGACTGGCTATAAATGTAGAAAAGAGATTCTCTAGAGAGATTTCTAAGTTTCCCGAAGAAGTGTTTGGTATAATCTAAGTCTCACCCAAAGGCGTCCCTATGGGGGGGAAGAAAGGCTCAGCCCATCGACTGGTCCCAGGAGTCAAAGGCAGTCTGTGATGGAGTTCTCCCTGACTTGTTCACGATGGTGTCTTCCCTGATATCCCCCCTTGCTTGGGCCATTTTTATACTATTTTTTACCTTCAAGGTGGAGTTTGAGTGACTTTAGTCATAAATACCTTTATTATGATTGGTGTAAAATTCTCTCACTTCAGTTTAAAGGCATAGTTTACGAAAAATTCAGGGCACAGACTCAAGGAAGAGGGGTCGCACCTTGGAGGCGGGTAGTCTTCGGGATGGAGGTGTGTTTTGGTATTATAATGACACTATAATGAGCAAAGTTCGCACAAAGGACAGCATTTCATCAAAATCTGACAGAATGTTGGCTTTGGGTAACGAGTAAGCGGCTTTATCTCTTCTTAGTACGATCTTGCTCCCGTATCTGCACAGGACAAGGCCACAGAACCGAGCACTCCGTTCCATCCCCCGTGTAGCTTCGCAAGCAATAGTGTACCGGGAGTCGCAGCTGTGGCATTCCTCGCGTGCCAGCTGCGGCTGTTTTTCCTACCTCAGAAGCCTCTTGATTTTATACTTTTCTTTAATGTGTGAACAATGCTGTACTTTTATCTTTTTGGCCAATTTAGTAATTATTCCACAACTTCCCCAGTGCCTGCCAGTGACGTCATCCTGGGAGCTTGATACGGTTTTGTATATACTGTATCTATTTCATTATTTCCTTTTTATTTTATTATCAATATTTCATTAAAGTAGTTTAGTTTAGAAGAAACTCGTAAATCTCTTTACCTCTCCTCCTCCTCTCCGTGTGTGAGAGGTGAGGGGGGAGCATCTGTCCGCCGGCCATTGGCCAATTTGGCCAAAACCACGACACCACACCGAGACCATGCCCCTGACTCTCCCCGCATCTCCTCTGCTAGACCGCACTTCCAGAAACTAGTCTCAGGGTAAAATTTCTCTTGCAACCCTAGTGAAAAAATATAGTTCTAGGAGGGTATAGTTTTTCCCCCCAGTTTAGCAAGCGGAATTGGGTCAGTAACAGCTCCGTGGGACGCACTGGGGCAAGGAAAGCAATGATGGCTCCCGGCTGGGAGGGTGAAGGGGACACAGTCACCCCTGTTAAACTGCTCAAACTGCTCCATCGTACCGTTCCCCGAAGGGAGGCATAGTGAGGAAGACAAAAGAAAAGATCCAGCAAGATGGAGAAATGGAGCAAACAGGTTGTGAGTTGTGATTAACTTAATTAAATGGAGCATTTTGAATTAGCTATAGGCTAACCTAGAGAAGGCAACGTGTTTCTCTACCTGGGTGCCAGCAGTCATGCTACTTTAAATTCATTGCAGGGACAAAAAGATAGTGGCAGAGGATTGGCATCAAAGCCTGTATAGGATAATAATTTTCTTGTGAGATTCTCTTAATTCTCTTGAGCTGTCATTCTTGCATCTGAACCCTTGACAGAAATGCATTTATCTTCCATATATAATGAAATATCAGTCTTCCCTTTTTTTTTTTGTGTCCCTCCTAATCCCAGGGAAGCTTCTTGCGCCTGTATTATCCATCGTGCGACGGCACTGATAACGAAGAGGCACCATGGATTCCAGATAAAGAGTATTATCAGGGACTCTCTGACTTCCTTAATATGTACCGAATTGTAGGAGAAAGGCTTTTCCAGTACTACGTTGGTAAGACTGGTTCTGGTTTTATTCCTTGACTAGTGCAAGGGCATGAGCTCTGTACGCAGGTCGTTGCCTCGCTGCTCCATAAGCAGCGTATTATTGCTGCAGGACTAATTGTCAGAGCAATTTGCTCTAGGAAGAGCTTGGCTAAGCTGCACCTCTGTGTCGGGATTTAAATCCCACAGGGAAATGTGCAAATATACAAAGGTCAGATAGATACTAAGGTCTGAATGCCAACAAGACTTGGATGCCTGACTGTTCTTGAAAATCTGTTCTCGTAGGGCGTGAAAGGTATGTAGGCTGCGGATGGGAGGAGGAGAAGGAAAGGATCTTCTGCCAAGTAGGAAGTATTTTCCGAATCGGATCCATATTTGTCTTTGGTATTTTAAGGATGAGATTTGGTACCTTATCTTCAGATGACCGCTCTGAAATCAGTGGTCACCAGATTCTCTCCCACAGGAACAAAGGCTTTCTCTCATTTCAGTAATAATGACATACGCTTCGGTTTTTATCTAGGTTCAGTGACCTGTCCTGCAAAGTCAAATGCTGCTTTTAAGCCAGGAGAGAAATACCCACTCCTCGTTTTTTCCCATGGACTTGGAGCTTTTCGGTAATTCAGCAGTTTGTTGACAAACTGTTATTTTTGTCGTCTGTGGAGACAGCGGTCTCCAAGGATGGATCTGAACAGATTTTCAGTAGGGGGGTGAGATCCCTGTGGAGCTGAAACAGATTTGAAGAACAGGCTGCTGCGTATCAGCATGCCTCCACTGAAATCAACAGCAGTAAATAAAAGCAGGGTTGAAGTATTTATTTGTGGTTTCCCTTTGTATTTTGGGGGTGAAGGTATTTACCAATCCATAAACATGTTGTGAAGATTAGCGAGTTGATTTTTGGACAGCTCTTTGAAGATGCAAAGTGCTACTTTTTTAAAAATCATTAGCATTTTTCCTTCTGAATAGATAGAAAAGCAGTAGCGGGGTTTTGTGAACAGGCTTTGGTGCCTGGCGTACAAAAGCTTGCTCTACTGGCTAGCAAATTCAAACAGAAGAAATACTGACTAGGGGCTAGCCCATACGTAGTGTGGTCGATGTTTAAAAAGCAGTGTAATTGCAATAATTATGTATGCACGTGTCTCACCAGAGCGTGGTTTTGATTGCAGGACAATCTATTCCGCTATTTGCATAGAGATGGCTTCTCAGGGCTTTATAGTGGCTGCTGTGGAGCACAGGTGCGTATACTGCACGTTTTTGAGTTCTGAAGGGAATAAACTTTCTCACATTGAATAGAATGTTATTTATTCTAAAGAAGAATTTAGGATTTTTATTTTTTTTTTTAAAGAAAAACTAACGTATCTTCTTCAGCCCTCCCCGCACCCGCTGTTTCTCTAGCTCAACTCTTATCCAAGCCCCTGACTGAAAGGTCCCAGGGTTGATATCATTTCTTCAGGCATTCTTCAGGCATGCTATTTTTCCCTCTCTTATTGTTAGAACCTGGAGAACATAAAGGAGGTGGGAGTTTTGGTGGGGTTATTGCATTATTTAGAAAGTCTGTCTACACTCAGCTGTGATTGCAGCAGCACTGGGTGGTAGATGGATCTCTTGAGATAAGTGAAATTTAAAGCTTCTGCTGACTTCATCTCAAACGAAACGGAATACATCCCCAGAGATGACCTTTTGTTGATATTACAGAGACGAGTCTGCTTCAGCAACGTATTACTGTAAAAAAAAGTCCATTCCTGAACGACAGGAAGAGTCTACGTCAAACATGGAGAAGGAGTGGATCTACTACAGGAAACTAAAAACTGGAGAGGAAGAGCGCTGCCTGCGCCATAAGCAGGTACTCATCCCAGGGCCGTGCTCTCGGGGGTGAGGCAGGAGTGGCGTGTTTAGGATGAACTAGCCGGCTCTTTCCCGTTGGCCATGTCTGCAGTCTTCTGCCATGACTCGGGGGATATATAAATATCATCAAGTCCTATGTTCCTGAAGATGGGAAAGCCAACAACAGCTTTCTTCAGAGCATAGACCACTTCCTCAACAAAGCTTTCTCGTGGAGTTGCACTGTCAGGCTTAGTCAGCTGTTTCTCCTCTGGTTCCACTCAACTTTCTGTTTCTTCTCTTTTGCTGCCCAGCCCAGTCTTTAAGTGACTCAGAGTTGAATTCAAATAGTTTTTGTGGCCTTAGGCTTGCTTTAGCTTTTATTTACCATTTAATAGCAAGATGAATCATGTCTGCTCTAAGAGGGAATGTTTGCTTCATCATCTTTACGCTTGAACGTGGTTTATAGCAATGTAAACAATGCAGACTTCCTAATTATAAGCAGCATTCACGCTAGATGTGATATGGCCATACTGGCGAACTCCTCCAAGCATAGACTTGACCTTTAAAACATGAGAGTGTTTTCTTCCAGCTAAGGCACTCAGCCAGGAGGCGTTTCTCTTTATCTCCCTGGGCCCTACAGACAGCAGTACAAGTGTCATTTCCTGTGGGCATACAACATCCTACTTACGAGTCTGAATACCTACTGTCTGAGCTTGCAAATAACCTCCAGAAGCTGTTGCCGGCAAATTTCACTAGTAGAGAAGTCAGGAGATTGAGATTTATTTGAAATTCAGTGATGCACAGACATCTTGCTGGCTGCCTACACACTGTGGGTCCCAAGAACCGTTCTTTGGTTCTTTTTGAAGCTTTTCTTTTACTAAAATATCAAAATCAAAACCACTTCTTATACCAAACAATGAAAACTGTTATTTACAACAGCTTTACTACAGTTTTCAAGAACGTGTATGTATATATACGTAATGGGAAGGGCTTCTTGGCTGTTTCTTATTTTCGCTTTATCCAGTGTAAAGACGGTTTCAAAGCTACCATGGAGATGGGGCAAATGATGTAATGACATTTGCTCGTCAATGTGCGCATGAGGAGGAGCAGCGAGTCAGCCTTCCCTGTAGTTGTGTAACTTAAGCCTTTGTACATCCCAACAATCCCTTCTCTGAGCGGTGACAGGAGGATGGAGTTGAAGGTCTTTGGCGCGTGTCGTAGGGATACATTCCTCGACACAAGATCTACGCAAAAGCTTCAACTCTTTGGACCTCCAGAAGTCAGTTTTGTTGTTGGTCAGACCTTGTCAGAGTTCTGTTTTACAGTTCCATTCTGCAGTTCAGAATAGTCATGACCATATCAGACACTTAGAGGGAAAAAGAAAAATCAAAGTCTGGTGTTCGAAGGGACAGCAAGCCTAGCAGTTGTCTGATAATTCCTTCTACTGCTCTGACCCAGCTCCTCTTTCTCTCCAGGTGCAGCAAAGAGCGCAGGAGTGTATCAAAGCTCTCAATCTCATTCTTAAAATCAACTCAGGAGAGGAAGTAATGAATGTACTAAATTCAAACTTTGACTGGAATAGCCTAAAGGTGAGTGAAAGGCGGTGACTGCATTTTGTTAAATGCCTAATAATGTTTCTTATTTCCCTCGTCCATTTCTAAACTGGTTCCTGTGAACTATTCTGAAGATCACACCGTAGATCTGTGAACATATTCTCAGGTCATCCCAAGCTGGATAGATAGTAATGGAGCTGAAGTGATGTTCTTCCTACTTCAATAGGATTTATTGCCTAATAAGTTCTTCCCTTTAGAAAAAAAAAAATTAAAAGTTTGGGAAAGTAAGTCTCTTACAGCACCTGGATTTTTTTGACAGGATTCTGTTGATACTAGCAGAATAGCTGTGATGGGACACTCTTTTGGTGGTGCTACAGTTATTGAGAGTCTCAGCAGAGAAATAAGATTCAGGTAAGTATGCAAAACAAGGCACGAGACACTTGGCACTTGAGACGTCTGGAGCAGGGGACCTTACCTAAGATCCACCAATTACTAATTAGCTCTTGAAGAAAACTTTTGTTGGCCATGTCTTGTTTTCTTAAATCATACTTCTTTCAACAGTGGGGGATGTGGTGGAACATAATGGCTGTATCATGTTGTATCATGATGCTGTGGGACCCTTGAGCAGCCTGGTCTAGTGGGAGGTGTCCCTGCCCAGGGCAGGGGGGTTGGAACTGGATGATCTTTAAGGTCCCTTCCAACCCGAACCATTCTGTGATTCTATGACCCTGCAGAAGCTCCTGTGCCCAGCTGCACTTGGCAATGGCAACAACAAATGCAATAATGGATTAATTCTTTTCCCCCAGAGTAGACATAATTTTGAAACAAAATGATTCGTTAACCTGTTTACCTGTTCAGTATCATAGAGAGTTTCTCTCTCCCATGTCTCCTGCAAATCAAAGCATGCTGAGAACTTCCATACAAAGCTTTTTGCTTCTGTGACAATATCCAGTGGTTTTTGACAGGTGCGGCATTGCCCTCGATGCATGGATGCTTCCAGTAGGTGATGACATTTACCAAAACAGTGTCCAGCAACCGCTGCTTTTTATCAACTCTGAAAAATTCCAGTGGGCTGACAATATCTTAAAGATGAAGAAGCTCGGCTCCAATGACGCAAACAAGAAAATGATCACTATCAAGTAAGTGTCAAGGATCCATCATTTCTGTGGCTGAAGATGAATCTTTATTCTCTTGTTGGAGCTGTTCGGTTACGTGTAACTGCAGACAGACAGTCAGTCAGTACTTCCTCACGGCCCAGGTTTTCACTACGTGTTTAAATTAGACAGCAGTACGTCCCCCACAGTGGCGACAGAGACCTCTCTGAAAGCAGGCAGTAACCCCAAGTTTAAGGTAACTCCAAGGTGCGCATTCCTGCCCTGGGGCACAAGTTTTGTCCTGGGCCTCATGCATCATCTGTTTCTGAACACTAAATCACCTTCTGGGTGAAAGCACCGCGTGCAGGGGAGCGGATGGCTCTATAGTCCACCTTATAGCAGAGAGACAGCTTGATCTTGAAGTTTTGCCAAGCCTGCTCTTTACTGCCGTTGCAATTATAGTGACTTACAGTAGGCACGTACCAAACTTCCTCCCTTCTATGGATAGGAGAGAATTTACTGCTGATCTTGCATGACCGTGAGATGAACCAGTTTATCATCTTCTGCTAAAAACGACAGCAGAAGATGTGTGACAGTCTTTCGAGAAATCTGTGCAGCCCACGGCATTTTTTCATCGTCCGACTGCGTTCTTACAAGCCTGTTGACCATTGTTCTATTTGCAGGGGGTCCGTACACCAGAGCTTTCCTGACTTTACCTTTGTGAGCGGAGGAATCATTGGAAGATTTTTCAAATTAAAAGGAGAAATAGATCCAAATGAAGCTATTGATATAAGCAATCACGCTTCCTTAGCCTTCCTGCAGAAACATTTGAGTAAGTTATCCGTTTACGCCAAAGTATGAAGTTAAATTAATACTTAATTCCTATGAAGCTTTTTATGTAACCATTCTGTTTAGAACAAAACCAGAAGTAAGTGTGTCAGAAAAGTTGAAGCAGAAAGAACAAGTCGGACTCTTTTTCTAGAGGCTTGTTAGTTACTTTTGTAATCTAAGCAATTCAGGAGGAATGTTGCAGTTTTGTTCCAATACATACAAACCTGGTGTCGTTTTTTCCTCCTTAAAACATCATGCCTCCCCTACTTTGCCAAGTTGATTCACCTGTACTATAATTTCATTTTCCAATGTAGCTTCACAAAAAGCTGACTATTTAATTCATTACCACTTGGGTTTTCTTTTCCCCATTTTATAGGTCTTAAGAAAGATTTCGATAAGTGGGATTCTCTTGTGGATGGCATAGGACCCAACGTTATTCCTGGTACCAATATTGACTTATCTCCAGCTGAACCTGAATAAGGAATACAAAGAAGCACTGAAAACGCCACAGACATCAGGACACTAATGTTGGCCAGACATTGCTCCAACATGCCATCACATTGGCCACCTACACAGCTTTTGGGGGCGTGGAACAAGAGAAAAAGATAAGGCATTAGGTTACATTATCATGAAAACGTAGAGAGGTTTTAGTTCAAATGAGTTAGTGGAATTCTTTGAAATACTGCAACAGGGTAACTTCTGCTTTATAGGCAGCCGGGGTGGGGGGGAAATCACTTGATGGTAATATAAACGCTTTTTCTGGTTTTGACTTAAGAATCAAGTTTGCAGAGAGATTCAGCTCCGAGGAATTCAACTAAAATCCTGCTTACTAAGCTTTAAGTCAGTTTGCATCCAACAAGCCTTTTTTGCAGCATAAGAAGAAAAAAAATCTTTGTTATTAAACTACTTAGTCTGTCAGCTGTGCTCTGACAACAGTCAAGAGCTGGAGCAGGTTTTTGCTCCTTCTAGGCAGAGAGGTGCCAGTGGAAAAAGGTCTTGAAAACTGTCTTGTTTTAGTAAAAGTCACAGTAAAAGCTACAGGAACTAGTTTAAGATAACAGCATAGAGGCACGTTTGTTCAGACACGGGGCTTCTCATATGAACTTAATCCATTTACATTTAAGATCTGTGTTTACTGCCACACTCGGAGGATGTTTCCATTCCAAAAGCTGCTGAAATGGTCACTCTTGTTGTAGCAACTGTAATTCCCCCTAGGCAAAGCTCCAAGTAGCACCTCTCTTGTTAATCTCTGTGTTACCACTATCACTCAGTCGTACTGTTGTAGGTGAAATTACAGAAAAGATGTGTCACTTCTACCACTCGCCTTTAAAAAATGAGTATGTGAGCATTGCTTGATCATCTTGATGTCTCTCATGGTTGTAATACTCTTCAGACTCTCGTCTTTGTCCAGGTACTAGCACTGCTGTCTGTATCTGTCAGTAGAAGCAGTTGACTATGTGGTTGGCTAAAGATGGCTCTGATTTTTACAACAAAACTCTTTGAAGCTGCTGCTTGGAAGGGTGACTTCTAAATGAATAAGCCTTGCAAAAGTGGGACTACTTTAAACTGTAGCCTGTTTGTTTCAAAATCAGGTTACAAAACAAAACTGAAGCAAGTGGAACAAGCAAAGCAGTTAATGGTGTAATTAAATATTTATATAGAAGGTGATCTTAACATGAGATTGCAACAGCACCTAAGACTTGTTTTTCAGAATGTAAGTAAATTCTCTCCAGCCTATCATCACGTATTGTCTTTATTAGGGGAATCAACAGGCGAGTATTTCTCTTACCGAGGGAGCACCAACACTTGAGATCTACTGTGATACTCAGCCAGACTATTACATTGTCAGAGATCTTGGGTTCCTAAAACATTATGGAAGCATGTAAAATCCACAGTCTCTGAAGGCGGAAGAACCCATGTGGTACAGGAGCATGGAACAGGACTGGGAAACAGGAAGCCCTTTTCATCTTACCTTTTATTTCCCACCTCATAAGCTGCAGCTGTTTCAAGGAGAAGTGTCCTCACCCCATTGTGCATGTGCAGCATCAAAACCATTACAGGAGGTCTGCTTCACATTTAGAGGAAAGGCTTCATCTTTAATTAGTGCAATTAAGGCCATGTCATAAATACAAGTTCTACTTTGTACGTGTCTGCATGGTGTTTCAAAGCATTCAGCATGGCTCACAGTGCTCTGGAGAACTGCGTAAGGTCAAAACAGAACCAATAATTGCAGGATGTGCATAGCTACATCTAACTCCAGGACGACACTCTGTATGCATACAGCATTTGGGCTTATGCATAGGGAAAGAACACAAGTCATTAACAAAACACCGATCAGCATATGCTAGCCAAAGCTTTATTCCAGCTTCTTCCATTGCTTTATAACAGCACCAAGTGCAAGGCTTCAACCCAAAACAACTGTTTCCCTACAGAGAAAAAGCTCCACGCCTCCCCCACCCAAAAAAAAAAAAAGAAGAAACCCGAAAACTTTTCTTCAGGAAAAAAACCCCACCACTTAACAATGCAACTTTTCAAAACGCAAACAGAAAGCAGAACTGTGCAACACAGTAGCCTATACAGCAACTCACAAGAAACCTTGATCAAGAACCACCCACCAACAGCTAGATACAAGTTAGTGCACACTCACATTCTATACGGAATGCCAGTCAAGAGACCAATTCTTACTTAAGTAAAGAAAATACATCTGTAAAAAGCCAAGCTGACACTAACAGTCTACCAACAAGCACTGTTCCTTGACAGGGAAGTACAGTAATGGCAGGCATTTGCTCAGTTCGGTAGAAGAAACCCTCAATGTTTTGCCTGCGTTCTTGTTCCCACGAAAAGACATTTCCATGGGAGTGTTTGTGTACACAGGCACTTGTTCAGCTTCACGTGGTGAATGTGTCACTTGGTTTCAGGAGTGTTGGAGGACATGAGGATCTTCAGCTAAATCTGAACTGCAGCCAGTTTGCTTTTCTACAGGGAATAAAGACAGACCCATCAATGTGTTTATAGAAACATGTATAAACGCATTAATATCTGACGTCGTAGCTCTGCAAGGCTTCAGACTAAATGTCATCAACAAATTGGATCATATTAAAAAAGACTACACTTATGCAATGTTATTGTATAAGGATAAGACAGTTGAAACAATGGAACTGCCCAAGACAACAAAGCAAGCAGCACTCCCAGATTTCAGTTATGAGTTCAAGCCACTCCATCCCTCAGTGGGTTTAACATAAGCCACTGCAGGAGTTTTTGCATCCTGTGGATGGGGTACCTTCTACTCAAACTGCCTTTCCAGGCAGTGACCCACATGTGCAGCAAGATCCAGTTCCACGCCATACGGCTGCATGCCCTGAGCTCACATTTTCTGCGCTGTTCCTGAGGGTGCGTGCACTAATACCGTGTGGAATATTCAACAACACAGACAGGGGGCAAATTTGGACAATAAAAATTAGCAACCAAAGACAGGAAAAAAACCCAAAATGAAGTGGTAAAAACTGTAAATGTATTATCAAAACACAAACAGCAAGATCAAGAACAATCCTGTATTTGAGTGATGCAATTGAGGAAGGATTTGTAGATTCACAAGTTTTAACATTTTAATCAAGTTCTTTTAACTACTTTTTTGCCCAACAAGTAACTAGGTATCTGTTGCAGGCTTCATTCTTTGTTAGCCACAAACCAGGCAGCTTTCAGTACAGTTGTACAGGAATACAATTACCAGTTCAATCACTGAGAACACAAATGCTATCTCTACTTATCACGCAACCACTGGTCAAACACAGGAACAAGTTGCCCAAAAGTTCTGGAATCTCTATCCTCGGATAGATTCCAGACCTGAAAGGAGGGTCCTCAGCAATCTGATCTAGTTGCCCCTGCTTTGAGCACCTCCAAAGGTCCCTATGACTCCACAGATTAAAGAAATTATATATAATCAGAAAGAACCTGTACTATTTTCTTTAGTACACACAATAGGTGTTCACCAGTAACACTTCAAAATTTTTGAAGTAACAGAGATGTACGTACACTATTCACAAACTATCCTTACAACAACTAAGGTGTTATTATAGGTTTAGATTCATAGATCAAAATCCATTAAGGGATTGTGGCATCTAAACTCACCTTGCCTCAGAAATGCAAGCAAGAGTAGCATGCTGGTGGCTGCTGCTCAAAACCCTACCAAAAACCTGTAACTTAGGTGTAACCACCCCAGCTTGTTAAAGAGGCTCAATCTACTAGGCTGAATAAATAAATACTAAATTGACTTCTAATCAAGGAGAGTAGCAGCTTTCATTGCACGTATTCACCATTAAACTGACAGCACAAAAGCTAATGCTACAAAGAAAATTACAACAGTATTAGAGTAAATACATAAGAATTAAAAAAGTTCCACTGTTTTTCTAAAATAGAGCATTTTCTAGGAAATTAGAAAGCATACAAACACCAAGTACACAACCTCTTTCAGAGGTTTAAGGTAGTCTTACCTTGAAGTAAGGACTCCTCTGGTAAGGACTGCAAGTTTTCTGTTGCAGGGGTTATTGCCTAAACAAAAGGGGATTCTCTTAGGAAACTGGCACTATTGCCAAGACAGTTTTACATTGAGATGCTTCCTTTAATACTAGACTAACTTTTTACATCAGCACTGCTGGACTCTTTATTTACCACTCTTTTACCCCCCTATGACTCACTACAGAAGTCTTCTGACCACTTTTTGCTTTGATGCAAAAACTGCATTTAAGAATGAACTGGAAATTCATTCTGTTATCATCGTCAGGAGCACGCTGACAACCTGAGTTTTGGGTTCCAGACGTGAGCTTTTCCATTCATTGGTACTTCATGAAGAACACTGGTGAAAACCTTACTATCATTTCTTAATCACTTCATAATAGAAGTATTTTTCATGATTCACCAGTTAGTTACATGCTCTACTAGCATGTTCTGTCAAAAGCCACATATCAGCAGCATTGTTCTACAGTTCTTGATTAATAGTAGTCTTCCAGTAACGTTTCTTCCTTCAAACTGTTTTCATTAATCTATTCCCAGATTGAATTCACGCTCCTCAGGCCAAATGGCTGACAGTTTATATAAATCTATATAAATAGTTCACATAAATTATATCAGTTATATTACAGATTTATACAAATTTCTATAGTCTCCATAGAGATCTATTAGAGAAGTAAGGACAATATGAGGTCTTAAATTAAAATACTGTGCTTCTGGTGGTTGTCGTGAATGCACAGATTTAGATTAATGCTGCTTTGCCTTTCTAATTTTCACGGTGACACAGAAAGAATCACAACTAAACTCAGAGCACTCTTTCCAAAAATCGGTACTATCCTGCCCAACCCACTGCCACACAGCCATACCTCAGATGATCTGCAAGCCCAGTCAGGAATAACGTTCCAGACATTCTCAGGATCCACAATCTCCTCTTTGCCACTGGAGAGAATCAAGACCTGTACAGACAGAGCCAAGTCACATCTAGCACGGCAGCGGATCCTGAGAATACACTCAGCAAATAAGGCATAGTAGCAGGAAAACACAATCGAGGACTCCCTGCCTTTGAGAAGGCTTTCAGTCTGGATCTCACAGGGAAGAGCAAGTTAACCTCTAATAAAGCTGAAAATCGCTACTGAGTCTGCTCAAGGCTCTCCCGGGCTTCTAATCCAAGTATGGTGACAGAGGAAGGCTGGAAAACGCCTACTAAATCAGAATCAGTAGGACACTGATGAACAGCGATATCACTACATACCTGACACTCACCTGAACACAGCTGAGGTTAACTGTAGATAAATAAGGAATACATAGCAAAAGGGCTGGCTTCCCTGATCTCAGGCATTCAGTTTTACAAAAAAGTTACTCTTACGAAGTGATCTTTTGGATTTGCAAACTGAAATTACAACTCAAAGGCCCTTTTATTTAAGTATATGTGTATACATACACACACTCACCCTGAACTGGAGGAGGACTTCTCATTTATCCCACAGCTTAAACAGCCATAGAACAAGGCAGCCCATTAGATTATAATCTACTGTTAAAGTTACTTCCACCAACCACAAATTCAACACACATTTCACTGAAGTAGGAATACTTGTGTATTCTGTATTAATTGCAGTATAATTTCAGTTTCTTCACAAGTTTCTACTGTTCTAGCACTAATTCATCAAACAATGCCAAGCCTCGTGAGCATTTAATGGCACACAGCTCCATAGCAGAACATTAACTTGCAGGCCAGATATCACAGAATGGTTCGGGTTGGAAGGGACCTTAAAGATCATCTAGTTCCAACCCCCTGCCCTGGGCAGGGACACCTCCCACTAGACCAGGCTGCCCACAGCCCCATCCAGCCTGGCCTTGAACACCTCCAGGGATGGGGCATCCACAGCTTCCCTGGGCAACCTGTTCCAGCGCCTCATCACTCTCACAGTAAAGGATTTCTTCCTGATATCCAATCTAAATCTCCCCTCTTTCAGTTTGAGGCCATTACCCCGTGTCCTATCGTAAGACTCCCTGATAAAGAGTCCCTCCCCATCCTGCCTGTAAGACCCCTTTAGGTACTGGAAGGCTGCTATAAGGTCTCCCTGGAGCCTTCTCTCCTCCAGGCTGAGAGTATGCCTCTCAAACTGAAGCCAGAACCTTCAGTCTTCCCAGCCAATGCAGGGGAAGATGCAAAGGGAGTATCAAGTGTCAACATACAGCATCAGCTCTCTTTGAGACACTGCTGTTTTCACATAGTCTCCAAGTCCAGAATCAGCCTTTGCAATACTAAGTCTTAAATTCTGTAATAGACTTCTGTAAAATATTCAAAGTTTGGAGGAAGACCAAAGAAATACCGGATCTTAAGCATGCAGAAAGAGTATTCAAACCATACTTACCCTGGTACCTTTTTCAGATACTTCCAAAATGCGAGCTTCACACCATTTTAGAGAGGTCCACACCACACATTTGGAACCAACAGCAAAGCCCTCCAGATTACAAGTATACTCATTGTGTTCTACAAAAGTGATGACACATCAATGAAGGAGGAAGAAAAGAAAACACACACACAAAACACCTCCAAAAAACCTCAAATGCCTCACAGCCCTGCTCTCACACTCCCCTGCCTCCCTCCAAACTACTTTTACTTAATAAATATTTGAAAGTTGAATTTGTCATCCTAAACAGTCTTGAAAATGCATTTTGTGTTCAGAAGTAGATTTCCAACGTAAAATCATTGACCTCTCAAGATTAGTTGTTGTTAGACTGTCACATTATTATCCATGATATACTACACTTAGTCTGATGTCTTTAACCCATCGAAGCATACTGACGTTAACACTAATATAGTAACTTATTAAGGAATAAAAACAAGGTTTCTACAAGAAAGCTATTCTCATATTTGAATGTGCACAACATATTGATTATTTAAGTCCTTAAAATCAGATACTTTACCTGCACCACAGTCAGCCAAGTTCTCATTTTGCTTCCTTTCTACTTCTTCATCCCCAGGTTTACAGTCTGAAGACAGCACAAGTGTATTTGCACATTCTTTAAATGAGTCAGTCAAGTCTTGTTTCATCCATTCTTCCACATAACACTCATCTTTCTTCTTCTGCCACTCCTTACATTTCTCAACTTCGCAGTCACATGATTTTACAGTGTGAACAGGCCTCTGATTTGTTAAGTCTTTTGTAAGAAATGAAAACTGACTTCCCCTAATCGCAGAACTTTGCAGTGCAGCATGTTCCAACCCTAACGAGTCCTCCTCCCCATCTTCCTGAGAAGGCTGCACATTAGGCAGCACCAGTTCCAGAAGCTGCTCAATTTCGGCACCTAGTATTGACAGCACGTCATCGGTCTTCAGGTCCAGTTGTTTCTCAGATGAAGATAGCCTTAGGGGAGAAGGCTCTACTTCCACCCAGTCTTCTTCTATAGCTTCTGCTTTAGGAGTTCCAGACAAATTCAATCCCAGTTTCGTTGCCTTCTCTCCCAAAGCAAGCTGAACATCAGACGGAATCAGGTCTACTGTCTTCTCTCCATCACTAACTGAAGGCACCAAGTTCTCTCTCTCATTAAGTGATGGTAAGATTTCAAGAAATTTCAGAGCTGCCAATTCCCCCGTCTCCTCACTCACAACTGGCAGCTCTAACGATTCCTGTTCCAACACTTTCTCTCTTGCCTCACTGCCCCAAGCTTTCTGCATTTCGAGTGCTTCTGTTTCCAAAGCTTCCCTCGTTTCTTCACCAAAGGAGGACTGCATTGAAAGTGCCTCTAGCTCCAGTATGAGCTCTTTTAGATCACCATACGAAGAGTGCATTTGTAATTGATCCAGTTCTACTAATGTCCCCGTTTCATCACTTGAAGACAACTGTACCTGGAGCACTGGCAATCTTTGCAGTTGTTCTTGTTTGTCTCCTAGGAAAAGACTGGCTGCTGAAGCACTGCCTGTCAGTTCTGCTTTCAGCTCAGCATCCTTTCGAAATGGTACTTCAGATGATCCTTGTTCTGCAGCTTCCATTTCACCCCCCAAAGTGTGAAGACCGCAGCTTCTCGTTGGTTCTAGTAATACATTGTTATCACTCTCTCCTTCAGACAGAGGTATCTCTTTATCAAAGCTGCTTTGATGCCCAGCTGTTTCACACCCATCATCAGCCTTCCCAGACACATACTCAACAGCTCCCACTGACACATTTGCTTCTACAGTGTTTAAACACCCAGAAGTTACATCCAGGGAAGGTTCAAAACAAAGTAAAGCACTTTCACTTTCTTCTTGAGCTAACCCACAAACAGCAGTAGTTTCTCTTTCAAGACAAAGACCCATATCATTGTCTGAACTTCTGTTTTCCTTTAAGGGGTTCTCAAGGTTTGAGAAAGCATCGTCACCGATTCCTTTATTAGCCTTCCAAAAAGGCTTCATCTCTTCATTAATACTCTTGCCAGCAGCTTCCAGCTTGACAACAGACAGAGGGACTTCGGAAGCTTTATCTCCCTGAGTTTCCACTACTTCAGCTTCTAATAAGAGGTCCTTGGTCATATTATAAAACTTCTCTTTTGCTTCACTAAGCCACAAGCCCTCTGAGGAACTGAAACCTGACAGACAGCAAGCAAATGCTTGATTAGGTACTTTGAGCAATTCACACGGAATTTGTCTGACCATCTCCAAGCTAACAGTTTCCTCACTGCCATAATCCACATGTCGAACAACTATATTGTCACCTTTTACGCTGCTGACTTCAGCTCTGCAGAACTTCCCATATTGACTAT
Organism: Dromas ardeola; assembly: GCA_013398915.1. Classification (NCBI taxonomy): domain Eukaryota; kingdom Metazoa; phylum Chordata; class Aves; order Charadriiformes; family Dromadidae; genus Dromas; species Dromas ardeola. The sequence continues at coordinate 780,676 of VYZM01023510.1, forward strand.
ATTTTGCCAGACAAATATCACCACTTTTAATACAAGATCTGAAATCATTCAAAGAGTTTAGTCCAAGGTGTTCACCTTCCTCCAATTTTTCCTCTATGTAGTTCATGTCTTCTGTATCTGCGCTGCGACTCCAAAAATGTTCTGGACCATTTACTACTGTGATGTAAATTTTTACAGTCTGACCTGCCTCTGGAAACTTCCAGATAAATGATTTACAATCACTTCCACTGGAAATTTCATTTTGTGCCTGAGGAAGCAAAGGCTCATGCACAGTTACCACGTCCCTGTTCGCCCTATCAGGTATTTCTGTTGAACAAGATCTTTTCCTACTTGCAAGATTCTCATCAGCTAAATCCACTGTTATTATACCTTGATGGTCACTGAGAATAACTTCCCATTTATCTTCAACCTTCTCTACAAATTCACACGTTAGTAGAACTTCACTTGTTCTCTCGGTGAAGTAAAGCACTGCTTGCTGTGCCCAGTCTGTATTTTTTTTGCATTTAAGTCCACCTAGGAAGCAGTGAATGCTTATCGCTGGAATAGATGACAAGTCTTCAGGGAGTCTGTGCGCTTGATCAATATTAATTACTGAAGTATTACCATAATCAATATATTGTACACTTAAATTATCAGAAGTCTTGTCTTTTACTATAGCTCGATACCACAGGCTGTCTTCTGAATAAACTGCGCTGATTAAGTTTCCTGCTTGGAAAAGTTGTCCGCAAGGGCTCTGTGCTTGTGTCCCATTGTTTAACCTTTCAGAAATGCTGTTAAGCTGAGCCTCGTCACTTTCTAGTTGAACATAAAAATCCAATGGATCATTTACATGAGACACGTACACTAACACTTTAAGAGCTGGCACTATCTTCTGTTGTAGCACATCAGATACGTTTTTAAGCATTATACACCCGCCTTCAGCATCAGATTTAATATCTGACTGTGTAACCATCTGGACGGAGAGCAGAGACTCCTCCCCTGCTTTATTTAACAAAAAAGCATCCTTCTTACTGCTAAGCGTGTCATCAGATCCTAGTACTCCAGCTACCAGATCTCCCTTAGTAGCAGGCTGGAGAAGGTTTACATCTTCTTTGACGTGCCTTTTGCTACTCCCCTCTCCTCCTTGGGCTTCAGATCTGCCTTTTTTATTTTCAGGAGGCCTACCTGCATTTGAAGGGGACTCTGCAGTCTCATTCCTCTCTTCCACATCTGTATTTCTAGAGCACGAAGTTTCATTTTCTACATGCCAACACAGTCCTGTATTGTTTATCAAGCTTAACTCCTCCTTCAGTTTTGCATTAATTTGAGTTTTACCATCAAACAACTCAATCAACAGTTTACCATCAGATTCCCTTGCTACCACAATTGCTTTTAATTGCCTTTCTAGGACAGCTTCCTTAAACCACGTTGTAGCTTCTTTGGGAACATTAGATATATCAGATAAGGAACACTTTATGGCCTGCATTGGCAAAAGCAAGATATCACAAGCATCCCTGGGTAAAGGAAGCAGATGATCTTTCTCTATTGTCTCTGTGTTCCCAAAATCCACAAAGAAGACTTCCGTGTTAGGTTTTGTATTCATAACTACTCCCCTGTACCAGTGATTGTCAGTATACTTTGCTAGACACAATCTCCCAGACTTCTGCAAGGTTTTTAAGCTGGTCATTGTTTCACTTAGGCGACTGATGCTATCGGTAAGCTGTGCTAAGACATCTGCACATCTTTCAAGTTGGCAGTAAAATGTCCATGGATCCTCAACATGCGTAATATAAACATCTTCCTCACTCCCAATTTTGATACTGTGCATAGAATAATAGTAAGAACGAAGCTGAACTGAGGATACCAGAGACTTTTGAGGAGACAAAGGCCTGGCCACACCTCTCTCGGTCAGAAACTGGCAAGCACTGTGGAAAGGTGTCATTAAATCTACAATGTTAAATAGCTCCTTATTGTTTATCGAAGCCAAGGCAAATATTGTACACTTCAGTTCAAAGTGAGACGATGAAGTATCAACAAACTCCTGAAAAGCCTGAATCGCTTCTTCATCCCACACAAAAGGATCATGACCATTTGGTTGGATTAAGTTGTAAAGGCTGCACCTGAAAGCCTGGGCCTCTAACCTAAGAAAGCGTTCATTAGTTGAGCGGAGGTTTGTTAGAGAGACCAACTCTCTGTTGCCATAGTCAACATATATGACTTCTACTTTTTCTGCAGAAGTAACTTCACTAATAATTAAAGCCCTGTACCATTTTTCATCCTCTGAGTACTGGGCTAAACATACAGAATTTGGCCAAGTATGTGGGTGGGATGAATTTTTACAATAGTCCTGAATTTCAGCCATTAATACCTTAAGATCATGGCAATTTCTACTTAACTGACACCAAAAATAACTAGGATTTTCAACATATGATACAGTGACATTAACTGTACTTCCCACTTCTAATTGACCTCCGTAAGAGGAATTTGGCTTCATTTCCACATAATTCTGTCTCCAAGAGATGAGCAGGTTTTCCTTGCCCTCATACTTCTGAGCAGGAAGAGATTCACTACTTTTAGAATTGTGAATGGCTGCAACAGAGTGCTCTCTGACCATTGCAGCCCCATAAGGATTAAGTGCTCCATCACTTCTCTTTAGATCAGATCCTTCTCTAAGCCTCTTCTCTGCATTTATTTGGTTTTCCTCCCCAGCACATGCTGGGGAAGAGGCCTGGCTCACAGCCTTACCAGATGATTTCTGGAAAGTCTGGGTTATTTCACACCTCTGGTATTCAGCATACCCTCCCCGGGCCATGAGTTTATTTACACTTTTCTCTCCTAATTGGGACTGGTCAAAAATTTCAACCATGTATTTGTCACCCTGTGCACTCAGAAAGTGAGCCTGTAGTCCCTTGTTCAGCACAATCTCTCTGAAAGCAGACACAGATGCTTCACTCCAACTCCCTCTCAGAGGGGAGACACCTGACAAACAACACTTCAGAGCTAAAGCTGGTAATTCCCTGAACCGTGGGAGCAGCTCCTTTACCGCACACCGATCTACAGTTTCAGTATTTCCTCTGTCCACCAGGTGTATTTCTACCCCACTGTCCAGTACCTTGGTGATCACTGCTCGATAAAAAGCGCCCTCTTTCCTACTAGCACAACAAAGGGACCCAGGCTGTAGGTCCCACCCAGCACCATCCAGCTTCGTGGCACGGGAGTAAAAATTCCGCATACGCTGCCTCAGCTGCCTGAGGAGCTGGCGATGCTCATGGAGCTGCAGCCAGAACTCGGATGGATCTCGGAGGTGGGAGACCTGCACGTCATGGAAGGCACCCAACTTCAAACGCACACCAACTACGGGAGCAGAGGCCAAATCTCCGTGCATTAAAGCAACAGGAGGTGCTCCTGGTGGCAACTCCAGTTCTTCAGCTGTGGATTCTTCTGCTTCCAGCTGCTCCCGAGCCTCAATCTGGCTGACCTGTGTATGGCTGCTGATCAGGCAGCAAGCCTTCACCCCAAAAAGATGGTTCAAGTTGATGCCATTTTCCCCATACAGGCTCACATAATAGCAATGCTCGAAGGAGTTAAAGGCTTTGATGTGAGCACTCACTCCTTTGCCTAGCACCAACGCTTTCAGCTCATCGATCTGCCATGGGGACCAGCCACAACCCCCATCTGAGATACCCTGAAGAGCACAGGCGTAAGTCACCACAGGCATGCGAAAACACTCAACAGGCAAATGTCGCAGGTTAGCTCTGGTAACAGCCTCCTTCCTGCCATAGTCCACAAAGATCACTAGAGCCATTTGCTGGTCCCGCTCCCCAGCAATAAGATCCAGCAGGAGTGCACGGTACCACTGGCCATCTTTGCCACAGGCAGCACAGGGTGAGCCCACTTTGGGTAATACATCCTGCTCCCACTGGTTGTAAGTGTGGCATATGGTATCAGAAAGGCAACGGATCTCCTGGGACAGGCTCTGCAACTGGCAGTAGATGTGATGTGGGTCAGAGACATGGGTCACCACAACAGGCTCTGTCACATCCAACTGAAGCTGCGGGTAGAAGTAATCGAAAGCAGGTGACACAGGCTGATAAGACAGCAAACCATGGAGAAGCTGTGGCACTGCAGAAGTCACAGGGGAATGCAGTGGAGGCTGCACCTTAAGCTTGTTCCTTAAGTGGCCATAAGTCAGGCTGCACCTGACCACGTGGCAGAACCAACTGGGAGGGACCTGCCTGGCCAGGCCCAGGTGATGCATCTGGGCCACAAGCTGTGGCAGCTCAAGCACTATGAGCTGCGGTGTCACCACCGCCTGCACCAGGCCAGACACCTCCTTGCCGTGCAGGTAGCTAAGGAACTCCATAGCCTCCACTGTCCAGGTGGAGGCTGGGGCATCCCCACTGGCGGATCCCCTGGGGCCTCCGGAGGGCATGACATCTGCCACGATACAGCTCAACACCTCCGGTGGCAGGCGGAAAAGCTCCGTGCAACCCCGCGCCAGGTAATAAGCGGACGTGACCACCGTGCAACCCTCATCCAGCAGGAACACACGGTACACCTGGCCATGGCGACTCACCACACAGCAGCGGTACCAGAGCCCCACCACCTCCACCAGGCCCAGGTCTCCGGTGCACAGCTCAGCCCCTCCAGCCGCCAGCCCGCCGGGGCTCGGGGCAGCCGCCAGCCGCGGCCCCACCGCCGCCTGGATCTCCCGACGGAGACGGACATAGTCAGCGCTGCGCTCGCCCAGCAGCCCCCACAGCCACACCACGGGCACCTCGGGGCGCAGGCCCACGGCGCAGACCCGCAGGGTCACGGTGGCGCCGGGGCTGAGCACCCCCGGGCCGGAGCTCATCCCGCCACCACCTTCGCCGCCCGCACGGAGACAAATGGTCGCCCCCGCCGCCGGCCTCATAGGGCACGCGCCACCCACGTGACACGCGGGCGGGCGAGTCCATTTTCATACTGGGGGGGGGACGTGGGGTGTGAAGAAGGAACGGGAGGGGCAGAGCGGGCTAATACATCGGGCCCGTCCTGCTAAAATGAGGACTTCTGGGAGGCGGTACAAAAAGGAGGGTTACCTCCGGGGCGCGCCGCAGCCGCCGGGCTCAGCCCAGAGCCCCCAGGAGCTGCCCTCGCCCGGGGTGGAACGCTCCACGCCGGCAAGGCCGGGGAGCCGGGCTTGGGGAGAGCCCTCCGAGTCCCTTAGCTCCCATTGGTCAGAGCGGGCGCCCGGGGCGGGGCGTGCTTGCAGCGCTGGGCGCCCATTGGCCAGGGTGGGGCGGCAGTGTGAGGGCGGGGTGGGGCGCGGCGGCGGTGGCGGTCCCTGAGGCGAGGGTCCGGCCGCCCGCAGCTACGACCGGGCGCTCGCCGCCGACAGCCCCCGCCCGGCGGCTCTCCCCGGCCTGGCCGCAGCCAACTTCCCAGCGGGGCAGGGGGGCCTGAGGGGCGAGCTGGGAGCGGAGGGGCGCCCCTCCGCCGGCAGCCAGGCCCTGCCGCGAGCCGGCCTCAGGCTCCCTTAGCCCCTCAGGTGGAGGCCGCCCACCGCCTGTCACCACCAGTCTGCTCCCTCCACCTGAGGCCGCCCCGTGGCACAGGACACCCGCCTCCACCAAGGCTTGGCTGCATCCAAAGCAGCGTGGCCAGCAGGTCGAGGGAGGGGATTCTCCCCCTCTACTCCGCTCCGGAGAGACCCCACCAGCAGTGCTGCCTCCAGCTCTGGAACCCTCAGCACAAGAAGGTCATGGACCTGTTGGAGCAGGTACAGAGCAGGCCATGAAGATGGTCCGAGGGCTGGAGCACCTGTGCTGTGAGGACAGGCTGAGAGAGTTGGGGGTGTTCAGCCTGGAGGAGAGAAGGGTCCAGGGAGACCTTACAGCAGCTTTCCAGTATCTGAAGGGGGGCTACAAGAAAGCTGGAGAGGGATTTTTTACAAGGGCATGTAGTGATAGGACAAGCGGTAATGGCTTCAAACAGGAAGAGCGTGGATTTAAATTAGATATCAGGAAGAAATTTTTCACTATGAGGGTGGTGAGGCACTGGCAGAGGTTGCTCAGAGAAGTTGTGGATGCCCCATCCCTGGAAGTGTTCAAGGCCAGGCTGGATGGGGCTTTGAGCAGCCTGGTCTGGTGGGAGGTGTCCCTGCCCAGGGCAGGGGGGTTGGAACTAGATGATCTTTAAGGTCCCTTCCCACTCTAATCATTCTGTGATTCTATGATCTGCAGCACAGGGAGGGTAACACCAGACCAAGGGACAGCAGCATCCAGGGCTGTCCTCCCTATGGATGGTAGGTCAGCTGCAGGCAAGCACCACCTATGAGGACTTTGGGAAGTGGCAAACGTGGGTGCTCTCTTTGGTGGCCCCCTCGAGGTAGCCTGTGGTGTCATACTGCTCAATTTCATCTGTTCAGCACTGCCGTCATGTGGTTTCTCCCTGGTTTCCCCCCCGCCCCATTTTTTCCAGAGAGACCTTTAAGGTTTTGATGGGGCAGCCTTCCGGCCTTTAGGGACAATGGTCAGAAGTGGAGGTGTGAGGAAGAGGAGGGCCCAGGAGTTCAGCGAACCTTTCTTAGGCCACAGGAGAGTCCAGCCAAGGAACCTCAGTGCCATCATCAGGCTAATTCTTGGCTTCTGAAGCTGAAGCTGGTAAGTTCTAAATAAATATGGCCAGGTGCTTCATAGGGTAGATACTTCTGGTTGAAAAAATTGCAATTACAAAACACTAAGAAGTAATGCAAGTGGCAAGTTTTCCTATTCAAATTATTTAATTTTTTTTTTCATACAAAATGGTAGGAATCAACACTGTTATGAATCTTTTTAGTGTTTCATGCTCAAAAAAAAAAAGGCTTTATTAAGAGTTAAAACAGTTTTTCACTACAAGACTTTTTTAAAATTACTTTTTTTAACTCAATAGATCAGGTACTTCTGCACATCCCTCATCAGGGTTATCTGAGTAACAGGACTGCAGGCCGGACCACTCAGGATGTAACTGAAGAAGCTGCTTTGACTGCTGGTTTATATTCACTGGTGATGGTGTGCAAGAAGGAAAGAACTCAGATTAGTTTCTCAGGCTGACAGCTAGAAAAATAACAGTATTTCTGAACAAAATTTGACCCCCTAATAATGGCGAGATGAATTTGTTCCAGGCTGGAATCACACACCCAATTGCATGCAGCCACAGCAGATCTACAATACAAATAAAAAGTAGAAGTGCAAGCCAAGGAGATGCCCAAACTGTATTTAATCAGAAATTGGCACATTGAAGATACTAGTTGCAAAGACTAGTCTAGAAGAAATCCTGAGTATTTACTCAGAGAACTAAGTCTTGTACAATCATTTCATTACTAGATATTGCTAAATCAAAGCCAGCTTTGTTCTGTCTACATTATGATTGCTTTTATACTGCATTTTTGCCTCCTGATTGCCAAAGATAAGCCTAATGACAAACAGCAGCAGTCCCCTTTCCGATGAAATCTGGAGAGCTTTAGGTTAAAAAAAAAAAATCACTCATATTCAAACATTTTGTGATTTTGAAAAGAATGTTATATTTTCATCTAGATTTAAAATGAACAGAGTGTATATTTCCATGGAAAAGTGGTACCTTAATGACCCAGCGTGCCATGTCAGCACGGGGACTCTTATAGGGACAAGTAGTTCAATTAGGTCCTGTGGACAATATGTGTATTATCAGTCCCTCAAGAGGGACAGAGTGAACTAGACTTTTGATTTCCTTGGTACAGGACTTTATTTCACTCATGGATACTGCTCAAAAGGTTGAGTGAAGAGGTCAGGCGGTCTCTGGGAAGCAAGAGGAACACAACCCTTCCGCCGTTTTTGCAAAGCAAATTTGAAATCAGGTAAGCTGCTTTAATCTTTTTCAGTTCCTAGCACTACAGGTTTGGTTTGCTGAGGCATCAAACTAACGAGAGGTAGTTCTTTATGTGTGTGCAAATGTAATAATAACATAAATTCCCAAATAATTTTACGGACTGCTTAGCCACAGAAGATGTTCAGTGCTGTTTTACTCAACCTGCTTTTGTCCTTAACAATAGGAACCATGTCTATTATCAAACAAGCAAACAGTATTATATTCTACTTGCTTGGTAGATTTTTTTTACCTCTGTTTACTGTTTCAAAAAGCCGATGCTGGATGCTAGTTGAAGTATTATTGTGGCAACTTTACCCTGAGGATGACTTAAGTTTCATATAGCAGTCTGATAAGCAAATAGTATTGTTAGGTCATGGCTACTCCTAACACAGAAGGTCTGGATTTAGAGCAGCAACCTATGCATGTGATCCTACTGCCAATCTCCTAAATTAATTAGTTCTCGGTGGTGTTGGGATGCCTTGTGGCATGAGAATTCAGCTTCCCGATTCTTCTTTGTTTTGTGAATATTGAAGTGGTTTCATGATTTTAAAAAGAATTAACTCCACAGATCCTTCTGATTTGTTCATATGTAAGCCAGAATACCAGTGACCAAGGAGCCTGTGAGAGAAGACATTGAAGTTAGAGGCTTAAAACAGAAGTGACCCAATAAATAAAACCATTAGTTTAAACTGTCTACCCTTAAAAATCATATTCTTAAACTCAGTCTCATATTATGTCTTTCATACAAAAATCGTAGTGTTGTATACGGTTAGTACTACTCAGTCCTTCACAAGACACCTAAAACTTTTATTTTTCAGCATGCCAACCCATAAATGTTTGACGTGAAATGTTTCATACTTGGGGGCTACTTCAGGATGAATGCTTTTTAAAAACTTTATTAAAGGGTTTACTTGTTCTAAAACCTTAATCAGAAAATTACACAGTTCTCCTTGCATAAAATGTATATCCTGCATCCATTTAGTTGAGATGCTCTGGTGTGGTTTTTTTGGCAATAGGTCATTGTTTTGCAAAAGGCCTTTTCCTGGTCCTCTGAAACACTCACTAAACGTTCCCAAAATTACAAGCCTTTGGGAAATCTAAGTTGGCGTATGCTCCACAGAAGTTTTTAGCTTAGTAGCAAACTCGCAAAGACCCCATCAATACTGAATGTGCTCCGGCTCAGGGACACAGGGACTGTGCACCTGAGCAGAACCTTCCTATAATTGCCGTTACCAGAGGCTGTGGCCACTGTTGTACTCAGTTAAATTAGAGAAGGGACGCTTTTGCGTTCAATCTTCATGCTCAATCTGGTAAGTTAAGCAGTGTCAAGACCTTGAAGCCAGCCATCAGAGTCTAGATGTAGCCATATTGTTAAATTCTTACAGACTTTAAAAAAAAAAAAAAAAAAGGTGTTCACATCTAAATTCGCTGTTGGGAATTGTCCCTTGCCCAAACTAACAGTCTAGACAACCAAGTTACAGTTCCTAGACTCCAACTGCTGCTTGGCTTAATTATACGGACGTAGCTTTAATGGCCCAGCAGCGTGCAGGAGAAAGCCGCTGGCCTGAATACAAGAGGGGCAAAAGTGAGATCTGTGGTGGAGCAGTAATAAAGCAATTCTGTGATCAGGAGAGGAGGAATGGAAGTAAGAGAGATGCAAAGGGAGTCCAGGGCTGGGAGCCCAGGGCTGGGAGCAAGAAGGCAACAAAGGAGAGTTTAGGAAGGGAGAAAGGAGGTAGCCTGAAATTGTAAAAAAAGCAAGGAAAATCACTAGCAATTAATCAGGACAGCATTTTCCAAATTAAAGAGATGCAATACACAACGTGGGAGAAGTGACACTGCATGCACTCATATCATCCACTGCATTCAACTATGCTAACTGCAATTAAATAAATCAAGAGACCCAAACAGTTTTGGAAAAGCATTGACATAGAATGAACACCTTAGATTTTAATGCCACATTGTTCAACTGTCTTGTAAAGAGAGTTTAAAAGGCGCTTACCATTCGCATCCAGGTTGGTATAAAGCCTTTGTATAGAGACATAAACCCTTCACCCTGTACAGTTTGAATCAAGCAGTCCATGGAAGACTTATACAGCAGACCTCTAGCAATGTGCAAGGAGAACAAATGCTGTTAGGATTACTAACAGGTGATTTTAAAAAATCCTCTCCCTCCTGAAAAATAATTTGTATCTGATAAATCTGTATAAGCGAGAGCTCTTTTGTAAGCTCACTGGAGTCTCATCAGAACTGAAATCCACTGGAGTAACTGGGTATGCTTAGGTGGCCATCACAACAATGCCCTCCAGACATTTACGAAATCAGTAAAATGATCATCAAAAAGATGAAGAACGAATTAGAAACTTAGCACTTCACCAGTGAAACCGGTGAGACTCAGGGCTTCAATTTTCTACTGAAAAGTCAGTTTCTGAAATGTCCGTACCTCCCCTGCTTATCTCTTGGCTGGTTCATTATCCGGGTTTTGACCACGTCAGCAGGAGTTCCCAGAACAGCAGCTACCAGGCCAGAACAGCAACTGTCAACAGCAACAGATACTTAAAGAAGAAACTAAGATTTATCACGACAATTTAAGCATCGTGATTCCAGTTTGAATAATATATGATACGCTATATTAAAACAGTTACCATAAAATCATGAGTAACGCCTCATAAATTAACATAAACTTGATTGGGGAGGAAGCTTTTGCTCAGATGTCCTCCCAGCGCCAGCGTCCCTCACCTCTGTGTGCAGTTCTGAGGCAGGGATAAAGGACCCACAACAGGCAATTTATGATATGAATTTATTTTGGCTGTTTATATAAAGCAGATTTATACTGCTCGTTCTTATGGTTTGCTAAAATTAAAACTAGGTTAGATAAAATAGTAGCAATTCTAGAAAAGTGAAAATTCCTGTGCTCTCACAGATGCGTGAGGTGTTTAAGCGCATCAGCAAGGCACTTCTAGTGAGGGCAGGTTTGTGGCAATGGTTGCATCCTTTGTCTTGTGTCCTTTGTACAAAGATATGCTCTCAGGCAAAATAAAGGGTGCATTTTATCAGCAGTGTCACGCCCAAAGAGTAGGGACTTGTGCTGGCACAGAGAGGCAGATCAAGACAGTGAGGCTGGAAATGTCCTGCAGCGGAAAAGAGGTAATCGGGGAATACGGCACCTGGCAATGCTGTGAGTCACACTATTGTCCGCAAGCGGCGTGTTCAGAAGCAAAAAGTGTTTCACTGAGTCATAAGTGGTCAAGTCTGTAAAGAAGATAATGAGAAAAACCAGCATTTTCACAAGTAAGTGGTGTCCGTTCACTACTGACATGGATGGAGGATAGAGGCTTGGCAAGACTTAAATTTCCAGTACAGCTTCTCCCATTGACATGGCTGGTGCTCTGCCCCCAGTTTCTGATGTCGGTTGTGGCACCTAAGTCCTGTCGTTAGACATCTGAGTACATGCTTGCTCTTACTACCGTCTTCTCTGATTTAGCCTACAAATGATAAAATGGATCCCAAATGGAAAATTCTGCAAAATAACTTATTAACCAAACCCAGAAACGTCACAATGAGGATGGTTCTACCTCTCCCACCTCCGTGCAAGTGTTATAAAAACATTAGAAATGTTAGACAAAAGAAGTAGATGATGGCATGGAAGTTATGTCATGTTCTTCTGAAAGCAGACATGAGTTATGGCATCTGGGCATCTGAATGAAAGACAGTGATCTGAAAGTTAACAGCAGATCTGGGTTACATTCCAATGTCCTGACCTTAAAACTTGAGAGCCCAGCCTACTAACCAGGATGACCCTGCCAGTGCAAACATACCCAGTGGAGATCATTTCCCACTTGTAAAAGAGTTTGCTTATTTAAGTTTACGTGCTGAGACCACACATTAACGTTCTGTATGGAGATACATACCTTAGTTAACAGTCATTCTATAGCCCTCATTTAACAGCTCCTGCTGCAAACATTATCCATCCAGTAATTCCTTTACTGCTGCTTAGCAAGGTGTAAGCTTACACCACCTCTCCTTTTCTATCTTCAAAGAATCATAGAATCATAGAATCATAGGGTTGGAAGGGACCTCTGGAGATCATCTAGTCCAACCCCCCTGCCAGAGCAGGGTCACCTTAGAGCAGGTTGCACAGGAACGCGTCCAGGCGGGTTTTGAATGTCTCCAGAGATGGAGACTCCACCACCTCTCTGGGCAGCCTGTGCCAGGGCTCTGCCACCCTCAAAGTAAAGAAGTTCCTCCTCATGTTGAGATGGAACTTCCTATGCTCAAGTTTGTACCCATTACCTCTTGTCCTTTTGCCGGGCACCATTGAAAAGAGCCTGGCCCCATCCTCCTGACACCCACCCTTTAAGTATTTGTAAGCATTAATAAGGTCACCCCTCAGCCGTCTCTTTTCCAGACTAAACAGACCCAATTCCCTCAGCCTTTCCTCATAAGAGAGGTGTTCCAGTCCCCTAATCATCTTGGTAGCCCTATGCTGCACCCTCTCCAGCAGTTCCCTGTCCTTCTTGAGCTGGGGAGCCCAGAACTGGACACAGTACTCCAGGTGTGGCCTCACCAAGGCAGAGTAGAGGGGGAGGATGACCTCCCTCCACCTGCTGGCCACACTCTTCTTGATGCACCCCAGGATGCCATTGGCCTTCTTGGCCACAAGGGCACATTGCTGGCTCATGGGCATCCTGTTGTCCACCAGGACTCCCAGGTCCCTTTCCACCATGCTGCTCCGTGCTGCTACACCGTGCTGTAGATATTTTTTGGTCATGCTGCTAACATATCCCTGTGCTGAATGACGTAGAAATTGGAAGCTGTCATGCCAAAGAGATTTCAGCATGCAAAATAAAAAACTGCCAAGGCAATGCTATAATATGTGCCACCAAGCACAGAGTATTTATGGTGGGCACCCACAGGTGGTGTCTTTCAGTCCCAAAGACATCTCCCTCCTTACTTTATAAACAGAACCTCAGGAAGGAGAGCAAAGACCATCCAACAGCTCTATCTATACATGGAAAGAGTGAGCGCTTCTCGGATCAGCCGAGCACTCAGGCAGCCACCTCGCCTTATAACCCTCAGCCCCTGCCTGAACTACACTCTAGGTGTACCTCTCTGCAGCTCCATCACACCATGCCTGGGCCGTGGACCTTGTTGATCTGGACACTGACCCATGGACCATCTCCGTAGCTCGACCTTGGACCTTTCTTATCACCGTGGACCTGCTGGTGATCACTGAGCTGTGTCTGACTGACCCTGGTGACCCTCACCAGACCTGATGCTGGCTCAGCTTCCTGGCTTGGCTTCAGACATGCCTCATCACCACATGCTTTCCAGAAGATCTGGATCTTGGTGGAACCTGGCTGCCTTTGCTGCCTCTGCCCTGCTCGCTTTGCTCGGGCACCAGGGAGCTGGGTCGTGGCTGGCTGTGGGATCCCCTGTCAGCTCCCAGCTCACCGTCCCTCAGGCTCAAGCACAAACTTATTTTTAGGCAACTTGATTTCCACAGGAACAAAATGCTCAAGGCAGAAGTCACTTGCGGTGTGCTTCAAATAGGTCCTCAGTGTAAATAACCAAGAGATGAAGACCAGGGGAGCAGCTGAACTCTCCTTAAAGCTTAGATGCGGCCTTAAGCGCTGCAGACCAAGTTAGGAAATATACCTCCCATGTTCACCAGAGCAGCTCTCTGGACATTTGGCACCCATCCAGCCCAAAGCCCCCGTATTCCTCCTTCGGACAGGATCTTCACAAATGCGTGGTGCACTCCTCGAAACCTGAAATCAATATGCAACCAGTAGGTAGAGAGCCCAGGTATGGAGAAATCTTTGCATATTCCAGCACTTTGCTGCGCCAGGTCCTCACATAGGAAAGGCAATTTATACCTGTGAGGATCCGGTCCTCCGTATCCATTTTTTGATTCATTTTTTGATCCATCTGTGACTTTCATGCCGCAATATTTTACTAAACGTACTGGTTGCCCTGGTAAGCATCAATCCGGTTGCTAACAACGGACAACCCTTTGTTCCCACAGTTGTGTTGCAATACTAAGTGTACGAGACACCAAAAGATGCCAGCAGTTTTGGATGCAAAGAGCAGCGTGTCCTGGTATCTGCAGGAGGGTTTTGAGCCCTGCTGTCTGCACGTGACCCAGCCTTTTCCTGCATCTCTGCATCCTGCACGAGCCATTTCCCCCATCCTTTCTCCCAGCTTCCCTTCTTCAGAAAGTATCCTTCCTTCCTTCAGCAGAGCGCTGGCACGGATGTGCTGCACGTGTAGGATGGGCGAGGGTTTGTGGTCTCTGGGACCAATACATCAGAATAAGGAAGGCGAATATAAATGAAATAAGGAGGAAGTCTGGGATCCCCCACCCTCTTCACTGCCCAGAACCATGTGTACCTCCCAGGCATTGCTCTTCCCCAAAGGGCTCTGAGTAGCTGGGGAGAGGGGGTGTCAGAAAAACAGAAAGAACCACACCCTCAGCCAAAGAGTAATCATTAATAGAAAAAAACACCAGCTTTGAGAGGAACCAACCGTAACGGCTTTCCTTCCAACTTCCTTTTTCCTTCCATCTGCATCTGCACCTTCACCAGATCAGTCGGGCTGGCGAAAAACTGTCCGATGGCACCCGCAGACATGCCTCCAACTACAGCTTTCCTGCCAAACAGGGGAAAAGAACCTATGATTCTATGATTCTATGAAAAATGTCCTCCAGAATACACTGAAAATCTTCACAAATTGCAGTGCTTGAGCTGAAGGGTTCAGCAGCATGACCCACGTGAAACAAGTAAATGGTTATAAGTTAGGATAATAATTGTGGCGACTGCAAGTAGTTAAGGTAGTCAGTAATATTTCTGTCAATTTTAAGAAAAGGTTAAAACTCATCTGGAAAGAAATCAAGTTGTTATACAGCACCAAAGTGCTCTGCTTCCTCTGCAGGTTACATTGTGCTCCTCACATAAGATTTAAAGGCAGGGTGTCAAGGTAAACGAGTAAGGGATGGTGCTCCATATATTATAATAACTGAATGCCAATCTGAAACTCTAAACTGCTTGCTGATATATAAAACTTTTCTTTATCTCCCGTTGCTACTAGATGAGTTGTGTTAATTTTCTGGTTCTACTTATTTTAGTAGAACCAGAAATTTCAGTATTATCCCAAGTTCCCCCTTCCCATAGCATCAGGCATGACAAGTACTTTATCTGTATTAGATTTTATAAATCCCATCTTAAAAACAGTTACATTTTGGACCCAAGATTTGATTTTGGAGTAAAATGCTTCATTGGATATGATACGGTATATGATTATAAGGATCTAGAAATCACCAAATTTTGCAAAACTTACAGAAAAATCTGCTTCGTTCCCCACAAAGAGTTAATTCTGTGGCTACGTACTGCTTGCATTGTCAAAATGGGATTGTGTGAGATTTAAGTGTTGCTAAATTGAACTTGCAAAACTAAGACTTTGGGTTTGTTTTTTCTGGGGATCACTTGTCTCCTCAGGAAGGATGCACAGATTTAACTCAGGGTGACAACTGCCATACAGACAGGAACAAAATAGTGTCTTCACAATCTGCCTCTTCAGTAGCCAGGAAATTTCCATCTTCTGGGCTAAAATACACCACCAGAATCAGCAAACCAGTCTATTCTTACAATTCCTGTTAATAATCCAGTGGCCTTATAATTTCTTACCCAGGCAGTATGGCAAGCAGCAAAACAGCGGAGCATTGCCATACTGCTGCTGGACAACACATAGCGGGACCCATCTCTCCAGCAGCTGGAAATCTGAGACGTACCACCCCTCACTTCTTTTCTGCAAGGCTCCAGAGGATATTTGACACGTCGATCACACCTTTGGAAACTTATCCTCACCCCAGGTGGAGCTAATTGAGCTCTCGGGCGACCTCGGAGCTGAGCAAGGCACAAGCTGCGAGCCTAGCGTGGCTCAGCTGAACCTCTGGTTTGCATTACCCAGGCAGCTGTGGGATTAGTCATGGTTACTCACGCTGGTGTCAGGTTTGTGCAATAGCTCACCTTCTCGCCACAGCGGTACGGTCAGCCACGACTCACCTGCACTTCCCAACATCCCCCGGCCCGTGCGGAAATAAAAGAGCTGCCACTGCATCACAGACCTTGAGTCATCGCAAAGCTGCCCTACCTCCACTCCGATCCAGGCTGATTCCTGCCAGCCCAGGACAGCTGCTCCTATCGATGTGGTTCATCATGTTTCTGCATCTCTTTAGCAGAGTATGCTTATTAGACTAATCATGGTCCTAGTTAAGCCTCTGAGAAACGTACTTCATAGCATCATAGAACCATAGAATGGTTAGACTTGGAAGGGACCTTGAAGATCATCTAGTTCCACCCCCCCTGCCCTGGGCAGGGACACCTCCCACTAGATCAGGCTGCTCAAAGCCCCATCCAGCCTGGCCTTGAACACTTCCAGGGATGGAGCAGCCACAGCTTCTCTGGGCAACCTGTGCCAGAGTCTCACCACTCTTACACTAAAGAATTTCTTCCTAATATCCAATCTAAATCTCCCCTCTTTCAGTTTGAAGCCATTACCCCTTGTCCTATCACTACATGCCCTTGTAAAAAGTGCCTTTCTAAATTTCTTATAAGCCCCTTTCAGATACTGGAAGGCCTTCCCAGGTCTCCCCAGGAGACCAGATAAGGTCTCCCCAGAGCCTTCTCTTCTCTAGGCTGAACAGCCCCAACTCTCTCAGCCTGTCCTCATAGGAGAGGTGCTTCAGCCCTCTGATCATTTTTGTGGCTTCCTCTGGACCCACTCCAACAGGTCCACAACTTTCTTATGTTGGGGACTCCAGAGCTGGACACAGTACTTCAGGTGGGGTCTCACCAGAGCAGAGCAGAGGGGCAGAATCCCCTCCCTTGCCCTGCTGGCCACGCTGCTTTTGATGCAGCCCAGGATGCAGTTGGCTTTCTGGGTTGCAAGTGCACATTGTCAGCTCATGTTGAGCTTCTCATCAGCCAACAGCCCCAAGTCCTCCTCAGGGCTCCTCTCAATCCACCCTCTGCCCAGCCTGTGTTTGTGCTTGGGATTGCCCCAACCCAAGTGCAGGACCTTGCACTTGGCCTTGTAATGTTTTAATATTTCTTAGTCCTGTCCCCAGCTGAATGAAAAGATACTGCTCTAAAACTAAAATCAGAAAGTCCCTATTGGTGCTTAAACCCCTACTTTGTATTTACCCTCTTTAGGGTAGGCAAGCCACAAGGAAAAGACAGCTTTTAGGGCTGCAGGACTCCTACAGCAAGGACAACCCCAAACAGGCAAAAGCAAAAATATGCAACATTACCAGAAAGGAAAGCTTTCATCCTCAGACCTGCCAAGCACGGAGTCGCGGAGGTGTTCGTACGCAACCATCCGAACGCCAGAGTACACTGTGGAAAACAAAAGCAGGAGATGATTCTTGGGTCTGCCCTTTCTGGTGGTTCACGCTGTAATAGAGAGATCAAGAGATTGGTTGTAAAACACTCGGGAGCTTGCCTGGGTCAGCTGGTCGCTGCTCTCACGTTCGTGATCAAAATGGGGAAAGCGAGGGGGCTGCCTGGCAGCCATGCTACAGCCAGAACTTCTTAGCATCAGAGCATCTCTCTGGCTGAGCCAGACATCTGCCAGGAGGCAGCACAGCTTATGCCCGCACGCTAAGGAAACACCACCTCATTGCTTCCTTCTCGGCTGGTGCCAAGCACAAAACCTCCCACAAGTGCTTTTGAGGTTTTTTGTCACTGTATTTCCAAATAAAACACAGAAAGCTGCTACCTGGGGCCAAACCACTAATGCATTTCTTCATCCTAGCGCTTGCAGCCTTATCTTTTTTTTCCCAGCGCATCCCCACTTCCCTCAAATGAAAGATATTAATTGTTCTGAGGACTCTGAGTGTCTGCTTGCACTGAAGACCTTCCTGCAAAGACCACAGGGAAATTATATTTTGTTTTCCCAGAAGCCAGATTAAGGCTGTGAAGGAATGGGCAAGACAGGGAAGAGAGGACATTGAGCCAGAATCCTATATATTTCAAAGAGGGATTGCCGTGTAGACTGAAGAAGTCCTGGCGGATGTATTTAAAGTACAAGAAGATATGTCAAGCTCACACCAAAAAGCTGTTGGCGACAGAAGGCAGGACTGCAACTTGTCCCGTCGTGAGGAGATAATCACCTATGTGGCGGTAGACGGCCGGCGTGGCTCCTTGCCAGAGCTTCCCTAAGCCCTCCTCTCGCACGATGCCAGCCGCGGTGCGCAGCATGCCACGGTAAGGGACCGCCTGGCCGGTGGCAGCTCCAGTGCGGTGAACAGCAGCTTCACCTTGGACCTGCAGCCGAGTTTTCGTGAGATCCAGGGGAAAAGTTACTGAAGAGAAAGATCGGGGAACAAACGTCAATACGGGGAGACCTGCCACACTGGTGACATCTGTGCCACGGTCCCCGCTGCCAGGCGGCCAAGGGGGCTGGGCAAGCACCAGCGGGACCATACTCAATGGGGGTGCAGCCAATGCATGGAGAATAGGAGATTCATGTCCAGATCTGTTAAAAGTGGTTCTGGGCATGAGTAACCAAAATACATTCCCATCAAACACCAAGTCTTTCTCCCTTATTTCTTTTTGCAGATTTGTTATGCGATATGCGTACTTTCCAAGGGACTGGATTAAAAAATCCTATTCCCCTGAATAAAGATCAGTCAAATCGCTTACCGAGCACGTGGCCTATTCTGCCCAGCATAGTGGCACCACACGTTACAGTCAGGAACAACCCCACAGTGGCCATCATAATGCAGACACATGCAGGTGAGCATCTATCCTACGAACGACCCTAAAACATGCTGCTTTGCTGATGCAGATGCAAAAATCGCGTTTAGCCTGTTATTTCTCTCACTGAAATAACTGGTGGCCAGGGAAGGTGGTCCACCTCAATCTCAGCTTCCCAGGGCTGCTTCTAGAGCAGTATGGGCACGTATTTGCTGTCACTAATTTCAGTTCCAGGCCAGAGGTGTCTCAGGCGGTGAGTTCCCAGCAGCAGGGGTTGTCTTTGGTTCGATACCTCTGGAACACACCACACTACAGGGTCCTTCCAAAGCAGGACTCCATGATATTAGGGGGATACAGTGAAAGCCTCAGCAGATTTACAGTCTATTCATGCATTAAGTTTGGTATTCATGTTTGAAGATTAGCAAAGATTGAGAAGTTACAAATCATTAGAGCAATGCAGCCAGTCTGCCTGTACAAGCTTGTAGAAATTGTATAGAATATGCTGAGAATTATTGCAAATAAGTTACTGATCACAAAGTAGTGCTACGCAGATGCCAGGGTGCTTCTTCCTGCGTTTCAGCAAGCGATTTACTATACTCCATTTTTACAGACATCTCACTGTAACCTGAAACGTAAGATTCAATTTTTTCTTTGATTAACCTGCATTAACTATGCAAAGCAGATTCCTGAAGAAGTCAGCCCCTTTGCTACTAACTTAGACAACAGATCGTCCTTCCCCTTTAGTTTTCTTCCAGAAACACAGCAAGCGCAAAACTTTAATTAGTCACAACTGCTCTGTTGTGACTGCAGCCCTTCCGTCTTGGAGGCAAAGATTTTGACTTGAAAAACTCCCTCCCTCCAGCCACAGTCAGGTGGCATAAAACACTTGCAAGGCTTAAATTATTGAAAAGTCATGACGAGCAGAGTGGAACGAACAGATTTGCTGGAGCGGAAAAGCCAGAGCAAACACCAAGGAATGAGGCGTACGGGGACTGAAGTTCCCCCTGCCCCCCATAAGTAAATTTTGACCCCCTTCCCTCTCAGAAAATCACAGTGAGTTGTACCTAGTTCTGCCACAGCCGCAGCACAGGCTGACAGAGCGAATTTGCTGGCTCGGGGCCATCTCTCTGGAAGAGGTAAGCTCTTCTCTTCTTCTGCAGGTGACATCTAGCGTCTAACATGCAACAAGGCTAACCAGCCACCCCGCGAGGCTCTGGAGGACAAGCAGACCCTAGCTCAGCTCTGTTCTGGGTCGCTTAGGAGACAAATTGCTGAAGGTCATGTTTCTCCAGCTCCAGCACCAGGATCCGCAGCAGCCCAAGTGCCTGCTGCAGAGCTGCGAGGTCCTTCTGCGGTGACACAAGAGGCTCCGGCGCAACAGGCTCCTGGGAAATGTAGTCTTTCACCAACACTACCCGCTGCCAGGAAACCATCAGTGCAGGTACAGTCATATGTACAATTTTGCCAGTTATCTATACTAAAAAAAATAATAATATCATTAGTGAGACCTCAAGATTATGAGAACATGGGGTCTGTTTGCTTTATGGGGTGCTGTTTGACAGCAGCGCCTCGGGAGCCCCAAACTGCATCCCTGTGCCGGCACCCAAGATGGATGATTTGATCCAGATCTGGTTTAAGGAAGGCTGCGTTAGCAACATGCCGAGCTGATGAACTAACTTCCCAGTGCTTGTGAAAATGCATGTCACCTTGGGATTAGGCGCAGAGCAGGGCAGTTTGAGCAAGAGGCGTGCAAACCTGGGAAGACAGAAGCTGATCTCTGCCCAAAGCCCTGTATGTGACAAGTTGCAAGCTTTTCCTGGCTGAATGCTGAAGCGCTGTTAATTGTGTGCCAGTCCTAATTTCTCCTAAATTAATGCAGGCATATTTAGGTTCTCATCACGAAATTAAAAAAAAAAAAAAAAAAGAGTAAGGCGTGTGCTGTTCAAGAGAAGCTTTTCATTTATCATTAAGGCTCAGCTGAATCACTAAGTTAATCATTAGCCATTAATCACTAATCCTCATGCCGAGGATTTGAGGATTTTTTAGGTCATAGAAATTTATCCCAGAACACTCCCCCCCTCCTCCCCCCGTCTGACTAACATTTTGGTGTGCAGTCCAGGTCACAACGATTCAGGGAAATGAAGGGATCACTGCAGGTGAAATATCCAGCTAAAGGGAGCTGAATTCATCTTGTCACTCACCAGTAACCAGTTTTAAATTGGATCCTTCCATGGGTTAGAATTTGTTAGAATTCATGCAGTAATAGGAAAAACCACTGACGGAACCCTGATTAAAATGGGAAGAAGGCACATTGCAGTTTATGCAATCTGCTGTTAGTGCTTTCGTGCCTCCTTCCATCGCTATTTTCTGGGCTTGGATCAGCTTGTGCCACTATATATCAGCCTGTGTATCATCGATTGGCAGCGTAATTTAGGGCGGAGGGGACCTCTAGAGGGCATCTAGTACAATCGTCTGCTCAGAGCAGGGATAGCTTCAGGGTTACATCAGGTTGCCCAGGGACTTGTTTGGTCACCCGAAAAACTCCAAGGATGGGGATTTCACAACCACACTTTATGGGTTGGAAGACAACAACTAGATCCTTAAAATAAGCCATTATTTTAAGGCATTGTGGCAGCCTGTGGAGAGAGCAGCTCTCCATGGTCATTTTTAGTCTGGGGAAATATGTTCTTTTTTAAACCAGACTGATCTGGGGGTGGCGGTGAGGAAGAATTTTCTCTTCCCACAGGATATTTGACATGAGGGTGACCTGGAGACAGATGCTTGCATAGACATCCCTGATTTGTGGAGCAGCGAAGGGCCTTTCACTCTTTTATCAATATTGTCCCTTTGTAGGAAAAGAAAGAATTTAATAGATGAAATAAAACCAGGAAAGAAACATACAAAGAGCTGTGATAGCTAAAGATAGAAGTGTAATAACATCAGAGTTAAACGTGATATGTCTGTTTGTTCCGGACAGTTTGCGAAATCCACATCCTGCTTGTCACAGTTGACATATCTGGGATTTTTCTTCTGCACCTATGACTAACATAGGTAACATCCCAATGTACTTCAGCATGACTGTTTAATAAAGGCCACTGATCTTTTTTTCACAGCTCTTAACCTCCTGCTGTCATCAGGTGTATTTCTGCTGTGCTACTTTTACTGTACTGCCTGTCTGCACAGGTACAAAGGTGCCTGTCTGTGCACCTATTCCTGTATAGGAAGGGAGTTCAACTGTATTTGTACAAAACACTTTCAATTGAATAATCACATTCATACAAAATGGTATACAAATTGTACACCACACAAACGGTGCGGCGTTCCCATGGTATGGTGTTTCAAAATACAGTAGCGATGAACTATATCCTTCTCCTAGTAAAATACATAAAGCTGGTGAGTGGATAGGGCCTCCGGGTTAGTAACTATTGAAATATTATAAAAATATACATGAGGACAAGTTCCAGCACAGTCCAGGTCTACCTCTTCCTCAGTCACCAGCGTGGTTTTGTTCTAGTAAATTTGGGAGTACAGCTAGAAAGAGAATGGGACAGAACTAAGTAGGGTTCGAGAGGAAGGACGTGGGGAAACAGTTTTGGGGGCAGAGCCAGAAAGGCTGAGACTTATTAAAAAAGGAAAATTGTGTGTGAAGGTAGTATTTGAGTAAAAGGAGAAGTGTTAAGATGTGATGTACAGGTGGATGCTTGTCTATGGAACAAACGGATGCAGGGCTAGAAGGGCTGAGCGGGGCTTGTTCACCCAAGGAGTCTGGGCCTGAGGATCAGGTCCTGGGACTGAGCAGAAGAAGAGATTTGGACAAAGAGCCAGAGCAAAAGAGGACAAAATCACAAAAAAAAAAAAATAGTTGACGTTGGAAGGGAGCTGCAGGCTGGCTATTCCAGCACCCTGCTCAAAGCAGGATCGCTAGAGCAGGCTCTCAGGACTGAGTCCAGCTGGATTTTGAGCATCTCGCAGGACTCCCCAGCCTCTCTGGGCAAGCTGTTCCAGTGTCTGGCCACCATAATGATAAAAAAAAAAAAAAAAGTTTAAGTGGAATTTTCTGTATTTGTTTGTGCCCACTGCCTCTTGCGCTTTCACTCAAGACCACCATCCTCTTTGCACCGTGCCTTCAGGTGTTCATACACACTGATAAGATCCCCCTGAGCCTTCTCTTCTCCGGGCAGAACTGTCCCAGGTCTCTCAGCCTTTCCTCAAATGACAGATGCTCCAACGTCATTATGAACTTCTTGAAACTTCTCTGGGCTCACTGCAGTCTGTCCATGTCTCTCTTGCACTGGGGAGCCTAGAACTGGACCCAGCACTCCAGATGGATTTCTCCAGCACTGAGCAGAGAGGGAGGATCACCTCCCTTGTCCTGCTGACAATGCTCTTCCTAATGCAGCCCATGGTGCTGTTGAGTGCAAAGGCACATTCAACATGGTGTCTGCCAGGACCCTCAGATCTGCCAAGCTGCTTTTCACCCAGGTGCCCCCTAGCATGTACTGGTATATGGGGTTGTTCCCACCCCGAGGCAGGACTTGGTGTTTCCCTTTGCTGAACTTCATAAAATGCCTGTTGGCCCATTTCTCCAGCCTGTTGGGGTTCCTCTGAATGGCAGCACGCCCATCTGGTCTATCAACCAAACCAGATGACCAAGCTCTATCAAACCTCCTAATTTTGTATTGTCTTCCAACTTGCTGAGGGTGTGCGGGGGTAGGCTGTGAGAGCATTTCCTAGGTGTTTTGTGCTTCGTGAATTCTGTATGTAATTTTGGTGTGCCACTTCCACACACACAAAGAAACCAATCTGACCTCTCTGAAATCTTGTCTTTTGGCATTGCAGTGGTATTGACTTGGATAGATTGGATCAATGGGCTAATGCTAACAGTATGAGTTTCAACAAGGCCAAGTTCCAGGTCCTGCACTTGGGCCACAACAGCCCCATGCATCGATACAGGCTTGGGGAAGCGTGGCTGGAAAGCTGCCTGGCAGAAAAGGACCTGGGGGTTCTCACTGACAAGCAGCTGAATATGAGCCAGCAGTGTGCCCAGGTGGCCAAGGAAGCCCATGGCATCCTGGCTTGTATTAGAAATAGTGTGACCAGCAGAAGTAGGGAGGTGATTGTCCCCCTGCACTCAGCACTGGTGAGGCCACACCTTGAGCGTTGTGTCCAGTTTTGGGCACCCCAATACAAGAGAGATATGGAGGTGCTGGAGCCAGTGCAGAAGAGGGCAACAAAGCTGGTGAAGGGCCTGGAGAATCAATCTTACCAAGAGCGATTGAGGGAGCTGGGACTGTTTAGTTTGAGGAAGAGGAGGCTGAGGGGAGACCTCATCACCCTCTACAACTACTTGAAAGGACATTGTAGAGAGGTTGGTGCTGGTCTCTTCTCACAGGTAATTAGCGATAGAACAAGAGGGAATGGCTGCAAGCTGCAACAGGGTAGGTTTAGACTGGACATTAGGACAAAATTCTTCCCAGAACGAGTGGTCAGACGCTGGAATAGGCTGCCCAGGGAGGTGGTGGAGTCACCATCCCTGAATGTGTTTAAGAGTCGTTTAGATGTGGTGTTGGGGGATATGGTGTAGGGGAGAACTTTGCAGAGTGGGGTTGATGGTTGGACTTGATGATCCCAAGGGTCTTTTCCAACCTGAGTGATTCTATGATTCTATTATAGGGGCCACCAGCAGGTTTTGAATTGTCAGTTCAACCTCCAAGCCTTTCTCTGCTCTTCAGACACTGGAGACACATCTACCCTTTAATAAGATAATCTCAGAAAGGTGAGAGATACCTTTGATAAGCCTTATTCTTCAGGTGGTGCCTGCAGCAGTTTCTTGCCATTTGCCTTGCTGGAAGCTAAATGTCTGCAAATCACAGCCTCTTTGCTTTGTAATCCTGATATTCCCCGCCCCAAAATATATAGGTATATTTTAATGGAAGAAAGTGACACACTACTTTGCCACGGTGTCCCTGGCTGTGTCCCTGGCCACTTGGGTAGCCCTCCAGCAACTGGTGCAAAGTTCAAGGGTTTATCATAGCAACATCTAAGTTTTGCAAGCCGTGGAGTTGAGCCTCGTCCAGGAGTGGAGGACAATTGGCTCTGCCTTTTCCAAAACAAGGGCTTGTCCCCTGGGCTGCTTGGTGCTTTGACGTCTTGTCTCCATGGCAGTGATCAGCTGGCAAGACTGATAAAAGAGGCCCTCTATTCACTGACTGCGGTAATCCCGGCCAGCACGGTTGTGCCGGGTGCTGCGGCAGGCGGAGCAGCTGCTGCGGCAGGCAGCGAAGAGGCAAAATGGCTCTTGCTCTCCTCTTGGCAGCAGTCCTGGGACTTCTCATTGTCAAGGCTGTTTTGTCTCAGCTGAGAAACCCAAGCTCCCCTCCTTGCATCAGGGGCTGGATCCCTTGGTTTGGAGCTGCGTTTCAGTTTGGGAAAGCTCCTCTGGAGTTTATAGAGGAAGCTAGAAGCAAGGTAATGGCTGTGGCGGCGTGCCTGCTCGTGGGTGCGTGCTCAGGGTGGCTGCCTGCAAGGGGAAAAGCGAGGAGAAACTTCTGCTTTAAGTTTGCTCCTTTCCTGTCACATTTTATAACATCAGAAGCACTTAGCTGGTGAAGGATCGGTTTTGTACCAGTAACGTCGCTGAGTTGTGGATGCGATCCAGGCATAATGTCTGTGCTGTGATCATCCTGTTTGGACCCAGCAGCTCTGCTGTTTCGCTTGTGCAGTCTGGCTGCATGTTAATCTTGGTTTCAGATAATGGGGAAAGCCCTGTGCCAGGCACTGGGACCAGGAGACTAATTATTTGTGTGCATAGGGTTAGGTGAGGTTTCTGAGTACCAGCTGGTGTCCCTCAACATTCAAGAGAGGCACAGGCATGCTTGGCAGGCAATTTTTTCCATCCTGAAAAACTTACGAAAGACGGGTGTGAAAATTTACCCCCGGACATGCCTTTCTTTCTCTATGTCTGTCTGATAGGGAGAACTTAAATCATTAATTTAGATTAGATGTTTAATTTCTAGGCAGCTAATACTAACTGACATAAGCGCCATCTTCCCATTTTCGTTCAGTGATGATACCACCTGCTACTGATGCGATACGGTCAGCTTTGGGTGAAGGATCTGAAGGATCGCACAGCCCACTACTTGCAAAAACTAGCTGAAAATGAAACTCCTGTAACATCCTGAAATTTAAAAAAAAATATTAATAACTCTTGGATGTTTAAAATTTTCTTTCTCATTTTCAACTGTTAGATTTCATATCTGTAAGTACTTCTTTGCAGCCACGGTTGTTAAACTTGTGGTGTTAAATGAAAGCAGAGGTGCAAGTAGAATCAGCTGAAGTACGAGGTGTGAGAACATCAAGAGCTGTCGGTCTTGCATTAAAGCACATTGGGTGCGCCTTAGAGTAAGCTCATGTGCGTTGTGTTCCTTGGCTTCTTTGAGTGTAACAGGTCGGTTTTAACCTTATATTGCTATGTCCTTCCTGTATCTTTCATCTGTGCAAATCATGATCAGTTACTTGTTCATTCATCTTAGGGCAGAAACATAGGACTGGAAGAAAACTCATTCCAGTCCATTCTCCTACTATTTCAGAAACCATGCCACATACTAAACTAACCAAGCCTCACTCAAAAAAACCTATCATAATATTTCTTTGACTCTTCTGATGCGAGGCTGTTAGAGAACCTCCTTATTCTATTGAAAACAAATCCTGGTGGCGACCAAATTAAGGCAGCCTGCCACACTGTCCTTTCCAATGCAGTGCCTTTTGGGGACAGAACTGGGGTTGTTCAGCCCAGAGAAAAAGAGGCTGAGGGGAGACCTTCTCGCCCTCTACAACTGCCTGAAAGGAGGGGGTAGCCAGGGGGGGTCGGTCTCTTCTCCCAAGGAACAGGCAATAGGACAAGAGGAAACAGCCTCAAGTTGCACCAGGGGAGGTTTAGATTGGATATTAGGAAAAATTTCTTCACTGAAAGGGTTATTAAGCATTGGAACAGGCTGCCCAGGGAAGCAAGTGGTGGAGACACCATCCCTGGAGATATTTAAAAGACGCGTAGACGTGGTGCTGAGGGACATGGTTTAGTGATGGTTTTTGTCAGAGTTAGGTTGATGGTTGGACTCGATGATCTGAAAGGTCCCTTCCAACCTAGGCAAGTCTATGATTCTATGTTTCACCATGACTTAAGCTTGCCTTTAATTGCCTTTTTTCCCAGGAAGCTTTTAGCAAAATCTCTTAGATGAAATTTTAAAACAAACCTGACACAAGAGTGCTTTTGGGGGGTTTATTCACAGATTGAATGAGCAAAACTTTTACGTACTAAAGAATGTGTTGAAGTACAAATGCTAACTTAGTGGCTCTGGGTCCATTAATTTTGATGTTCATTTGCCTGGGGACCCTTTACGCCGCTATTGGTGCTATGGCAGCTGCTGCCACATCTGAACACACCAGAACCACCTGAAGGACTGTATAAACCCCAGATTTTGTTGGGACAAGAAACATTTTCAACAGGAGAAAACTCAAAATAAGGCAAAGCTGAAAGAAAAGGCTTTCTTACATATCCCCCCTTTACTGTATGCTTGCAGATAGGACTTTTCCTTTGACTTTTTTCTTAGTCCAGCGACTCAGCATCCTTACGAGTTGTGACCTCTCCCTGCCGTTCCCCCTGGGCCAAGAGTGACCTTTCCATCCGTCACCCCCAGGCTGGCTGCCTGCCTGCAGCACGATCATCTCTCGCTATCCCCTTCCTCTCCTTAAACATCCCAGGCATGTCTCCCTCCCTTCCCACCTCCCACACTGCCACAAAGTGCTGAGGCCAGGAAAAATAAGCCTTTTCCTGCCTCCTCCCTTTTAAAGGAGTAGGCACTGTAGCATCCTAGAGCCAAAGCAAATAACAGGTGCTGCTGCCAAAGGGGTCATTAACGGGCATTACAAGGGTTGCAAAAAACATCTGCAGTAATTTCGCAATTAGAAAATTCCTCCCCTGGATTAATCCTTCAGTCTGACAAAGTGACACTCATTTCTTTTTCTGTCTTAAACAGTTAACTTTCTTACTGTTGGCCCTTTTGTGTGTATCCCTCACTGCTTTTTCTCTCAAGCCCTGGAGTAACACATCAGACTTCCACTTCTGCTCGAAGTTTGCTGCTTCTGTTTTCCTCCTGCAGTAGAAGACGTGGGCTGGAAGAATTGTCTGTTTGTCCCCTTGTGTCATCAGTGGGTCTAAGAAAAGAAAGATCCTCTGCTCTAGTAAAATATTTAATCTCCGGGCTAATAAAAGATACCACCTCTTCCTCCTAAAGCTGCCTGGCTAGTTAAAGGAATTTTGCAGGTGGTCTGAGACGAGCAGGGTGCGTAACTGGAGCCACCATACAACGCAAGAGCTGCTTCGTGAGGGGTTCAAAGGATGTGGTTCCTCACTCTGCCTGGCAAACATGGTAAGAACTAGTAAGGAATTTCGAATGCTTCTCAACAGCTTGCTAATTCAGCTAACAAGAAAAGTTCAGTTAATCCCATGAGATTGTTCTGCACTGTTGTATGGACCTGTGGATCCAAACCTCACTCTCAGTGTGTTGATTGCGTTCAGGACACAGTGCCGTGTCTCGGGACTTGGGTAGATGCCTCTCAGCCTTATTCGCTACATGTGCTTGGGTGAGGGGTGGGTGGCTGGGTTACGTGGAAAGGGACGTGCATCCTTCATGAGGTTTGGTGGAGGGGTAACAGGCCGGAGGAGAGGACAAGGCTTCTGGTGGAGCGTTTGTGAAGAGAGTGTCCACAGCTGAGTTGCTAATGGTCTGTGACCCTGGTCCTGTGCACAGACCAAAATTCCAAAGTCCCTGAGAGAGAGGGGACATGGCATTGAACTCGTGTGTGTGTGTGTGCCAAGGGAGAGAAAACCAGTGGAGCGCATCTACCTCCCAACATGAGCCTTGGCAGGATTGCAGCCGAGAGCGGTTGCTCCCTGCCTGGCTGTTTCCCTGATTTCTTTCCTTTGGTATTTCGGAGAACGTCCTTCTGAAGCTTTTATTTCTCTGGAGTGTCTCTTTCATGCAGGCTCTGATCTGCCTCTCATCATGGCACTGCTGTTTTGTGCGGTGTTTCCCAGTCTCTGGGAAAGAAAGAGCTTTCAGACCTGAAAGCAGTTTCATAGGCCCTAAATCCTAACAGGATTTTTATTTTGCTCTCTCTATCTTTATATGTCATCAAGGTCTCCTTAAATGCTGTTTCAGACAGAGCAGTAAACTGGGACATAGTTTTGGCAGCCAATGCCCATGCTTTGTTGGTACCCACCCGTGAGACAATGATGGTAAATGTCAAACTGCTTGACAGCTTGTTCCAGTAGCTGTTTTCGTGACATTAGACCATCAGCATAATTACACCGGGACAGATGAAAAATGTGTTTATTCAGGTGTCTGTCTCGGATAGCAGCTATTAGTAGATGCTCAGCAACAGGGTGTAAGGAGCACACCCAGAGAGAATGCCGCCTTCTGCGTTTCCTTCCCAGCTTCTGGCTGTCAACAGTTTAAGGATTTCCTAGGCTGGAATTTGCACCCAGATGACCTGACTATGATAGCCTAATCCTTTTTTTTTTTTACCCTGTGTGTAATTTTGGCTTTCGCAGCATCCCAGGGCAATGAATCCATAATTTAACCATGAACCATATGAAGAAAGCTAGCTTCTAATAGGTGCCCATTAGCTTTTACATTATGAGAAACTGGGAATAATTACTCTCTTTTCACCTTTCCTGGGATCTAATTTGACTTCGTCTCCTTTTATTGAACATTTAATTCATGCTTGATGTCTATTCCTTTGCCTTTTCTAGCTCAGTATAACCTGATGGGCAGAGATGGAATGGGCAGAGACACACATTAAATTGAAGGTGTGAGCCCAGGATGGGTTTAGATACTTGCTGTCCTTTCTCCACTCCTTTCCTAGCAAGATGAGTGCTCTAAATTAATTATTAGCGCTTGTATAATAGATCTTGGGGTAATTTCAGAATGGGATTCTTCTATCCATTCTTCTTCTGTGATGTTTCAAGGTCTCCTCATAGTTTAGACTCCCAAATGACTCCAGATTATGCACAAACTTTTAATTCCTTCTTCTAAGGAATGTATTAGGAATATATTTAAGGCCACATACCCTAAAAGCTGTATTGGGATCTTCTTCAGTACATCCTATTTATCCACTACTAATCCTGGTCTTTGATAACGCTTGTAAAAAATTTGCTGAGTACTGGAATGACTCTTTGAAGCTTCCCAGGTCCTCCTTCAGGAGCCCTTTAGAAAGGCACCATGTTTGCGTGTCTGTCCTCCTGTCGCTGAGGGTGATTTAACGGATCACGGTAGGTAGTTCTGCAACTTCATATTTTAATCCCTCTAGAGTTTTGAATTGAAATATTTATCACTGATTTACCCAGCACTTGTTTTAAGTCTATTCTACTTAATACTTCCTTCGAAACAAGATCTCAGTCCATCACTCGCAGTGAAAGGCTCCAGGGTCGTCCTTGTCTTGAACTGATGCAATTCCTAACTCAGATTGCTTCCCCACTTGGTTTCTTTACACCTTGAGCATTTATCAGGCTCGGCAACGCACTGGGAGAGTTCCTGCATCTGGTATGTTTGGAAAAGTCTTTATTATTGGGGGTGGGGACTGCCATCAGCATCTTGATCCTCAAACCTTTTTTAATATTTTAACTTATTAGCATTTTTTAATTTTTAATATTTGAATTTTACATTTAATTTATTAGATATCATATTTATTTGTAATTTCCTGTTTGGACACAAAATTCTGCTGTCTGAAAGACATGGTTTTGAGTATCCACCATCACTGTGCTGTTCAACGAAGCGGACTTGTTCTTTTTTAATTCCAATTTTGTTTAGTATTGGTTTAGTTGTTCTAAATAGATTGCAGTACATTGGATGAGATTCCAGACTGTTTGTGTAGGTGTTTACAGGTACGCAAGACGTCCAAGCTTTACTGATGGTCAGTGGACAGGCAGTCAGTCCTGTCAGTGGAGTCTACGGGCAGTTTAGGTCACCTTCCTAAACAGAGGCGTGCAGTAGCTGCTCAGATGAATTGGGTTTTAGGCTCCCCTGACTGCATAGACTTGACCTCTATTGTCTGTAATAGGACCTTGGGCATCTTGCTCATATATAATCATCTAATATAAAGTGTTTCAATCTTGAATTGAGTGCGACCTTAATTGAATAATTAAGTTTTATTGCAGGGTGCAGTTAGTTCGGATTTAATTTTATTTTCAAATTAGTTTAAGTACATTTTAATGTTAATTTAAAATTTAAAAAAATCTGATTTTAAAACGCAGTATAAATTCACTGATTTGTATCTAGCCTGATGACGAGGACCTGCTGTTAGCCATAAAAATCCAACCTTAGCAGTTTGGCTATTATTAAAACAATATTTTATTTAGTATCACCCAGAGAGTTTAAACAGTCATTCTTTCTTTAATAATTTGCAGTTGAAGGATGCAATCAAAATTCAATTGATGTCAAGAGGAATCTTTTCCATGACTTCAAAGAGCTTTTGATGAAACAGGCTTTACAATACAGACACAGACAACAAAAGAAAGGGTTAAAGTCAATGGCATAAGCCATACGAGCAAGGAGGTTTCAAGGCCTTTCAGTACTTCAAACAGAGCAACGGAAATCTTTTTCTGACCCTTGTCAGCAATGTAACCTGGAAAAGAAAATCAGGTTCCCTGGTATGCCAAGAGACATTAGGAACCCCCCAAACCTTTCCAGATGTACAATAACTTTGCCAAAAGAAGGTGCTGTGCATATAAATGTGAATGTTGGGCTTTTGATTTCCAAGGCTGTTGCATGTGGGCAGAAATCACCTCCACTAAGAAAAAGATGCTAAAGATGCTTCATTTCCAAATTTTGATTTTTCTGCCAAAACCTAACAGTAGGTACTGCACATTTGTTTGCTAGTTTAGAGAATCTACAAATATCAATCATCTTTTTCATAATGTAGGAATTCAGAAGTGAATACCTATTGCTGAAAGTTTTGAGAGGATGCTAGGATTAAGGGAAAATGAAAGAATGATTTATGGTATCGAAAACTTTCCCTGAATATAAGTCTCAGCAAAGTTGTTACGTATTTTGGTATTAATCTTTAAACGCCTGTACAACAAAGAGATTTTTTGAATTAGCAGAACCTTTAAACTATAAAATAATTTTTAAAAATATTAAAAGGATGCAGGGGTGGGGAGTTTTTGTTAAAAAAATGTAGATTCAAATAAGTAGGATTATGGATTTTTACAATGTGGGTACTTTGCTGCGGCAGCCAAGGAATGCACTAGAGAATCCATCACTTGAGTTCTTTAAATCCAGGTAGGTTGTATTTTTTGAACTGTAATGTAATTCAAATATAAAATATTGATCTTGGGGAAGGAATCTCTTCTGCTCTGCAAGAGGTCAGGCAGGCCCCTGTGATGTTCCCTTCTGGTCCCTAAATTGACAGATTTTGGTCTGATTCCTGTTCATCTTCGTGCACTTCTGAGCCACGGTGTATAGAGAGCAGGAAGGACCAGGTCCTCCCTCCTCACCTCTCAGCAGCGCTGAAGCCCTGTTGGGGGTCCCATCAAACATATTAACAATACAGTAATATGAAATCTTTGTTTGTTCCAGCATGGGCCTGTATTCACAATATTCGCTCTGGGAAAACGGTATACTTTTGTGACTGATGAAGAAGGATCTGAAGCTTTTTTTAAATCTAAAGACTTAAATTTTGAACAGGCAGTACAACCAGCTGTCAAGAATGCAGGTAAATGAGACCTAGCTCTTTTTTAATGGGAATCAAATCCAGTTACCTAGGAACATTAAAGCCCAATCCAAAGCCCATTGGCTTTTTGACCGTGCCTTAAATGCTTCTCTTAACCCATGACAATGCTACAAAATGAAGGTGAAATGAGATTCCTTCGTATGGATCCAGCACTGTAAGCCTGCAAAGTGATTTGGATTCAGTCACAAGGAATCAAAGGTTTCAGACCCAGGGACTGTTATTACTTTTATCCTTAAGTAACCCCAGTTTGAAATGAGGTCCTTTTCTGTGGCTACATGCTCTACCTTTGTGTACGAGGTTTGGAGCAATAGTATGTTGTCCTAGTACTTAATTTGCAAATCAGCTTGCAGCAATAATTAGATGTTACCCTGCAATAAAACAGTCATTAGAAAGGGATGAGGTGTGTATCCAGTCTGCAGTGGCATGCTCCGTCAGCTCATGTGCTTATATCCACGTGGAATGGCACAGACAGGAATTCTCTGAGTAGTCTGGCAGTTCTGGACTGTGCAATGAGAGAGAAGCAACATGGCAGAGACATTAAATCATAGAATCAGAGAATCCCCATGGCTGGAAGGCACCACTGATGATCGCTCATTCCAAGCCCCTGCTCAGAGCAACACCAGTGGCAGCAGGTTACTCAGAGCTGTGTCCAGTTGGGTTTTGAGTATCTCCAAGGATGGAGACTCCACAACCTCCTTGGGCAACCTGTTCCTGTGTTTGACCGTCCTCACAATAAAAACTTTCTTACATCTCAGTGGAATCTCCTGTATTCCCATTGCCTCCTGCCCTGAGAGGAGCCTGGCCTTGTCTTTACTCCCACCACCAGATATTTATCCACACTGATAAGAACCCCCTGAGCCTTCTCTTCTCCAGGCTGAACAGTCCAAGCTCTCTCAGCCTCTCCTGATATGACTGAGACAATGTACTATAGCATGAAGACCTAAAAACTGTTTTTTCTTGGATTAATTTATTTTTAATTTCAGTCAGTTTTGCGGAGCGCATGCACATCTCTGTACAGCCCCACTGAAGCTTGGGGGAAATCTCTGGATTGTTGCCTCTGGCACTGAAGCTTCATGAGGCAGGAAGATGTTACACAGACTGGTAGAGGCAGAGGGCTCACCAAAATATTTGCAGGGTTAGAATGAAGCTTTCTGGGAATTTCACTCTAGGAAAAGGAGGATTAAGGCATTTAAATTAGAGTCACGAGTTACATGTAAGAATTTTCACGCTATCTTGCCATGAAAATCTACTTCATCTACTTTCCAAA
Source organism: Dromas ardeola (assembly GCA_013398915.1). Taxonomy (NCBI): domain Eukaryota; kingdom Metazoa; phylum Chordata; class Aves; order Charadriiformes; family Dromadidae; genus Dromas; species Dromas ardeola. Next base: position 814,336 of record VYZM01023510.1, read on the forward strand.
ACGTGTTTCTGTTTCTTTTTGTGTTTAGTATCTGTCCCTGCGGAAGCATTTTATCAGAACCATAGTAACCTCTACAGCATGATGAAAGGAAAAATGGGTCCTTCTAATCTGCACATGTTCACGGGTACTTTGTGTAAGGAACTACAGGAGCACATGGCACAGCTGGGCACGGAGGGCGCAGGCGACCTCAATGACCTGGTTAGGTAAGGGAATTTTGCAGCACATCTGTAACACATGGGTGTCCTACATGGGATATCTAAACACTTTTTATCTAAAGGTATTTCTCCCAGGTAGGAGAAACATCTCAGTTACTTATTTGGAAGAAAAAAGAAAACATAGCATCTTCCAACAAAACCTGTTTCCCGAAAGATGGCATAAAAAGCTTCATGTCTTTATAAAGAACTTACGAACAGACAAAATGCATGATCTTCAGCAGGATGAAAACTTTCCCTGTGTGTTTTGGGCTAAGCCTAGCCCAAAACTTAAATAAGAACTCTACAACTGACTTTGCTGCCAGAACTTCATCCTTCAAGTAAAAAAAGTCCCTTTACTGACAGTTTCATGTGACAACAACAGAGCTTTTAACTCCTTCTTCCTGATTGTCTGGGACAACACCTAGATCTTACCTGTCCATCAGAACTACAAGTTGAATATTGCCTTTGGCTTGGACCTATTTCTAAGACCTCACATCCAGGTTGTATTTTACTGACTTTTTCTGCGTAATACATCTAAGATACAGCTTTTTACTACAGCTAAAACACTGAGCACCTGCCACTTCAATTACTGCAATTTGGATTCACTGGGGAAAGACGTGGGGGAAAGGGGCTTTGAAACCTCCCAGCCCTCGGTCCCACTGGTCTCAATCCTGGGATGCAAACCCCTACATCCCATGGTGTTCCCCCACCTGGCTTCTGAGATCAAAGTCACGTCTGCTTCCTGTGAAAAAACAGTCTCATCGAATCATTAGTGTGCTACGCCACTGCCTGGTATGCTAATATTGGCTCACGTTTTCTTGTTACTCCCATGTCTGAATCCATCTGTGGTCTTTTACCTGGGCTCAGGTTTCTGAGGGAAGGGATGGACTTTTGTTTTTGTGGTCCACACAAGTCATGTGTGTCCATGGTGGCATGGGTGTACAAGTCCTACATGGAGCATGCCTGGCTCCCTGCTGCAGCCTTGGGGAACAGGGCGTTCTTCCCCCTGCAGTGGCTGTCATGGACACCGGTCATCAAATTTGAATCTGCTGCTATTTGTCTAAAATGACAAAAAAGTCACAGGCTAGATGGTAAACTACAGAATCCGTAAGTCATCCACAGTCAATCTGTGCTGAGTGTAATCTGTTCTTATGGTTTTGCCAGACAACACAGGATAGAATTGGAATGCAATGCCCTGGATAACTGTTATTTAGCTGCCTCAAAATTAAATCCATGGAGCCAGCAGGTGGCTCCATCTTCCTTATGATCTGTAGAAAAGCAAGAAAGTGAAAGAGACATTGCCTGAAATATGTGTTTCGCAGCAAAGACGCATAAGGGCTTCTCAGAGCTCAAGAGTACAGGTGAAGTGGCCTGGGAAACGAGCTCAGGCTTTGGAGGATAACAAAGGAGCGAATAGGGAGGAGTGAGATAAAATAAAACAAAAAAAACATTGTTCAGTCCAGCAAAGCTGGAGCCAGAGGGAGGATTTCTCAGAGTGTCTGGTTGCAGAAGGGATTGTGCAATGCCTGGAAGGTCCACATGGGTTAACCTGAAATAAGAGGGGTGATTAATGGGGAGAAGGGGACCTCAGTGGCCAGAGCCTTTCTGCCACTGCTCAAGTGACCAAACGCTAACTGATGAAGTTCAGCCACATGCAGAGGACTAGCCTGAGGTCCACGTGTCTCCCAGCCTCTAAAATCTGCAATAAGGGTGTGAGTGAGGTATGAGCCTTGTGCCAGCCCTTCCATACCGGTGCGATGCTTGAGTCCCGCACTTCTAGTGTTGGCAATTCATGCCGTGTCCTGACCTAAAACTGCTGCAACAGCTTCCCCATAGCCTGTAAGTCATGGGGATCTTGTCCTTGCAGGTATGTCATGTATCCAGCAGTGGTGAACACTTTGTTTGGGAAAGGCATCTGCCCGACAAGTCAGAATGAAATCAAGGAGTTTGAAGAACATTTTCTGAAGTATGATGAGGACTTCGAATATGCTTCTCAGATGCCCGAGTGCTTCCTGAGGTAACGGAGCAGAGATGATGCTTGATGCAAGCATTACAGGCATGTTGCTTGCTGGGATATCCACCGCGAGAGAGATTTTCCCTGGAGGATGATGCACTGTCTTTATTGATGGTGTGTCCTTGGGTCAGGCAGGCTTTCATCTGGTGCTTCAAAAAAGTTCTGACCTTGTTTCATGCATTTCAAGCACTGGAACAGGCTGCCCAGGGAAGTGGGCCAAGGAACCCCAAGGAAGGGAGCCTGTCAGTGCTCTCAGGGCCATGACAGCACCTTGAGCACCTCCAAAGAGCCTTCAGAAAGAACTAAGTATGCTCTAAAAATGTGGCCTTTATTGTCTTAGGGGAGGTCATTCTTGAAAAGATTGAGCTAAGCAATTGTCCAAAGTCACGATGAAAACCCGCAGTGGAATAGATATGAAAATCTAGGAGTCTTGCAGTCACAGGCCCTGGCTGCAAGATGAGGTCTGGCCAAGGTGAAGTCAGCACTACTCGAGTATTCATCAACTGACCGCTGCCCAGGGGCTTTTGGAAAGAAACCAAGGAGTCCTTCTCATGGAAAAGGAAATGTTGGTTTGTGCTGCCTCAGTTAAGTGCTCCTTGTTTGTTGTTTTTCTTTACAGGAACTGGTCTAAATCCAAAAAATGGCTTCTAAAATTATTTGAGAAAGTAGTGTCAGATGCTGAAAAGACCAACCCTTCAGAGACCACATCCAAGGTAAACATCCAAGGCTATGAAATAAGATGACTGCGTTGTATATTCTGACTGAAGCGATGAAGGGCAGGAATGATTTCAGTACTGGAAGAAATAAGCTAAATATGTCAGCTTTGATAGCTGTACCTTAATTGTCCAGTATTGCTGTGACCTACATTAGGTCAGACCCATAATTTTGAGCCCTGCTCCTCAATTTAGTTTATTTCCAGCAATTCTGACAGTTAACATCTTCCTCCGGGAAATTTTAAGCCAAGGGTTCAGAGCTATGACCCATTGCCAGCCTCCAGTATCGCAGCCGCAGTGAGCAGGTGAAAGAGGTGAGAGAAAGACCTCTTCAGTTGTTTCTCTGAGGGCACCACCCTGTGGAATTTCAAGACCTTACATGTACTATTTTTAAACCCTGGTGCAGAATGAGTAGATCCTCCAGCAGCCAGACTAGTAGAAAATAGCAGATTACTGGATTGGAAGCCAAGTACCCTAAATACTGATTGTGTCAAAGCTGTGATAAGTTGTCCCCCTGGTTATTCTCCTTAGCTATGGCAGGAATTCTGTCTCTACAGCTGACAAATGCGAGGGCAGACTGGCCTGGGAATTTCGATCTACCAAATGGTTATAGAACAGATCATTAAACAAAACAGGTTTTGTTTGGACTTTAAAAGCTTTACATACCACAATTTCTTTCATAAAATAAACCAGAATAATAGGAAGAAAGAGAGAGCTGGAGAGGGGGTGGTGGGAGGTAAGAAGGTGCAGGAAGTAGGAGGCACATACTTGCTGTCTTAGATTGGGTGGGAATTTGGAAAAAAGAGCGGTCATTTTTTATTCAAGGTCATCCTTTTCGCCTCTGAAAAGTAGACAGGAAGCTTTGCCTTGAATGCATGGTTGCCCTGTAAATATTTAAGTAAATACTATAAGCAAAAGCCGATGTTAGAACATCACACGGTTACTATAGTTTCAAAAAATATCAGGCCATTGAAGTCATTGGTTAGGTCACTAACAAAGCACCTGGAACTAGGGACTTTGCTGATATATCAGACCATCTCTTCATAACAAGAACCTTTTTGGCAGGAACAGAGAGAACATTTTCTTCATTTCTATTCATTCAACTTGTTCAGTCCCATTGTCAGGTTCTTTAAAGTGTAGAAGTAGAGCAGGAATGAAAAAAGAATAGGGATTTCTTTTTTCTTTCTTCCACGTACAAGTAACAATGGGGAGCGAGGGAAGCAGATTCCCTAAAAACTTTAAGAAAATGGAGGGCAGTGCTAATATTCAGTAGGGATTCAGTGGTGCATTGACCACTTCTGGCCCTCTGCCTGAGTCTCAATTTCTCTTAACAGCTGTCATCTCTACTTTGTGACTGCAAAAAAACCATAACTAACTTTACTTCTCTTTGATAAATTAGTCTTACGTTAATATCCTTGAATTCTAGTAAGCCCTACCCTAAACTAGATTTTAATATATTTTTGGAAATACACGTTATTATCTTTTATTTATAAAACAGACACTACTGCAACATCTCCTGGATAACTTGCAAGGAAAACATCTGGGTCCCAATTATGGTCTCCTAATGCTCTGGGCTTCCCAAGCAAATGCTGTCCCCGTAAGTACCTCAGCTAGAGAAACACATTCTCTCCAACCTGCTCAAAAGCCTGTATTTGGGAAGCAAAGACTTTGAACCAGAGGTCACACACACTGCATGTATTCGAAAGAAGGGATTATCACGCCCACACGCATCCCTACAAATATACCCAGGCTGCAATGTCACAGACGCAATGACAAGAAAAGCTCTGCTTGTATTTGTCCTAAATTATTATGTCCCTATCGTGACATTTCGGGAACATATGTTTCATAGCTATTAAGATCACAGTCTTAAGTTGGGAAGAACATTTAACTCTATTTTAAAGCACTGTGGCTGTATTATAGTAGGGACTCTTATTTTAAATAGCCTGGTGTAATCAATTGTAAGGAATATCAAAACCATAATACAGAGTAACTTCACCTGTGTGTAAATCCTTCCGTGATTTTGACTCTGCTTTGTGGGATCTGCCGTACAAATGCCAGTGTTGCTTCAAGGGTAGAAAAGGAATAGTTTGATTCTACTGCCGCTTAAGTTTTGTCAATGTTAGAAACGGATTTGACGGATTAATGATACAGATATATGTATGCTAACAAGTCCAATAGATCTAGCACAGCTTAGGCTGACCAAAGACATTTATAGGAATTTCTCCGATGAAAAATCCATAGCAGTAAAAAACATCCTTTATTTACCATGACTACTAAGCTCTTTCCAGCGCAGTTATGTCTGTTACAGATGTGATGTAGAAAAAAATGATAGTGAGTTATTTTTATATGTACTCCTAATGGATGTATCTGTGGTTTTTCTAGATTGCGTATTACTACAATTTGCCCAAAAGGAATTTCATCCATTTCAGTGAGGTTTCTATGGATGTTGGTTCTATACATGTTGGTATAAGTGAGAGGCATAGCCTGCTGTCTGTTATCAGGATAACTGACATTCCTTCCACAACACTATCATGACTTACTCCTGTAATATTCAGCTGTAAATAGACATACAGATATTTCGTTGTTTCTCAGAATAGTCACAGCCACTGTTCTGGTGACTGGAATAATGAAAAAAGGCTTTTCGCTTTCCAAGGGGATTTTTTACAAGAGCATTACACCCTTTTATCTGGAACAATTCAGTCATCCCTCCTTGTCCCATGGAGTGAAGCCACGGTGTCCAAATGCTCTACAAGAAAACTAAGCTGCCAGATTTGTTGTGCAGAAGGAGGGCTGCATCCGCGTGGGGCTGTTTGGGAAATAACAGTAAGAGTTCTCATCCCTCACCGGCACAGATGGCCCGCGACCAGATCTGTGTGCAGACTGCATCTCCCGGTAGCTCAGCAAGAGGAGAGAGACTCCTGGCAGGGCTGCGAGTCCTTCTGGTTTCATCCTACTTAAGAGGATTTTCTCCTTTCCTAAATTTCTTGATTTTCAACCTCATTGCATAATCAGTTAGTGAATTATTTCTAAAGGGGATCTACTACTGTTTGTTTTGCTGTTAATTAAAACTTTTCCTGCCCATTTTAGTGTGACTCACTGTGACAGTGCCCTGCAAATTATTTAACCTCATTTCTGCTAATGTTAGTAGGAATTTACTATTTAATTTTTCTTCCATTCATGCAGCTAAATCTAATTACACATAATGATTTAGTAATTCATTTTAACACCTAGGTATTTGAAATTAAAGAAAGGATTCTGTGTTTCAAAGCCAAAGCTATATAACGTTCGCTGAAGATAAGTACACAGCAGATGACTAGACCTAATCTCCCGATCTGAGCCCTTAGATGTGGATTTACCCTGGAAGTACAGCACCCTGTGCATCCCAACTACAATAGGCACATCCAAAAACGTACAAATGTTTTCACCTGCCTCTGTGATTTGCTACAAAGATACTGCAATTCTGTTCCATATTCCTGAGTTAAAGGACTTTCATCTCTGTTTAGGTTGCATTTTGGACCCTTGCTTTCATACTCTCTTATCCTTCCATTTACAAGAAAATCATGGAAGACCTGACTTCTGTTTTTGGCAAAGCAGGTAATAAATCCAATTGTATCCTTCTGGAACCTAGAAATGATTCATTCTGTGTTGGCCCAACACACGGCCAATGGTCCATGGCTGGGAATAATGAATGTTGCTGCTGAGGGTACTACTGATAACATAGAGTTCAGCTCTGAGTTCTTTACTCAGCATATGCTCAAGACACATTTTTAAGCAAAAACACCTTTGATGTTATCACAAGAAAAAGAACTGTATGTACTTGTCTCTTCATTCCACACCTATCATTTAGATCTAGATTTGTATTAACCAGTCTTGTGGTTTTTTCATGCCTCTGTGGTAGGGTCAGATGAGGTTTTTCAATTCAGCTGCTTTTCATGGTGTGATGTTCACCAGAGTTACAGCTATTCTGTGGAAAAACAGGTCAGGAACTGTTCTCTTTTCTCTCATCTGAGGCCAATTTGTCCGGCACGATTCACCCCCACATGACTAATCTCTTTCCTTCAAAAATCAGTCACCCACTGGGAGCAGTCACTCACATATGCGGTCCCCTGCACCCTGCTTAGACTTTCGTGGAAGACTCTTAGTTGGCATGGGTCAAAACCACATCAAGGAACATGTCAATAATTAACCAATAAAGATAATCATGAACCAGTGCTTAAGCCTTTCTCCTGGCCCCGTTTTACTTGCTGGTGTTAACATAGCCCAAGAGCTCTTGGTGCCTACAGTCCCTGAGATTTCCGTGCAGCGTCTTACCAAAGTAGTGAAAAAGTCCAGGGACTCTTAACTTCCAAGATGACCTTTTTTTGGCCTCTTCTGGCCAATGCCACACCTCCAGCTACCTTAGAGTTATTAAATTCTCTTCAACAGCTTTTTTTAATTGTACTGATTTTGGTCCATTTATTTACTTTGAAATATAAAGAAAACTTCTGGGTAAAAAGTCTTAAAGTCTTGAGGTATTATATCAGAAGGTCTAAAGCAAGACATGTCAGCACGTATCAAAACAAGTATGAAATCTCATTTTTACACAGAGTCTTTTTTCTCATGCCACAACAGGTAAAGATAAAATAGAAGTCTCTGAAGAGGAGCTTAAGAAGCTCCCTTTTATTAAATGGTGCACTTTGGAAGCCATACGGCTGAGGTCTCCAGGTGCAATCACCAAGAAAGTAGTAAATCCAATAAAAATTCAGGTGAGTTTTATTGGTGGGTTTTTTTCCCCAAAAGGATACTGTATGATTAGTCTGGAAAGGGGCCTCCCAAAAGATCTGGATAAAATTAAAATAGTAGAGATATTCCACCATCTCACATATATATTCTCTTTAGGTTTAACAGATTTATTCATCATAATTAATTTAATCATCGTTAATTTAAGAGTGATTTTGCTTCTCTTGCTCACAGTCTTACCTTCAATTTTGAATTTACTGTAGATTTAATTGAATTGAGGTGGAGATACTGTGCAGATGGTACATGAAATAGTAATCAGACACAACAAATACAGTAGAAGGGACCACAATTTAGTAACCGATAAAACTCATTTTCTGTTTGTCCTCTTCACTGCCATTCAGAAGGGAAGTGCCAGTGTTCAGGAGTCTAATAAATAAATGTTTGGGAGAAAAACATTCCCTTAAGGAATCACCACTTATGCCTATATAAGAAATTACGAAAGTCCCGTAAAGGTCTACTGTCATATACGACTTTCTATGAATTTCTTTGCATTTTGAAAGAAGTGCTTAACAAAAGATGTAGCAAAAAATGCCAGTTCATGTGATACATCAACAAGCAGGAAAGACAGAAATAATGTTTCTATTATTTCTCTACCTGAGAAACCAAATTAGAACAAAAATAGGCTTTCCACGTTCTCCACTGTTTAGGTCTTATGGAGAAAAGACCAACAGCAAGAAGAAGCTTCAAACATGTAGTATGAGAGAAGTACTAAGGAGGGACTGTTTTGTGAGTTGAACCCGTGATTTTCTTTTTTCTTTGAGTTTTTTTCTCCTTTTCAGAATTACATCATTCCTGCAGGTGACATGCTGATGTTGTCGCCATATTGGTTACACAGGAATCCAAAATATTTTCCTGACCCAGAAATGTTCAAACCTGTAAGTTGTCATTCTTAGCGTGGGTATTTTGCTCTCTTTTCTCCTCTTCACTTATTTCACGACAAAAACACATGGACAAATTGGCTTAAAGTTGGGTATTCCCCATTGTCTGCAGGTTGGCCTTGTATACAGAGAAGATGTGCAAAAAAAGGAGCCTGTAGGAATAAGCAAGACTTTAAAGTTCAGTTATATATTCCAAATAATATAGTACTACTTTATATCACTTTGATCTTGATGCAAAACCCACCATGGAAAGACCCCACTGATTTCACTTCTGAACCCAACTCCAAGAACTCTCCTCTCGCTGTCATCATAGAATCACAGAATGTGTTGGGTTGGAAGGGACCTTTAAAGGCCATCTAGTCCAACCCCCCTGCAGGAAGCAGGGACATCTTCCACTAGATCGGGTTCCTCAGAGCCGCATCAAGCCTGGCCTTGAATGTCTCTAGGGATGGGGCCTCCACCGCCTCTCTGGGCAACCTGGGCCAGTGTCTCCCCACCCTCATTGTAAAGAACTTCTTCCTAATGGCTCATCTAACCCTACCCTGCTCTAGTTTAAAACCATTGCCCCTCGTCCTATCGCTACATGCCCTTGCAAACAGCCCCTCCCCATCTCTCTTGTAGGCCCCCTTCAGGTACTGGAAGGCCGCTATAAGGTCCCCCCGGAGCCTTCTCTTCTCCAGGCTGAATGACCCCAGCTCTCAGCCTGTCATTTTTTTGTGTAGCTCATTTCTACATATTTACCCAGGCTTATTGGTCTTTCCAGTCAGATGATTTCTGGTAGGTATTAGCTCTTCTAATTCAGTAGCTCATCTAGAGTTTCTTCATTATTATTCCACTCCAGGTGGCCGTGTGGGCAGGCTTGTAACTGCTCTTTTTAGCACCATCCGCTATAGAATGGTTTGTCTTTTTTATAGAAATACATCAAGGAGTAATTTAAACAAAAGTTCCCTTCTCAAAAACTCTTTACCAATTTGAAATCCCTCATAACAATTCCTGCCTGTTTGAAACCCTAAACAGAAACCTTGATGCAGCAGCTTATTTCTTTAATAACTTGATTCCTAAGAAGCGAGCTAGCTTGTTTTTTAGAAACTCACCCTTTTTCCATGAGGAATAGGAGAGTACCCCTTGGATATTGCCATTCCAAATGGTATCGCCTTGCTTCATCACCGCTGAGATTTTGTTTCTTGCATTTATTGGATTTTGGCGCTGACAGGTTTCCTCTTCAGAAAGCTCTAAACTGCCCAAGCTGAAAAAAATCCAAAATAAACAAACTCAAGATTACATCTTCTCTACGATGGCTCCATCAGAGGAGTTAGCCACCATAAACTTGACAGGGTGTTACTTGAAGGCCTTGGTAGAGTTGCACTGAGATTCTGGAGGCTGGTGTAGTTTGTCACCCAGCATTCAGGAGGTGTACTGCTGTCAGCGTCACCCACCCAAACTTCAGCCCATATTGCCTTGCTCCTTTTCTCCGAAAGCAACTCAGTGTGGAGCAAGGAGCCCTCTGGGTACCGACAGGCTGGTTTTGTTGAGAAGAGCTCATTTTCTCACACACTGGCTTGCACCTGCGAATGGGGCTGGGCAGTCCTTGCCTTTCCCCTGCGTGACAGCTCGTACACCTTGCATTAATCTGTGCACAGCGTCTTAGAAATGGTTTGTGTGCAAGACGTGCATGAGCCGTTTGTGTGCTGTGGTACAGTTTTGTGGCTGAGGGAAGGTACTGGTTGAACATTTGCCTTGAATGTGCATATATTTAAAAGGAGAAGGTCACATTTTTACAGGCATTTCAATAGCTCAAGACGCAGGATTTACAAAAATGGGGAGGTATAGGAAGAATGCTTTTGGGGTAATTTTGAAAACTCCTCCAGCACTAAGTATATTTCAAATGGGACCCTCATTTTTCTCCCCGAGGTAGCGCTGACCTTTTGAATCCAGACTCTAACAGGTTGAATGCAAAAAAATGGCATTAGTGCAACTTTGTGTCGAGGATTAGCTGTCCAAGGTCATTTTTAGCCCAGAGAAATAAAGTTAAGCTTTATTTATATAAGGCTGATTTGGAAAAAAAAAAGTTTCTTCCCACAGGATCGTTGGAAAGAGGCAAATTTAGAGAAGAATGCTTTCTTGGACAGCTTTGTGGCATTCGGAGGAGGGAAGCATCAGTGTCCAGGAAGGTCAGTGAAACAGCTGGGGTTTATTTATTCCCAAACCCTGCAGAAAACAACTCCCTTGAACTGGGCTCCTCTCACACTTGGAGATAAAATGTTTTCATTGCTTTGCACTTTGTAAGTCCCCTAATGTTCAATATTATCTGGACCTTGTTTAAACTGATTTGAAAGTGGTTTCATTCCTGGAAAAGACAGGTTAAGTCACGATGTAAAAACAGGTTCTGAGACTAGTGTAGCAAGGAATATCCCCCAGGGAGGAAGGTCAGCCTAGCTCTGCTGCTGCTGAGGCACCTTTTCATCAAGGGAGAGTTCTTCCACTTACAAACATGCCAGTTTATGGACACAGGCTTTTAGGTTGCCATAAACAGTTCTAAACTAACCTAAAGAACATTTCTCTGGTCTGAGACTCTGTTTCCATCCTCTGTCATGCCATTGACATCTTTGCTAATGTTCAGATGTCTTAAGTGGCTCCTCTCCGTTTAAATCTTGTCTTTGCATTAAGGCCCACGCAATTGTATGATGGTTTGAATTGCAGATCCTGTCTCTCTTCCCTCCTCCAGCAATGCCAGCCTTGGTGCTTCCTGCATTCCTTCTGCTGTTTTCTCTGCTGTCCCTCTTCCTGGAACAAGTCCCAGGGAGCCAGCTGCTCCTCGTTTCTGTGTTCAAACATCTTTATGCTCTATTCCCTGCCTTCAAAACCTGGTCTCCTCTAGGAAGCAAATAACCAAGAATCCTTAAAACTGGTCAGTTTACCTCAAGAGTCCCATGTGGACTGAGGAATCCAGAGGGTGTTGCAGAGGGTCTGTGTTCTTGAATCTGCAGCCTGTAGCAGGCTGGACATGACTGTCAGATAAACTTTGTGAAGGCATTAAAGACTTAAACAAAATGAATTAAACTGCATTCAACCATTTAGGCTTGCCGGAGGAAAAGTGCTCACTCACTGCTCTACCTCCGTGACTTGTACCACATTCCTGAGCTCAATACGAGCCCAGGCTCACTACCAGCAAGGGCGATAGCAGAATTCACAAGAGGCATCCGCAGGTACAGGACAAGCTGCAAAACAATGTTTCTGTAAGCTGCTTGTTTATATATACTGACGTATTCCTTTGTTCAGGCTGTTCTCTGGACTCTGATAATATCTTTAAAATAAGTTTGTGGTTGGAAAGAAAATGATAACATTTCTGCATGGGCAACGGATGGAGAATCTTTCTCTTGCTGACAGACAAAAAGTCCTTTCAAAGCCTTTGGCAGCCTACATGGTAACGCAGACCTTCCTGCTTTTCAGCAATATTTCTAAAAGAATAATGTTGTGGTCTTAGAAGAAAGGAAATTAAATCAAGGGTTGTATCTAGATCCTGTGTTGCAGATTTCCTTGGTATGACTGAATGAAACAAAGATATTCAAGTTTAAAATGCATTTTCATTTAATTCAGTACTGGGATTTATAAATGAAATTTGTTCAACTTTTAATTTCTCCATTGCAAAAGTTCATCATGAAATTAAAAGCTAATTTAATCAAACTGAAAGCTAGAAAATAACTAACTTGTCAAACATTCTAGCAAACTGGCATGGGGAGAGCTCTCACAAAGCCATTTACGTGCCATCTTTTTTACCTAGAGGAAAAATTCGATAGCAGTGAAGCTACTTTTATCTAACCAGGTGACTGTTGCCTGTGTGACTGTGCTTATCTTGCCTGGCTCCATCTGTTGTCTCCTATCTTACGCTGACATTGTAAACCCTTCAGCACAACGGCCGTGATTTCATTCTCGGACTCCATTTACCGCAGGACCTCAATCCACAGCCGAGCTCCTGGGTTCCAGCACAACACTAATACATAGCAGTGCGCCGGGGGTGAGATTTTAGAAAGCACACCTTTGCCACTAAATAAAACAGGAAGGCACCAGTGACTCAGAGTTTTTACAGGAAAACTGCTCTAGAACTCAGTCATGAATACGAAAGGCAGGTGGGAACTAAGGGACATTTAGCTCCAAGAAAGCTCGTGGTTTCTGCTCAGTACAATGTGCTGTGGGAGAGAGGGACGCACTGAGACTCTGCAGTCCTGCCTTTCACTCCTGGGCTGTCCCTCTGCCCACCCTCAGACGTGTGTGTTGCTTGTCATCCTTGTGTCTCAGCATCTCTGTTTGCAGAGCAGAATAACAACAGCAGCCTGCTGGGAGAAGCACTTTGAGATCTAGCGGTGGGCCGTGCTGCAGTCAGTTATGGGTTATATCCGTTGTCGCTCAGACAGATGAACCCCGCCGCGGGTACAGAGGTGTCAGAGCTGGTCAGCTCGCATCCAGCTGTGTTTGAAGGACAGAGCCCTGTAAATGGAGCATTTCCACTTTTAGGCCAACCGAGAGGCATTTTGGCATTTGGCCACATCATCTGTGCCAAACCACTGAGGTTCAGAGGCAGGACCTCAGGCACCAGGAGCCCAGGACCACACAGTGCAACCAGTGCAGTGACTGTAAGGAGCCCACCTTTGAATGGTGCCACTGGCACAAGTTTGGGCTAGCAAGTCCTACCTGACCTGAGCTAATTTCCATTGAAATATCTCTGCACTGCATTCCCCCGAGCTCAAGGTCCCCAAAAGCTCCCTATCTCAAGGTAATTCCAATGTGAAATCACAGTGGTAATTTGGGTCTGAAGCTACGCCAAAACCAACAAGCATCCTCCCACTCCGGAGCACAGGGCACAGATCTGGATGGCTCTGCAGGAGTTAGCCGGCGTCTCGTGGGGCTTATTAGCTTCCTCTTCACACCTGCCAGGCCAAATCCAGCCTGACGCCATGTGCCGTCATGTGGTCTTCTCCCCAGTGAATTCCGCAATAGCTGTTTTATACAAGTTTTCCAGCATCTCAGAGAATGGAAAATAAACAGTGTGGAAGAGCAAGGTAGTATTACTATTTTAACTAGGTATTTAAGTCTTAGGTCTAGATTCTGCAAGTGAGTAATCCCATGACCCGGTATAGGTACATGCAAGTGCCTGAATGCAGAAAACTCTTGTACGGATCAACTTTAAAAAAACAATAGCCTGGAGGAGTTCACCTGCAGTTATCTGAAATCTTCTCCGGACTGACTAAGGAAGACCTTTCTTGAGAGTGTCACAGAAAGAAAAAAATCCTGCCCTTGGGTCTCATACTGCATTCTAACGCTGACGCATTAAATAATAACTCCCGCTGTCACAGCTACTCTGATGTCATCAGGCTCCCAGCTGTATTATATAACTTTATATAGCACAATTAGTCATATAGCCTTTTCTATATTTGACTGTCTTCTCACTCCTGTGAAGTTATTTCAAGTCGGCAAGCGTTAGAAGAACATAAATGTTTATACAGTGGAAAAAACCATCATGATAAGGGGCTGTTTTAAAATAGGGTGTCAGAGGGATACTGTCGGTCTAACGTTTCACGGGAAGGAAGGGGCAGCCGCTACATTCGTGTTCTTCGCTGAGTAATGAAGCTGAACAAAGCTACAGCATATTTTCCTACTGGAGATAAGCTTTCAGGCAGGACTAAAGCATGGAATGTAAAATGTTTCAGACACCTTGTTTCTTATCTGATGATGACACACGTGTGATGGTGAGGCTGGATGTCCAACGTTTTCCTCCCTTTTCTTGCAGATGGTTTGCTATCATGGAAATCCAGTTGTTCGTTGTGCTATTCCTATACAAATATGAATTTGTGCTTTTGGATGCAGTACCAAAGGAGGTAAAAGATCCATGCATTTATATGGCATTCCACATCTTTATATCCTTCATCACGCTCAGCTGAACAACTGTGCTCAACTACAGTTACCTATAATGAAGCAAAATTTTGAGAGGAGCGTTAATAAAACATGTAATGAGTAACTCGATCTTCTTTTAACTCAGAAAACCCAGAGTAACTACAGCAAAGTTAGTGGGGCTGTGCTGTCTATACAAGAATGCACCTACGAGAGTATTTTGTCTCATCATTGCATAAACATTACAAGAGATTTTATAATTTCTTTCTGCCACTCACAAAACCAATGAGTATGGAACTGGATTATTAATACTGTAAAGGTATGAAATCAGATGCATGGCATGGGCTTTGTATGATTGCCCTTTAGACTGGAAGTTGGAAGCTCGGAGAATTTAAATCCTCTGCTCTCCTAGAAGAATGTGAGACGTTGATCTCAAGTAGTGGTAGAAAGCCCACCCAGAATATGGAGGAAGGTTGCCTCTTCCTGGCTGATGCTGTGTTGCCATGCCAGCTCTCACTGGAGTTGATTGTAATTTGGGTCCGTACCCGCAGGCAATTATGCTGATGAAGATATTCAAAACCATTAGAGTTTCTTAAGATCACATGTGTCATCCTCTGTCAGAGTGAGTGGAATAAAAAGTAATCATGAAGGCACTAGTCAGTGGCTTCAGCAAAGCCAAGAAATACTCCCAGTATTTGGTCCAAGAATATGTTTATATCTTAATATTAAAGCACGATGATAATTCCATTAACTGAACTAACTTAAACGTTTCTGCTGATTTTCTTCTTTTTGCAGAGCCCTTTACATTTGGTGGGGACGCAGCAACCCATGGCACCATTCCGGATCCAGTATAAATGCCGGGAATGAAGGCTGCCCAGCGGTAACTTACCTTCCTTTGCCAGCCACCCCTGGATGGATGGACCACTGAGCTGCGTCCCTGTCCCACATCTTCAGATAGGTTCTCTGCCTTAACAGTTCTTAATTTAAACTTTAAATGCTTTATATACTCTGGGTTGTGGTATGCCATACCAGTATAGTCGTATCTGTGCTCCTCACCTGATTGCCTACCTCCTAGCATTTAAAAACCAAGTTCTCCTGCCAAATTCATAGTTTGTGGGCCAATTATTCACAGACTTCGCAAATCTGGTATACTAAACGCGCCAACCAGACATTCTGGACAAAAAGGTGCTACGTTTGGAAATCCTGCGTGGAAGTTGTGCTAGAACCAGAGGAAAAGCAGGTCCCTTGGGCCAGGTCACTGTTTCCTGCAGGTCTCTTTGAACCAAGGCTAAAGTGGTGCCTTATGGAGACTCCATAGAGCTCCCTGGTGCTGGTGTGCACAAAATACAGGACAGTGCTGAGCAGAGCCCTCCGGATCAGATCTGCGGCCACGATAAACTAGCATCACTTACGTATCACTGCCTGTGTCGCTAGGTGAAGATCTGACCTGCTCTGCCTACAGTCGGTGCCAACTTTTTGCAAATAAAATGCATTTATAATGGAAAAATGGCAAGCATGGGAAACACTGGGGTCCGGTTCCACTGGAGCACCTAAAATTTCTACTGAGCTTTATTTGCTCCAGAGGATTCAGAATCGGTCCTTGCATGAATGGAAGTTTGACCGTGATGTTTGGCTTCTAATGAAAAGTGATTGCAAGAAAAGCTATTGCTATTCATTAGACTGGTTGTCTGATATCTAGAACACTTTTGCTTTCCCTTTAACGTGTCTTACTTATAGAACAAATTGCACAAATCTAAAAATATTTAATCCTATAAAGAATACCTAGTAAAAGCTGTTCAAAGAAGCTGTCAAATAAGTTCAGATACCAACTCTTTAACTGCTGTCAGATTTCATATACAATAATAGCTGGCATGTATTTTTAGTCTTTCAAGTAATGATTATTCATCATTTTAGAGGTATTTGCAAAAAAACACAAATGGACTTTCAACAGCAGTAAAAACTATGGGAATAACATCCATAGGAAAACAACACATTGTATAAGTCATTAAATGGTTCGCGTACCTCAATTATGGATAAAACAACTTAACAAGCTTTTGTGATTTATATGTCTGGAAAATGATTCGTCCAGCTTCTAATTTAGCTCGTAACGGTTAACTCTGCAAGAGTTACACTCTTAACTGGGGTTTCAGAATCTCTTCCATAACTGAAAACTATTCCCTTGGTTTACGTATATGGTCATTACCAAAAATTGTATATTTTAATTGTAGAATTTGGAAATGTCCACCATATCATAGAATCATAGAATCATAGGGTTGGAAGGGACCTCTGGAGATCATCTAGTCCAACCCCCCTGCCAGAGCAGGGCCACCCTAGAGCAGGTTACACAGGAATGCGTCCAGGCGGGTTTGGAATGTCGCCAGAGATGGAGACTCCACCACCTCTCTGGGCAGCCTGTGCCAGGGCTCTGCCACCCTCAAAGTAAAGAAGTTCCTCCTCATGTTGAGATGGAACTTCCTACACTCAAGTTTGTACCCATTACCTCTTGTCCTATTGCCGGGCACCATTGAAAAGAGCCCGGCCCCATCCTCCTGACACCCACCCTTTAAGTATTTGTACACATTAATTAGGTCACCCCTCAGCCGTCTCTTTTCCAGACTAAACAGACCCAATATCTGTTCAGGTATCTTGTAGCTTTGCAAAGATTTCTTTTTTTCCCAATGTACATCTATTTTTATTTTTCTGTTTAATTAACTCTGGGTTTGGGGTGGGTTTTTTTGTGTGTGTGGGTTTTTTTTAGTCGGGTTTTTTTTCCCAAGCCCAAAAAAGGAAAATTCTGTAATGGCAAACTTGACTTCAAACTAAAAAGGTCCCTAAAGGAAAGTATAACCTGCAGGTCAGCACCAATTTGGTTAGAATGAATAAAAGGCATCTGAAGCCAACTAAAAGTGAGTATTTAATAATACACCACTGCACATGGCTTCTGATCTGTTCTAAAGACGAGCACAATTCTGGTCTAGTTTCTGCACATTGCTGAGTTTTCCAGACTTGGTGTGATCTTGTGCCTCGTGAGAACTACATTCTGCCTCCTTCCACGTTCTGCAAGAACAGCCTGTGGCTGGAAAGCTGTTTGGCAGAAAAGGACCTGGGGGTTCTCACTGACAAGCAGCTGAATATGAGCCAGCAGTGTGCCCAGGTGGCCAAGGAAGCCCATGGCATCCTGGCTTGTATTAGAAATAGTGTGACCAGCAGAAGTAGGGAGGTGATTGTCCCCCTGCACTCAGCACTGGTGAGGCCACACCTTGAGTGTTGTGTCCAGTTTTGGGCACCCCAATACAAGAGAGATATGGAGGTGCTGGAGCCAGTGCAGAAGAGGGCAAC
>VYZM01023510.1:832329-846743 GCA_013398915.1 Dromas ardeola
GGCTGCCCAGGGAGGTGGTGGAGTCACCACCCCTGAATGTGTTTAAGAGTCGTTTCGATGTGGGGTTGGGGGATATGGTGTAGGGGAGAACTTTGTAGAGTGGGGTTGGTGGTTGGACTTGATGATCCCAAGGGTCTTTTCCAACCTGAGTGATTCTATGATTCTATGGTATGTGATAAAAACCACATCCCCCCCAGAAACAGAGGAGCAGAGGAGCAAAAACAGGTGGGGACCAGGAATGCCCTGCCCAACACCTCCCAGGGCTGGCCGTGTCCAGGGGTGACAGCCACCAGCGACAACCGGGAGCAGCTCCCACCTTTTGGGCTGAGGGGGAACACAGCCTGGGGGTATGGGACACGTTGTGGGATGAGGGGAGGAGCAGCTTCCACAGGGCTTCTTATGGGATGTTTAGGGGAGGAACCAACGGTGGGGAAAGGGAAGGATCAAGGCGGGCTGGGGAAGAACAAACATGGAAAAAAAAGAGGCATAAGGGGATAAAAGAGGTTAGTTGCATGTAAACAGGCTGCTGACTGGTATGCTTGTGCCTGATCAGTGCAGTCTGTCCTGTCTTCTTCCTACGCTCCATTTTCAGATCTTTTCCTGGGTGAGGGGCTCTCTTGTGTGTGCACGTGTGGGTATGGGGGTGTGAGTGCAGCAGCCGGCGTGGGACCACCGCTCGGAAGGGCCATGGGTGTGCGGAGCCAGCAACTCGAGGGAGTGTGGGTGTGCATACTGTGTGGGTGCGGTATGTCAGTGTGCGATCGCTAGGCTAGCTGGTGAGGAGGTGAAGTGTGTGTGTCTCAGGGTGAGGCACCTGGAGGAGCTGGCTGACGGAGGGACCAGGGGGTTCAGGCCAGCTGCCGGAGAGCCTGTGGGGTCTGGGAGTCGACTGAGACCCCCTTGTATGTATGTGTGTGTGTGTGTGTGTCTCTCTGGGCAGGAGGCAGTTCAGGAGAGCGAGGATTCAGGGCCAACTATTGGAGGATTCCATACTGTACATGTGTATTTTTACATATATGTCATGCTTACGGACTTTGGGATCCCAATGTACCAGAGAGGGGAGCAGGACAAAGCTGCTGGTGCTGCTGGTGTGAGTGCTGAGTGTTTCTGCCTGTGTTGGCCCGTGGGGCCGTCTGTGCATACACACGTTGTACACGTGTTGTTTGTGCATGAGCCTGCTGGGAATCCACGCTCAGCCTCACTGCAGGCTGGACCCAGGGCCATGGGGCTGCGTCAGCCTCGCCTCTTTTGGGCTACTGGATTTAGCAACTCCCTAACAGGCTAGAATTAGTCATGAAGATATTTGTCCTGAAAGGCAGGACGTATTTTTATTAAAGCATAGGCTTTTGGCAGGAAAGAAGTACCTGTTCTTGGCAGCCAGAGAGATACCAAAGAAGGAGGTGAAAAAAAGTGGGTTTGACTCTGGGATCCCATGGCTGTGTGACTGCCCTGTGGTGGATGACAGCTCCCTGCACTTGCCATACTTTCCTAGGCAGAAAAAAACAGGGGAGGTGGATTAGTAAAGCAATGTGGTGGTCAAGTGATAGAGCTAAATGGGGTCTTCTACCTGGAAATATTCAGAAGCTTCTGGGGGAGGGAAAGACAGCACTTTCCCACTGGGACAGGGTTAAGCAGGTATTAAAAGGTCATCACGATACCCTACTCAGGAGTGAATTAACAGTACCTAAATTATTCTTCTTCAAGTGTCCGTCCCGTCTGCTTTTAAATATGGCAGTGCTGAATTTCCGTGGGACATTTGTGCTATTGCCTGACTTTCCCTACTGTCAGAAAGCTTTTCTACGTATCGGTAGGAGGAGTCAGAATGAAGTTTTTCTTCATACTACCACCACAAGGGTAGAACCTTTCTGTGATTCTGTGTGATTCTGTATATCTCCTCTCCCCAAGCAGGAGATTCTACCTTATGTATGAAGTAGGGATGTTAAAGGTAAACGCAGTGGGGCATCCCTCAAAAACCGTCTTGGAAAATGCAATTGTCCCTCCTCCAGACATGCCATAGGCCAGATCTATCTGAGCAAAACCCACGGTCTGGGCTGGCCGGGACTATATGTTGGTATTCATTTATATTGGCATAAGTAAGTCCCATGTCTAAGCCAGTGAAACAAACTGGTAGGTGTCTTCTTAACGAGAAGAAATCTAGAATTACAAGAAATGAGCAATAGAAGTCCTTTGTATGAAATTTCCTTTAATAATTTTTGGATTTTATTGTATATTAAATAAGAGTTTCATGAAAAAAAAACCAAAAACAAAAACATGGAAACTGTCACATTGCAGCCAAACCTTTTCTGATACTTTTCAGGAAAGTATAAACATTTTCCCTGAAATCATATTTCTTGTGGAAATACAATATTTGACGGAAAACTCATCAAAATACTTTGAGTTACAATTGTTGACCTACTGCAAGCGAATCTTCTCCAGTCAGCAGGGTGAAAAGATAACCCGTGGTATCAGCAGCCACCTCCGAGAATAATCGCAACTTCTTTTATGTCTTCCCTCTAATGAGCCTCACTGAAGGCCCCTCTCATCTGCACTTAGCAGTCAAGTATTTCAAGTGGTCTCTTTCTTTACACTGGGAACGGTATTCGATTATCTTTTCTGTGCCACTGATTGTCACAGAAACCAGAAGTTTAGGCTTAGCACGTATACCTCCTGAAAATAGATATCTGGGGACCACAAGATATTGGCTCTAGCCATTGAAGGGTAAGCTAAAAATAATTACTTCCTTTCAAAAAAAAAAAATAATTCTAAGGCCCTAGCTCTGTGCTGTGCTTAAGCACTGTGCCAAGCAAAACTCGACTTAAGCATGTGTTTGGCTTTAAGCAAACACTTAAAATGGATTTGCAGAATAAGAATGGATTTCAATTTAAGCACACGCTTAAGTGCTTTGCTGAACCAGCGTCTAAATGCCTCAGTTGCTAACCCGTTCCTTACAGTTAGTCTTGGCATCTGTGTTGTAATTTTAAAGATATACAGGGGTTAGTGGAAATACTGAGGTAGCTTTGCTCATTTTAGGTGAAACTGGCAAACGTTAAGGGCTTTTAGGAAAAATATATATTTTTTTTAAACAGTCACATTTATAGCATAAACCGGTAGGCTTCATTGGCAGCAAGCATCTTTCCCAGTTATTTGGTACATTCTAAATGCTCATCTAAAATGGCTCACTCTAAAATGGCTCATCACATGGCAAAAAATATTTCCTCTCCACCAGTACGCAGTGGAAGGGGAATTAGACACAAGAAAGGCATTCAAAAGATAGCAAGCATTTAATTGAAACAACCAAGGAGAAGCTTTCATCATGTAGCCATTCTGAATGACATTGGACATGCGACTGATTGGCACAGCATTATTTATTTTTTTCACTTTGATCATAAAATTACTAGGAAAGGCTTAATGGAGTTATAAATATCTTGTTTCCATGAGAGTCCTGGGAAGATAATTATAGCACTGAAGTCTTTACAAAGATAGAGCATTTATAAAATGATATTATCTGAGGACTCCAATGGATAATGCAGGGAATTCTGCATTCTATTCCCAGCTCTCCTGTTGACTCACTGTGTTTTTTGGGTGAATCACTCCATCCCTCAGTGACTCAGTTTCCCCATCTATACATTGGGGTAATGCTGATAATTACCCACTGCTGCGAAGTCTATACGGATTAAAAATTGTAAGTATTGCTCACACTCATCAGAGCACTCAAGCCTGCTTACCGATAGTAACGGATGTCTGTAAGACTTGGTATAAGCTATCTGCTTTACTGAACTGGAACTCATATTTGTGTTACTGGTAAATTACTTTACTTGTAGAGTTACAGTCAAAATAGTCAGAAGAAATATTTTAAATCTCTTGGTTCACGCTTTTTAAGATGCTGATGAAACAGCTGTACCCCGGACTCTTGGGAAATATTTTGGTTTTAATGCAAAGTTTGGAATTTAAAGACTGTGGGCAAGTTTCTTGTTGAGCAAAAATACAACGTCCTGTCATAAAGCCAACCACTACAGAGGAGCATTACCTAGAAAGTTGTCTGGCAGCAACCTGTGAGATAGAAACTACATCTCTACTCGTGTACTGCTTTTACTGCATTAGAAATTTGATACACCATCCTTCCCAAGTACCTTGCAGAGTACTGGAGTAACAAGCATTGAAAGAGCTTAATGGAGTAGTACAGTGCAACTATCACTGTTAGATCTCTGCAGCTTTGAAAAAGACAAATGAGGAAGGAGTTCTGGCAAATGAGCAACAGCTGGGCCAGAGCTCCAGTGGGATACTATGCCTGAAGGGGATAACATGGATTTTGGATAGGAAAACGAGAACTTCTGTGCTGGAGAGGAGATACTACATCTCCCTTTGACAGCACTGTAACTGCCCAGGGTGTGATTCCAAAACGCTGATAAATCTGGGAGAGATCACAGCTGAATCAGAAAGCTGATGAAAATGTGGCTAAGCCTGCCAAGCCCGGGAGTCAACCTGGTTAACTTGAGGAAGGGAATGCTCAGAAGTGACATGAGCACAGGCTGAGGATACCAAAGTTCAGTAACGGATGGGCCTTTGGAGCTCACTGTACCTTTTTGCAGCAGACTGAAGTGAAAACAAGGAGATTCCCACCTGAAATGAGGTAAAAATGCAGATCAGGAAATGGAATTGTTTCACCAAGGACTGCAATTACGTTTCTATATTAATACTACTGACAACAAAATTGCACATTTTTCTGAAACAGAAGCTTTTGATCTGGGGTGTGGGTGTGTGCATTCCTGGGGTGGAGAGAAGAGGGAAAGGCAACCTGATTACTTTTCAGGAACTTGCAAAACATAAATCAGAAAAGTCTGAAGACCTAAATTCTCTATACAGGCATTCCACTTCCATAAAGCAACTTTTAGGCAGTATACAAAGGCAGAAAACATCTTCTCTAAGGGTATAATATCCCACACAAGGCACGTAATCACAGCTGGCCAGAGAAGCCTAAAGCTAAGGAGGATCATGTTCTTTTCAAAGTGTAATTAGGGAATGGCAAGATTTGGCATTCACTTTTTCCTGGGTCCTTGCTCAGAGACAATTACCAGTGATTTCTGTGAACATCTGACCCAAATAAGAGCCAAGCAAGGCTCTGTGGAGGTAGTCCTTCAGCACTGCATTTCCAGAGTCCTCTAGCAGTGGTGTCTTGCACTGGTAAAGTGTCCTCTGAGCTGAAGATAGGGCTCCGTCACTCATTCTCATGTCAGAGGCCTCAATTGTAGCTAGGCTTGACTCTTTCAATTAACCACAAAAGTTTTGGTGGGTTCATAGTGTTGGTCTTTGTTACCGCTGACACAGATCCAGAGGCAATTTCAAGACACTGGCCTTTTATCTGACCTTTATTCTGAAAACCATCATTGCTCAGAAAAGCAGTAAGCGTGTCCGTCTGTTTGCTTGATACCAAAAGAAAATCAAGTGCTTTCCAGTATCGTGACATGGCTGACCGAGTGTGGTTCCCGGGTTAAAATGAATAGATGAGCAGTGCAAGATACTCAAAGAGCTCTACTCTTTAAATAATTCATTACAGCTCAAGATACTGCCTTTGACGCTCTCCTTCTGTCCAAATCTTGGTATTAGCATTTACTATTTTAAGCTTGTTTATAGAACTGGAATAATACACAGATAAAAAAGGATGATTTTAGGAGTGTTTTCAGGCATTAAACCTGAGGTCTGAAGTTTCTTTTTCTGAAAAAATAAACCAAAGAATGTTTTACTGCCTGAAAACCTGGCAACTGGTCTTTGCTTACCATGAACTGAAATCAAGCACCACTTTGTTAAAAGCCAGTCTCATCACAATGATCTGGTTGTTCTTTAAAATAATAAAAAGACCCGAATCAGCAGGAGATGGTTATATTCTGTCCTTTGGGTATTAAACAACATAATCGACCTTGCTAAATTTTTCTTACAGCCTCTGACCTTGCAATCTGGTTCAGAGGTCTTGCAGACGTGCACAGTTTGCACTTGTAGGCATAATGGGTGCGTAGGAACAAACTGGGTAATGAGTTCTCTACGTACCCACAAGCCAGGACAAATCCACGTGACAGAACATAGAAAACGCTGCAATCACTAAAGCATCTGCCCCGAGCTACCCACACCTGCCAGCACTGATCCGCACGTGACAAGATACATTTATCCCTCCACACAGAGACATGCCGGCATTGGCATCTTTGTACAGCGGTTGAAGGTGGAAGCTGGGCAAAGGGTGGGAGCTGGGGCTGTCCCACCTTCTGGACTCTGAGCATCTCACCGGCTGGGAGCACGCTGTGCCACTGGATGTCTTGATGGTCTGGCTGTCTGAACAGGACGTCTCTAGCACAGGCTCTTTCTGCAAACAGATTTATATAATGAATTCACAGCACAGCAGGCTTCTTCCAGAAGTGGCATTGGAGCAGCCCAAGGGCAGAATCTAGACCAGAGGCCCTGTTTCTTCTCTTCTTTTCCTTTTAACTTCTTTTTACTGTTCCCATCCTCCCTGGGAACTTCACTAGTGCCCTTTTTCCCCCTTCCCAGCTCAGCTCTAAGCCCAGCTTACTCTTTCCTTCAGGATTTTCAGATATCCAGGCTGCCAAATATCTGAAAAGCTTAAAGTTGGAGTGCAACGCTGCAAGGGTAAGACTGGCAGATCAGTGCCTCGGTAGGACTTAATGCCTAGATGGACTGGCTATCTCTTTTGGGGCTCTGTCACACATCTTAAAGAGCAGCAGGAAGGGGTAGAGACTTCCCTCAGGCTGATGTGGGAGGAGGACACTCTTCAGAAGTTGCTTTGCCACAATGACTCAGTGCCATGGAAGCTACAACTGCCCAAGAATATCTGTGTCACAAACACCATTTCCATTTTGCCATCTCCAGTGTTCACCTTGCACAAGGGCTGGCAGTACATAGGCACTGGCACCATCTAGGGGCCAACTGCCAATCATTGATGTATTTCTATGTATTGTATTTTCTATGCCTGACTAATCTGATAGCCTTCTATGAAGGCGTGACTGGATGGATAGATGAGGGGAGAGCGGTAGATGTGGTCTACCTTGACTTCAGCAAGGCGTTCGACACGGTCTCCCACAGCATCCTCATAGGGAAGCTTAGGAAGAGTGGGTTAGACGAATGGACAGTAAGGTGGATAGAAAACTGGTTGAAAGACAGAGCTCAGAGGGTCGTGGTTAGGGGCACAGAGTCTAGTTGGAGGTCAGTGACGAGTGGTGTTCCCCAGGGGTCAGTACTGGGCCCAGTCCTCTTCAATATATTCATCAACGACTTGGATGAGGGGATAGAGAGCACCCTCAGCAAGTTTGCTGATGACACAAAGCTGGGGGGGGTGGCTGACACACCGGAAGGCTGTGCCGCCATACAGAGAGACCTGGACAGGCTGGAGAGTTGGGCGGAGAGAAACCTTATGAAATTCAATAAGGGCAAGTGTAGGGTGCTGCACCTGGGGAGGAATAACCCCCTGCACCAGTACAGGTTGGGGGCCGACCTGCTGGAGAGCAGCTCAGTGGAAAGAGACCTGGGAGTCCTGGTGGACAACAGGATGACCATGAGCCAGCAATGTGCCCTTGTGGCCAAGAAGGCCAATGGCATCCTGGGGTGCATCAAGAAGAGTGTGGCCAGCAGGTCGAGGGAGGTCATCCTCCCCCTCTACTCTGCCTTGGTGAGGCCACACCTCGAGTACTGTGTCCAGTTCTGGGCTCCCCAGCTCAAGAAGGACAGGGAACTGCTGGAGAGGGTGCAGCATAGGGCTACCAAGATGATTAGGGGACTGGAACACCTCTCTTATGAGGAAAGGCTGAGGGAATTGGGTCTGTTTAGTCTGGAAAAGAGACGGCTGAGGGGTGACCTAATTAATGTGTACAAATACTTAAAGGGTGGGTGTCAGGAGGATGGGGCCAGGCTCTTTTCAGTGGTGCCCGGCAATAGGACAAGAGGTAATGGGTACAAACTTGAGTGTAGGAAGTTCCATCTCAACATGAGGAGGAACTTCTTTACTTTGAGGGTGGCAGAGCACTGGAACAAGCTGCCCAGAGAGGTGGTTGAGTCTCCATCTCTGGAGACATTCAAAACCCGCCTGGACGCGTTCCTGTGTAACCTGCTCTAGGGTGGCCCTGCTCTGGCAGGGGGGTTGGACTAGATGATCTCCAGAGGTCCCTTCCAACCCTATGATTCTATGATTCTATGATTCTATGATTCTAGAAGATCAGTGTCACAATATATAAAAATAATAATATATGTAAGCATGTACTAAGATAATGTGTCTAAACAAAACATATCCCAGTAGAAGTGTTGAAAAAGGCAGTGTGTGTAAGTCTTTAGTGCTGTGCACAATTCAGGCACAAAAATATAGTCTCAGTTGTTACTTACCTGCTGCTTATTTTCTATTAACTGCATGTGTATGTGGTGTCACGTGCTGACTAATAACTCATTGTTCACACTCCTCTGCTTCCAATGATACTCCGATTATGCCTTCAACAGTCACCTAAAAGTGTCAGAATAATCAATGAAGACTTCAGAAAGAAAAGAAAAAAAACACAAAAATCCTTAAGACTATGGATCACACTTTAAGAGAATGAAACACATACATAATTTTTTATGATCTCTCAATATAAACACAACTCCTTATTCTGACATTTTTGAAAGCCTTTCTGTGTCAATCTCTATAATTATGGATAAAGATTAATAAAAGGCAAAGAAATCTAGTACAGTGGCCTTCTCCATCAAACCCATCTACTTCTCAACAATTCATTACCACACTATTCACTTTATAGGAGTAAATTGTGTCTTGCAGTTGATTACACTCTGTGGCTTTCTAGTTAGTACATGTAAAAATAGTATTTGTAGTACCTTTGTTTTCTTAGTTGTTTACATTCTGAAGCAGATTAAATAATATATTCAGAAGCTCCGTCTGTATTTAGATACCTAAATAAGCATCTTGATTTTTCAGAGCACCTACAACTCTCAGAGTTGCGCAGTGCTTCTGAAAATCAGGCCATTTATTTAGGTGTCTATATTTAGGTACATGAGTTTGAAGCGTTTGGCTTGAGGTCACATAGCTATGGCTGATTGCATTTTTTTTTTTATTTCCATTTGGGTCACAATGGGCAAGTCACTTCTAATAATTCTCATCACAAATCTAGGAAATAGCAGGAGAGGTGGTACGAATTACTTAACTAAATAACCTCATGATGCTTAGCACTTCCTCAAATACATGAAGCTTCCCTCCCGGAGAATTTCATTCTAAAAAAAAGATAGAAATCAGTGCATCAGAAAGGTAAGATAGTATGCTTAGAGACTGAACTTATGTTCTGGTTAAACTGTGCTCATTTCCTGGATTTTATTTGTCTGGCATCTTTGTCATTCCCTCTATAAGCTTATGATCATTTTGACAAGCCAGATGTTTGAGCTTCCCGTATTTTGATTGGGTAAATCCTAGAAACCAAGTGCTTCTACTTGTTAACACATTGCAGCAAACTGCAGTTTATTCTTGAGGAATTTGAGCTGACATTATCAGTCATGCTGTTGAATTGTGACTGTACCTCCAAGACTGCTTTTGAATTTGCACGGTAGCTTGCACAGGCCTTGACCTTAGTGAACCAGTTACGAAATAAACAGTCTAAGACTCTGCAGAAAGATCACTGGGAAAAGGACATCAAGAGGAAAAGACAATCTTTTACGGAAACAAGGAAATCAGTTTCCTTAATATCCTACTTCTGCAGTTTGTCATCCCTCTACTTCACAAGGTGAGATGCTTGTAGCTTTGGTAGCGGGTATACACAC
Organism: Dromas ardeola; assembly: GCA_013398915.1. Classification (NCBI taxonomy): domain Eukaryota; kingdom Metazoa; phylum Chordata; class Aves; order Charadriiformes; family Dromadidae; genus Dromas; species Dromas ardeola. Next base: position 842,122 of record VYZM01023510.1, read on the forward strand.
CATCAGCGATTCACACAGCGCTGCCTTCATTTTGGACAGAGATGGTGGCTGAGAAGAAACAGGCAGCCCATAGGTGAAAAGAATAATCTTAAATACCTTAAATATATTTCAACAGAATGAAAACCTCCTCATCTTTCAGCATCCTCTTTCAAATGGGAGAATGTAAATCTGGCCGTAATATTTCAGATTTGAGAGAACTGTGATCCTACTTTAAGGATGGCATTTGTTACAGAACAAAAAGCTTTTTTTTTTTTTTTTCTTTCTTGAAATGGAGATCGTTTTAAAAGTCAATGAAACCCATTTTTTCCCCTTGATCTGTCATGCATCTAGGCTAAAAAAACATGTCTTGGTTAAAAATATTCCTTAACAAGAAATTGGGGCACGGCATTTTTGTTGTCTTCAAAACTGAGGGTTAGCTGTAAGATAATAAAGCTCTATTTCGTGTTATATACGGAAATTTTGCAATGTCAAAACACAAAGACTTTTTTTCAGGCAACTCTCACTCTCAGAAGTGGATGGAAAATGTGAAGACTCTTTGTTCCTCTTCTCATTGCTTTAAAAGACACGAGTCTCCTGTCTGACCTTTCTCTGACCCTGAAGATGCTCGGAAACAACACGGATATACTGGAGAGAGGGTTTAGGGAGCAACACAGCCAAATGCAGGGGCTGTCCCACTGCAAGGCTGGGAGTTCAGGGGTTCCCAGGGTGCTGCCACAGGTTCTCCCCATTTGCCTGACTCCAGCTTACCAGATTTGGAGGGAACCGGCGTCCCTGTGCACGGCGGAAGCTTGTGCTTCTCTGCATCTCCAAATGCCCAGAGAAAGAAACGGCCCATTTCCATGATCAACCTGCTCATGGAGTATCATGTGGAAGGGCATTACAGGCACTGAAATATTACAGCAGGTGAAGGATACTCTCCTTTCTGCAGCAATTTTTCATTGCTGCAATTATTAATCATTCTTCTTGCACCCAGAACTGTGCAAAATGCTCTGTAGATAAATGAAAAGAAAAAAAAAAAAGAAAAGGAGACAGCCTTTGCTTTACACTTTTTTCTTTAAACATCTGCAATACGTTGTATCTAGGCAGCTTTGCAATTGCTACACACATACAGGATGGAACTGAAGAGGTGTGGAGGCAATGTTGTCTCACTGTACTGAGTGACTGGGCGATAAAATAGCAGATGAAATTCAGCGGTGATAAGTGCAAAGTAATGTGGGAAAAAATAACCCTAACTATACATACATAGTCACTGGTTTGAGCTATCGCTTTCGCTGCAGGAGATCTGGAGGTTGAAGTGGAAAGCTCTCTGAAAATGTTAGTGTGGGGCTAGGAAGTGGTCAAAAAGGGGAATTGAATGTTAAGAATTAGTAGCTCCCCCCTTAGAAGACAAGGAGGCCCCCAAAGTCATAGGACTCTATTGCTCATATGCTCAGAGTTCTTCTGAATGCCTTGGCCATACAGCTCTTGCCTATTCCAGATGCAGCAAAATCCAACAGTCATTTTAGTAGATTCAGAGTTTTAGAGAAAGTAGTGTTTTCTAGTAAAATTAGACAGGATAGAGAGGGCGGCGATAAAGATTCACACTGGAAATAGAGAAAACCACATCAGCTTGAAAGAGGGATAGCTGAAGGGAAATCCAATTAAAGTCTGGAAAATAACGATGGTGAGAAGATTAAAAAAAAATCATTTACTGCCTCTGTAACAAAAGAACACTTAATAAAACAGTCAGGAAGAAGACTTGAAATTGTGTTTACACAGTGAAGAATTATCACAGCACGGCACATTGTGGAAAGCAAAACCACAAATGGGTTCAACAAGAGTTAAGAGAAACTCATAGAGAACAGGACCACTGGTAGCTCCTAAGCAGAATATCTTGGATAAAGCCCTGAGTTCCAGAAGTCGCTACCTCTCTAGCTGCTGGAAAATTATAAGGTAAATAGGAGAAGAATACATGGTCTATTTTTACACTGTTGTACTAAGCATCCAGTCCTGGCTGTTGGAGATAAGTTACAGAGCTAGATGGATCCAACTGTGTTTTTATATTCTAAAAAAGTAACAGAAACAATCAAGGGTATGCTAATGCTGATAGAGTCAACATTAATTTCACTTGCTTTATCCACTCTAATCTCCCGACTCAGCCATTTGCAAGAAATCATAATCCATATCTGGCCAAAGAATTTGGGATTATCCCAGCGAGCAGAAACGTAAAAGAAGCAAGGCTCACTTCTTAAGAATCTACAGATTTTGAGCCATTACTTACTCATTTCTTCTGAAAAGAGAAAACTTTGTCACTAAATCTCCTACGGAGGCTGCTGCAGGAGTGAGTCGGTGTTTGTATTTTGATGATCAGAAATCAACATAACACAGGGGGGCAAAGTCTTTTCGTGACAGTACTTTATTTATGTTGAAATTCACCGTGGTTGCTTCAGTGCATCTGAGAGGCCACTTTTGCTTACAGATTAAATCTGTAGATAAGAAGCAGGTGCAGACTGAAGATAATGAGCGGCTCAGGATTTGGATGAGATGGGCTAAGCCTGTGCTCTGAGATACCGGTAACAAAACTCCCACTCAGTTCTGCGGGAGCAGGACTACAGCGCTGCTTCCAAATCTTGCAAGTAGCAGCTGTTTTATCACCTCCCTTGGTATCCTTTCCAGAATTTCAGCTTCCTCCAGATTTTGGCACTCTACAACTACTTGAGTTGTGGGAAGATGCCCACGGCATTTAGGAAGCACAGGGTGCCTACTCCGGCTGCGTGGCCTGAATAGCACTGGGGACTAAGTGGGTAAACAGTGCAACTCCAAGAAAGACGTTCTCTCAGCTGCTCTTATTTTTGCAGCACCACTTTTCCATGTCTAAATAATATATTATTTTGTGATCTTCCCTAATAGCAATCTTTAATGCTTACAACAAGGGATATTAAAAACCCTGCAACTGTTGCCATTCCCATGATTATCAAATTTGAAGGACATTTTTACGGCAACCATTGGAATTTTGTTTTTTTTTTCCCCTTCATCTCAGCAATAATGTCTGGATGCATATAAAAGCCAAACTACTGACTTAGGCATTCCTCATTTTTCCTTAACATGGATTTAACTTGCTTTCATAACTGTAGAGATTCCCATTTTACTACAAGGAAAGCATACGCTAGGGCAACTTCATGACAACGAAAATATTCTTCTCAATATGAAAATATGAAAAATAATAAAACTTGAGACTGGCTACTGTGAACAAGACACAGTTAAGAGCTATGGGGATAAGAAGACACGAGGAAATTGTATAACATAAAACGTGGGACAAAAAAAGCACAGTGGATGCTCTTCCTACTCAGAATATTAAAATAAGACATCATGCAAAAGGAACGTATGTAAGTGGAGACAAAGGAGGATATCCCACCAGGTTTAATTCTTAAAAACCAAACCAACAAGCATATCATTTGATTTAAAACCTGATTAGTTTATACTGTGACATCTTTTGTTCCATAGCGTGCTTTCTCTTCTGCATACTGCCTAAAGCAGTAAGATCGTGGTCAGGGATTTGTATTTTAGGCACAAGGATAAAATAACAAGAAATAATAATTACTACTATCCGTTACCTATTATATATTAAAAAGGTAGAACCAAAGAAGAAAGCCTGGAAGCTGTCTAAACCAGATACGCACCAAGGCATAAAGTCAGTCCTTAGTTAATGGGACCAGGAGGAAACTCTTATGTTGCAAATACAACAATCTACAATGCATTGCTCTTAGGTATTTGCAGAGGTGAGGTGGGATACAGTATTGATCTCATTCATTGCAACAGTTTTGTCTGCTGTTATTGGAATGTGCTGCTATAAATGGCATACATCTTTTTATATATTTTTATCTAATGGCGAATTATTCCTTCCATGGACTTCTTATAGGGTATTTAATAATTATATAGGAGTCTTCTAGTTCTCCATTATATTCTATAGATTTTCAAAGCCATCTTTACAGAAAACTATTTACATTTCTGTATCCCGCTATTGATTAAATCCCTCTGTATTACATTCCAAAGCGAAGAGACCGCAGAAAATCAGCATTAGCCTCTGACACTTAGCAGGCTCGGAGGTACAGCTGGAAGAGAGAAAATAGCCCTTCCTTTAATAAAGCATGCCTTGGGGGCATCTGAATGCTTTCTCTTCTTTTTAAAATCATGACCGCTTTTTTTTTTAAATCATGACCATGGCCTTTTTCCACTGTAACCCTGACGTTCCTTAAGAGTCCTGGAAATGCACCTTCTGTAATGGGGAGATGCACCTTATTCACCAGTTAGTCTGAAGAAGAGATGAATGTCAACTGGATCCATTCCAGGTGCAGCTCATTTCAAGAGCCAGTTTGCTTATCGGTGGTCAGAAGTGGGTATGGTGGTTGGGAGCTCCATCCCCCAGCGGGAATTAGATCCCCTACAAAATCACCATGGGGGGCATTAGGAGGTTTGTCACTAAAACCATGTCGAGGTGTGCTGGCACTGTGTGGGCGTCCATCCCACCTCTTCTCTCTGCATCCCACCCCACCTGTCTCCATCCCATCCCACCTCTCCCCTACTCCATCCCACCCTTCCTCACTTCCATCTGATCCCACCCTACCTGTCCCTACCCCATCCCC
>VYZM01023510.1:851738-867088 GCA_013398915.1 Dromas ardeola
CTATGATTCTATGATTCTATGATTCTATGATTCTATGATTCTATGATTCTATGATTCTATGATTCTATGATTCTATGATTCTATGATTCTATGATTCTATGATTCTATGATTCTATGATTCTATGATTCTATGATTCTATGATTCTATGATTCTATGATTCTATGATTCTATGATTCTATGATTCTATGATTCTATGATTCTATGATTCTATGATTCTATGATTCTATGATTCTATGATTCTATGATTCTATGATTCTATGATTCTATGATTCTATGATTCTATGATTCTATGATTCTATGATTCTATGATTCTATGATTCTATGATTCTATGATTCTATGATTCTATGATTCTATGATTCTATGATTCTATGATTCTATGATTCTATGATTCTATGATTCTATGATTCTATGATTCTATGATTCTATGATTCTATGATTCTATGATTCTATGATTCTATGATTCTATGATTCTATGATTCTATGATTCTATGATTCTATGATTCTATGATTCTATGATTCTATGATTCTATGATTCTATGATTCTATGATTCTATGATTCTATGATTCTATGATTCTATGATTCTATGATTCTATGATTCTATGATTCTATGATTCTATGATTCTATGATTCTATGATTCTATGATTCTATATGCTCAAGTTGTCTTAATTCAGCAAAATTTCAGCTGAAGTTCTTTGCTGTATGGGAGTCTAACTGCATAACGAGATGTACATCTTTGCCCTTTCAGTTTTACACTAAAAAGCAATACCTTTTGATAACATTTTTTCAAATAGAAAATTCAGTAAGCTATTGCCATTTGCCAATGAATATAATTTTCTGCTGATCTCTGTTAATTTTAATTCAAGGTGTACCATGTCTAAAAATAGTGAGGTAACAGAATGAATACTTGGTTCCCACCTGGAATCTCTACAGAGCTTTCAGTTGCAGTATCTACAGAGTTGAACACTGACATGACCTAAACTATTCCAGTGGGAAGTGTGTTTTTGCTTCATGTTTTGAACTATCAAGAATTAGGAGCTCTTGCACCCCTCAACCACAGGGGGAGAAATTTGTAATGTTTTTTGTCAGTGTAAAGTGATGCAAATTGTGCTACGAACTGCACAAAAGAAGTGAGGAGGAGATTACACATAGGCTCTGGAAGGGTAGTGGCTCGTTTGGTTTTCCAAGGCTTAATAGTACTGCACTGCTGGGGTACTCTATTCTATGTAATGTATTTTCTAACTTGAAAGTTTAGGGTCAAAACCCTACACCAAATTCAGAAATAACACAGGAACGCAGATTACATATGGGTTACCTTTATTTCAAGGGGATAAACGGATGTGGCAAGCAATCAGCATTAGCTGGAGATGGCATGAACTTGGGCTGAATTCTGAATTTTGTTTATGTCTCAGTATCTTTACCTTCTAAAAGGAACAATCCTGCTACGGAGTTTACTAGTGTGGTCCCAGTTAAGATCTTGGTGAATTAATTTAACATCAATATTGGTGCTGGATGATGCTTTAGTGTAATTTTTTTTTTATGATGTTGTCACTTTTTTTAAATTCTGTATGACAGCTTCTGGGAACTTAAGTATTTGAAAAACTGCCTGAATTGGGAAGAGAAGCAAATGCACAACTTGGTTTGAACTCATTACATTTTAAAATTGAGTATGGTTGACTCTTATATGGATGCCTTTCTATGTTTTTTTTTGATAATATAAAAGGGACCATAAGAGGGGGGGAAGTTAACTTATTTTGTCAGAAGCCGTGGAAAGGAGCTTTAATATAAACTGGAATATGATCCAGTGATTGTAGTATAGTTACATAAAAGGTGACTTGTAATTGAATTTATTTTGTATGGCGATCCAGTTCATAGATTATACATTATTTAGAATTAATTGTTTTAAGGGATTTGAAATGTAAATTCTTTTATTCTAAACTAGTAGAATAATTGGAAAGAGAACGTTTTTTTGACAGAGGACTGCCTGAAGTGGCAAGTAAATCCAAAGAAGCCACAAAACACTATCATAAACAAAACACCTGAGCCTTAAGGTGTTTGACAGACATACTAAAGGATATGTAGTTATGATTTGTTTTATATATGTGTGTAACATTATTTATAATGCAGAAAAAGGTAAGATTTCCTGCTTGTGACTGGCTGAAGATAACTTCTGAAATGGTGACTTATGAAGTTCATGCAGGGCTGTGAAAACTTAAATTATGATCTCATGAATGTTTTAAGTAGGTTAGTTGCTGAAAAGTTTAGTCCTAACTCTTGCTGTCACCTGTCCATTCCCAAAGTTGGCCCTTTTTTTTTTTTTTTCTGATTGTTACAAATATTTATACAGCCATGAAGTGAATCAGATCAGTTCTCTACCTAATGGAGTTAAACACAAACTTTTTTCCTGAGGCCTGGTCTTTGCCTTTAACTGAATCAGTTTGTGCATCATGCCATGACTTGGAGCAGGAGATGCTTTCTCCACTACAGGAGGTAGCATGGGGCCTGTCTCTGTAGGAAGTGACTGGTGTTGGGAGTGAGAAGCCTGAGGCGCATGATGATTATGTTGCATTTTTTTGGCAGAAGTGCTAGTTTGTCCAGTCAGAGTCTGAACTTGCAGCCCAAGGGTTTGAAGTGTGCTAACAAATGTTGATTCAAGTATGTTTGTCCCCTCTGATTATCATTGAGCTCAGGCTCATATGCAGTTTATTTCTCTTGGGGGACATAGATGTCTTTTATTAGTGAGATTTCTGTTTGATTTGTGGTGCTGTGCTTGATATTGTGCCATATATGGCACTTGTATAGCAAAGTAAAACTTGTGAAACAATAGTTATTCTATACAGATGTCCTTCACTGTGCAGGTCCCATCTTAAATTACGCCAAGGATTTAACAATTAGGGCGTTGTAAGTTGACTTGCTAGTGGAGGGAACACTGATCAGAATTCTGGGTATATCTTAAGTGTAGAAGAGGTGTGTGCATGTATACACGCCTACCTATAAGTCTTGAAAAAGAGATGGTCAAAAGGCATGCGAGACAGTGACTTTTTAAAGAAGATTGGCCAATACCTGAGTCCCACTGAGCAAATCTGTCTCGAGAATTGACTGAAAAGAAGAGCAAGCTTTTCTTGTTGAAGAGCTCTAGCAAAGCAAGACTACTGCCACATAATGTAAGAGTATTTATTAATTTCTGATCTCAGATGGAACTTTGAAGCCTGTATATTGTAGCATTGCCTGCTGTAGCGTATGCTCGCTTCCTTATTGCTCACTAAGATGGTTAAAAATCTGAACTTCATTGTTGTAACTTTAAATACTGTTCTGTTTTGTTGCTTATCATAGTGGTTTTCCTTAATGCTTGACTTAAAAGCTTCCTTTCCTATCTAAGTACCTCATAATATGTCTCAACTGGGAGAAGAAATAAACAGCAGTTCAGTGAAGAAAACTGTAGACTTTTCTGACTTCTGTTGTTATATTGAGATTCTTTACTTCTCTGCACACCCTGATAGCTTTGTTAGGCATTGAGGAACAGGATGTATGAAATCTGTTAGCTGCCATGAAGTTATTTTTAACAATACTACCATACTTTACAGTGAAAGCGGAGCTTATTTATTAGTCTAAAAAGTACAGCTTAAGAAATCAACTAATATAGAGACGTGTGTAGAGAACAAGCCAATGTATTGTATTGTCTCTCTTGCTCTTCTTTGCTGGCTGAATGGAACTTAAAGTCAGATTCCTCTTTCGTTATATCCTAGGACATTCTTGTAGATCTTAAAGTTTACTACTCCCAGTTCCATTTAATCTCCCCTCTTCTCACTAGAATGCTTATTGAGTGTTAACTCATAATCTGAATTCCTATAGCTTTTGAGTATCAGCTTGTGTCATCTTTATCCTCTTGAGTCCGTTGTGTAAAGCTGGCTTTGAAAGATCCCTCTCTGCTGAGTGAACTCCTTCCAGCTTCATGCTTGTGGGGGAAGAAGGGTTTTACCCAGTGTGACGATAAAATAGTCATTATCTTCACTGACTGCAAGTAGTTTGCCTGTTGTGAATGAAATACTTCACACTTGCTGACAAAAGTCTGCTCTGACATGTCAATTGTATTTTGTAACATACTGGGCTTGAGGTTTGGTTTCATAAACTTAAAAGCAATGAATTTCATCTTGACACAGGCTGGACATGATGGCAAACGCATTTAGAGATGATTGTATTTGGAGTAGATGATTATTAATATTTTCTGCTAGAGCAGTGATACATTCTGAATTTAAGTTTCTTCCCTAGTGGTGGCTGTTGTGAGGATTTCTTATAGTAGTTATCTGGGTATTTTTACGCTGAAATGTGTAGTAATACTAGGCTGAAGTGAGTTGGTTCAAATACCAGAGGTGATATTGCTGTGATACTGAGTTCCTACTACACTAATGTGTACTGTTGAAGTTGTAGCCACCCCACTGTCATCTGTTCAGGCTTTTTTTTTTTTCATTTATAATTAAATTCCTAAAATGAATTTAGTTGGAGATAGTTGTGCTAATGTCAGACTGAGTTGGTGAAAATAGTGGTGTGTATTTGACAGTCTAAAAACCTGTCCTCAGGTTGACACAGTGAAAAGAAGTAATTGGCCTGAGGCTTTCATTCTATACCTGCTTCCTTGCAGCACTGCATCCTTGTTTGTTTTAAACCCCTCCCTCATAAATTACATGCATAGAGGACAGGACTAGGAAACTTCTGTTTTTAGCTGTGTAATGTATTTTAGTACCTGGAAAAGGAGGACAGCTAAGATCCTGTGACCTGTCAGCTCTCTGCAGATCACTGTATGCACTGTGAGTGGTATTGCTGTACACCATTTACCTCTGGACAAGGTCCTGAATTATCCTGGTCTGACCTTGTGGTTTCGACGGGATGACCTCTGCAGGCCCCTTCCAACCTTAGTTGTCCTGACTAACACTGGCTAATAAATCTGTCTCTCATCTGATTTGAGTGGTAAGTGCGAACTCAGTGCTCCAAACAGATACTTTTGAGCATGACTTAAACTTAATTGCTTGCGGACTTCTGTCATTAGCCCTGAGACTTCAGAAATAACAATTACTGACACTTCCATAACGTAACATTACAGAATGATGTGTGCTGTCATCAGCCAAACGTCATTTCAGAGCAGCAGCAGAAATAAGGTTATATGAAAGGCACAGGCGTGGCAAATTAGCTCCATAATTTAGCTTTGCTTTACTGAGATTACGTGTAATAAGCCCATAGGGTTTAATTTTGGACACCAGTCCTAAATAGTTTATTTGAACTAATATTTACAACTATTTATAGACAATAGCAAGTATGCAATAGAGCAAGGGCAAATCTGAAACAGATGAGCATACTGTGTTTATGTAACTTCCTAACTCCTTATGTTATGAGGAGAAAGAGCAGCCAATTGTTACTGCATATTGTTATTGAAAGAAACAAAAAATATAAGGGGCTTAATTATTCCTCAGCATAGCTTCTAGTCAGCTTGCTGCAGATCTATAGAGGTTGATGCCTAATACACCTGTACTAAGGACAGGACTAAGGATAAATACCTGAATTTATACTAATTAACACACTGATAACTAATTGGACCTTTACTTACTCTGCTTGGCTGGTATGAAATTTACTCTTGTGTCAACGGTAGGGATACTGTTTGATGTATGGGCTTGTTACTTCTGTGTGTCTTAATTATCTTTCTACCCTGATGGACTTGGGGTAAAGGCTCCAAGGTCAGCATGATTTTCCTAAAAGGTGGTGAGAATCACCTCTTGAGTCCCCTCTTCCCTTAGCTTTTTTTATTTGCTTCCCAATGTGATTAAGAGGCAAACAAAGAAATTGTTAATGGGCATGAAAAAACTGGGTACTTTCTGTCCTTAAACTGTAGGGGGAAAAAAAGGCTTTATTTGTAATAGCAGTGTGTCTTAGTTGTATTGTTTTTCAATGGTTCTGCATTCATGCTACTGTCCAACAGAGTCTTTTTTCTTTTTTTTTTTTTCCTTTGAGTTGATGCCTGGTATAATTTTCAAAGTTATTTTCATTTTCTTTTTACCCAGTGTATCACACTTTCTCTCAAAGCTGAGTGCAAGCTCAGAAGCACCAGCCTGCCTTCCCAGTAACAAACGTGACTCTCTCAAACCCAAATACAACACAGTGTTTTCTTTTAGGGCAAGGGGCACTTCAGTAATGCTTTGCTTCTGGTTGTGTTCAGCAGCTTGTGCTGATATGGTTGTTTTTCTGTGCTAATAAATGAAGCTAAAGCAAAGTCCCTATTTGAGCCTTGGTGGAACCAGTCTTAGTGCCCTCTGTCAGAGGTCAATGGTTGCCTTAAAATAGCGTGAAATATACTTTCTACAAACTAATCTCCCAAACTAAGATTTTCTGGGTTAACTTGTGCCTCAGATATTTTTAAAAGTGTAGTGTAACTGTGTGTCTCTTCTCCATGCTGCCAGGAATGAGGGAAGACTCATACTTCTTTGGAATGCGAGGCCTCGGTCACTATGGCTGCATCCCGGAGGACGAAGGACAGTTCTTACTCTACTCTATAAATGGAGACAACGATTTAAAGAGGTGTTTTGCAGAGGAAGATTTTCATGAAATAATTGACTTCAACGATCTTCCAAATTCTCTCTTTGCTTGTAATGTTCACCAGTCTGTGTTTGAAGATGAGGACAGTAAGGTACGGTGTCAGTTTCCATATTTTCAATGTAAGAGAAATATATACCTTATGTTTGTGTTTATTGCAGTTTCGATGAAATGGATAGATGGTTTAATCTCTCTTGTACAAAGAAACTGGATCACAAATAAGACTTCTTTCTATGGTGACAACAACACTCTGCCATGATGTTTATTTCAAGAGCTTAAAGGCCTTTTTGTCAACTACAGTAAATAAAAATGTTTTTCTTTTGTTCAGACTTGTAGAATACCCGCATTTCAGTATGTCTTCATAGCAACCACAATTGCAGTCATGATGGAGGTGGCAAAGTCAAACGTGTGGAAGTTTTTCCCGCTTGCTGATCACGTACCACTGTGATGGAAGACTGCCTTTCTTTTATTTTCTCATAGAATCATTTAGGTTGGAAAAGACATTAAGATCAAGTCTAACCGTTAATTCAGCACTGCCAAATCCACCACTAAACCATGTCCCTCAGCACCACATTTGCATGTCTTTTAAATACCTCCAGGGATGTCGATTCCACCACTTCCCTGGGCAGCCTGTTCCAATGCTTGACAACCCTTTCAGTGAAGAATTTTTCCTAATATCCATCCTGGCACAACTTGAGGCTGTTTCCTTTCGTCCTGTTGCTTCTTACTTGGGAGAAGAGAATCATGCCCACCTTGCTACAACCTCCTTTCAGGTAGTTCTAGAGAGCAATAAGGTCTCAAATGTTGAAGTTACCTGAAATATTATTTTATCTGGAAAAATCTAAAATGAATGATAGCGAGAACAAAGACAAGAGGAACCGTGTGAGAATATATTATTTTCTTTAATTCTGCAGTTAGTCTAAAACAGAGTGTTGAAACAATGTTCTCCTAAAATTAAAAAAAAAAATATATTCAACCTTTGCAGGAAGTGTTAATTTCCTGTTTCTTATCCTAATATTCTTCCAGATGGAGATGTCAAGAATATAAAACTGATAGCTTGTGGCTTTACTGTCTGATGAAATTAGTTTAGGCTAATTGTTATAGGCATGTCCGAGGCTACTTGAGTGTCTTGCCCAGAATATTCAATTCAGAAACAAGCTGGCAGTGGTAAAGTGGGTTTTGGCTGGAACTGGCTGATGAGGTATCCCGATAAAGCCACAGATTCACTGGAACCAACGCTGGTCAGGTTGGACAAAGAGTCTTTAGTGGGGAAACTACCAGATGAAAGGGAGATGAAAGAAGACTTTGAAGGGTACAGGCTTCCTGTTAAAGGTACTGAAGGTGCTGTCTGAGGCTGCACAAGTAAAATTGTTTGGGCTTAAATTTTTTAGACATCTTTGTCTTCCATAATGATGTCTTGTGTATGTTTGAGTAATGCAAGTTAAAAAAATAAAAGTTCATACCACAGCACTAAGCAAAATGGTCATACTTTTATATAAATAAAAAAATGTTATACTCTCAATTGCAGTCTTGGAAGACAGTGTGCCAATTGTTAGCAAAACAGCTCAAATACAAGCATCTTGCACTTATGTTGTGCCATTTTGTGGTATTTTATAACCATCTGGTAAAGAACTTCGCTGAAGTTGAAGGGGTCTGGAAGTCCAGTTTTAAAGGAAGAAAACAGAAGCCTGCCTGGAACTAGAGAATCTCTCTCCATCCTGCAGAGATTCTATCCCCCACTTGCTTCTGAGCTTTCCTTTTTGAGAGCTGTATTCTGGTATTTAGCTGATGGCTTGGAAAATGGAATGGGTGATTCTGCAAGTATGTGCGATAGCAATCCCCACAGACTTGCAGGACTTAAGGATGTGTCTTAAGTACAGCAGTTGGGTTGTGGAGGTGTGTATTCTGTTCCGTGTGCATGTCTGTAAATTATCTGTCGATGACATGGATTGAACAGCTCTGTTTGCAGGTAAGTAGTTACTCCTGTAAGTCTATATTTAACTAGATGGGATTACCTTCAGATCTCTTGTTAAATCCAAGGACCTGGGGAGCTGATTATGATTTATATTATTCCTGTAGAACATGTACTTGTGTTCCTAGTTGATTAATACTCGTAATCCTTTCTGTTATTAACTCTTGCTGCAGAACAAGAGTTCATGAATTCAATATAAAATATTGTCAATTTACTAAGCTAAAGCTTAAAATATCACACAATCACGATTAATAAATGCTGCGAACAATCGTATCTTCAATTATATATTGATCCAATGTATATGTAGTGGTACCCTAACTTCTTAAAGTACATACTACAGTAATGGTTATATCTACGGTAGTTTCATTGTGTTATCCATTCTACAGAAAGTAAAGTTTTTTGCAATGTATCTTTGACTCTTATTCCTGATCTACACTTTTAGGAGGAATGTGGAGGAATGATTGGTTTGGAAGTTACAAGTTACCTAGTAAAGAAAGCCAGAAAAACCTGTCATTGTAAATGGTGGTTTTGATTTGGTGTGTGAACTTGCTGCATAAATAATATTTAAGCATACAAACTTCTGAGTGGCTCTGGCATACAACAGTGTTAATTAAAAGAATTCATGCTGACAGCTCTAAAGTTATATTACCTGAAGTATTGAAGAGGCTGAACTGTCAAGTTCAAACTTCTAATGCACAAATATCTAAGCAATGTACTCACTAAAGATAGGGTTTTAAAAGCAAATGCCTTAGTGTTTGTTTTGATTTGAAGGCATATAACTACTTTGTATCAGATATAGGGTAAACTCTAGTTTGTGCTTGAGTACGGGCTTGCAGCACCCCTGAGGGAACACGTAGCTGCACATTCACCTGCACCGCGGATGAGCTGATCCCCTTTGTTCTTACTGTGTCCTGTATCAGATAGACCTCTTCACCAATATCATGTGACTGTGCAGCACTTCTTAGAAAGGATTCTCTGCTGCCTACCAAGAGTGATGATGGCATCTGCAGGGAGCCTGAGTTTGGACCTTCATTTTCTGAAAATGAGGAATTCTTGCAGCTGAAGGCTGTGTCCTTTACAGATGAAGAAACTGTATCAAGCCGGGCTTGAGTCTTCTCCTGGCTGGCACCCTAAGGTCTCAATGTAGACAGAGTGAGTCTTCATGAAGAGTTGTGGGCCTGAAGATGAGTGCTGCCACCTGGCTTAAAGGAAGCTGCTGAGGAATGACTGCCTAATCTTAAACACTGGCAGAAGAAAGGAATATAGATTAGTACTAGCTACATGGATCTGGTTTTGCTGCAGTAACAGAGCAGCTGGTCAAAAAATACTTCCCTACCTTTCAGACCTGTGTTCTTAGAAAGAAATCTTTACTTAGGTCAGGAGAATGCCCTGGATAGCTGGGTTGATAATATGGGTGTTCAAGGATTTGCACAGGATGGCTTAGTAGCTTCAATGCACTAACAGCTTGCTACAACTGAAGGGAGGTGGCTTTTCTTTTCTCCACTCCCATTATGAACAGCCTGCTGCTTCATGCAGGAAATGAAATTGTACCTTCTTAACTATGTGACAAGAAAATACTGAGCTTTTCAGTTTAGGGAAGAACAAAGGTGTGAAGAAGTAGTTTATCCAACAGGCCTGTTGCAAAGCTGGGATCGCATTCATCTGTGTCCGCATCATGATCCTGTTTTCTGATCATTTGTTTTGGCATAAAACCTGTTAATGGTAGGGGCAGATTTTTTGGTTTTTTTTTTTTGGGGTGTATAACACTGACTTTCAGTACTTAAAGGGGGCCTATAAGAAACATGGAGACAGACTTTTTAGCAGGGCCTGTTGCGATAGGACAAGGGATAATGGTTTTAAAGTAAAAGAGGGTCGATTTAGACTAGATAGAAGGAAGAAATTTTTTACAGTGAGTGTGGTGAAACACTGGAACAGGTTGCCCAGGGAGGTGGTAGATGTCCCATCCCTGGAAACATTTGAAGTTGAAGATGCCCCTGCTCATTTCAAGGACCTTTAAAGGTCCCTTCCAACCCAAACCAGTCTATCATTCTGTGACGTGCTTGGGTTGTGGAAGTCTTATTGTAAAGAAGCTAAAAATAAAATTGCTTCTAAACCATGGGATTTGCCACGTGTCTCTTGGAAAAACTGATGGGACGACTTAACGTGAGCAAGATATGGCAAAATTGAGACTGTTATTTTTGGCTGATAGTGTGACTGGGAGGTGCTGCTCCTTTTATCTTTCCTGATAAAGCAATTGTGGTGGCGAGCCAAAGGGCATGACTCTGATTACTCCTAAGGATGGATATGTGTGTTTTAACGGTTAATTGCTACGTGCAGCCCTCAGGCTTTCTGAATAGTAACCCTTTTGTTGTGCTTTTGTTACACATATATCACTGTTTTGTAAAACCATCCTTTCTGTAACGTGACTGTAATTTCCTTCAGGCTGAAACTGGTAAGCACACTGTCAAAGGGAAGCAGATACCTTTGTCTTTTAAGATGGCTTCTTCAGATGCTGTAGTGCCTCAGGAGATGCTTACACAAAACTGTCACTATTAGAATATGCTTACGTGAGGGAAGGATGTGTTTCCTCAAGTTGTTTAGAGTTTTTTCTACTATTTTGGCTCAAATTGGAAGAGGCATCTATTAAACTTGATGGTTTTATTTCAGATAGAGAATGATGAATCAGTTTCTGAGCATTTTAGTTATGGTGGAGCTGCCTAGGAAATGATAGCCAAAGTCCATTAAGTGCTTTTTCTTGCCAACGTAATTCAAACCAATAGAAGATATTATTTCTGCATGAGGAAAATATAGTGACCAAACGTGGGTCCAACTCTGGACTTCCTAGTACAAGGAAGACATGGCATACTGGAGAGAGTCCAGTGAAGGAACTAAGATGATGGACTGGAGCATTTCCTGTGAGGAAGGGCTGAGAGAGCTAGGATTATTCAGCCAGGCAAAGAGAAGGCACAGTGTGTATTAACACCGGGAGGTAGGGTGCAAAAAAGACAGAGACGGGTTCTTGTCAGTGGTGCCCAGTGACAGGACCAGAGCCCGTGGGCACAAACTGAAACACAGGAGATTCCCTCTGAACATTAGGAAGCACTTATTTACTGTGAGAGTGACTGAGCACTGGCACAGGTTGCTCTGGAAGGTGGTGCAGTCTCCCTCCATGGAGGTATTCAAAAGCTGTCTGGATGTGGTCCTGGTTGAGTGGGGGCGGTTGGACAAGATGACCTCCAGAGGTCCCTTCCAACCTCCACCAGTCTGTGATCCTGTGAACATATGTTGAAGTGTATCCTAATCTTCTGATGAGGAGGGTCAGTGTGTGAATGCAAGATTAGGGAATGAAGGTGATTAAAAAATGCATTTCCTGAACTGTGAGCTTAATGGAGGCAGGGAGGGGAAGGGAGGAGTGAAGAAGTTGAACTAATAAGTCAATGGAAAAGATAATCCTACTTTAATGGAAGGACCTTATTATGAAAACTGTTATTTTCATGAGGGATTCTTTCACGTTACAACTTAATTTACATATATTGGATCACTACTTGCTTTTACTACAGAAGTCTGTATTAGACTTCCTTTGTCTTATTTTTTTTAAGATGCATTATTGGGCTTGAGCCTTTAAAAAGACTTAAGACTACCTCAGCTGACTGCTGGAATATTTGTCCGAGGATGATGCTTTAAGAAACCTCTGTAGCCTTACTTGGAAAGGCTTTTTTTCCCCCTCCTTTGTTCTTGCATTCAGCTTTCTCAACAAAGCACATCTTCATCCTGCTATTTTTATTTTTAAGGTGCAGTAAAAGACACTGGACTGTTCAGTGGTTTGCCGTGTTGTCTTTAACTTTTATATGTTAATTCTGGAACTAGAACTTTCTACTGATGCTTTGATTCCGAAGCATATAATTGAAATGTGTCTGTTCAGTGCTCCTTCTAAACAAAGCGGAGCCAGTGAGTCTGCCATGTGTGAAATGTTTCTCTGGTTCCCTTTTCCTAGAGGCTAATTCAAGAAGATGCTCTAGGAGGCAGGCTTTGTTTCTGCAGGGGAAGATCTGTTCCTCTTACCTTCAATTTTAAAAATCTAGATTGTGAAGTCAAAACCGCTTTGGTCATATTACATCATTGAAGCCTCTAGGTGTTGAGTCATCATTATATTTGGAGGGTGGCACACTTTTTTTAGTCTAATATTAGTATTCAAGCCTGGACCCAGTGGAAGGTCACCCTAGCAAAGATGAAGTCACTGCTCCAAGGCTGGAAAGGAATGCAGGCTTCATTCTGCCTTCCTGGTACACTTGCTGTTGCTTTGTTTTACTTTCAGTTTTTCTACCTTTTAAGGTTGTCATCTGTTGATACGATAACATTATCAGAAACTGCCACTTGAAGCAGAGCATGCCTTGTACTGTGGAATCCTTACCTACTTTGTTTTGTTCTGCTTTATAAATGGGATGAATGTTATTCCCTGTCATTCTGTAAAAATCTAAGTGTTTCTTTACTATACACTGTATATGCATCTATACACTGTATATGCCTCTAGTAAAATAAAAACACAGAGAGCTGCAAAGAAAGGCTGCAGGATCAGTGTCCTTTAGCACTTCATGAATCATAACTGCCCTCTAGGAATCCTGTCTTGCGCTCCTTCCTGGCTGGTGCTTTACAGACATCTAAAAACTACTTTCTTGTATGATCATGGAAGCACTAAAATATACCTATAGGAGGCTGTTCTTGCTCTGAGAAGTATGCTGTCTAAAAGATTCATTTTCCATGACATTTATATTTTATTCTGTAACTCATTTCAAGTACTCTTTCTGTGAACCATATCAGTGCAATACAGTTATTTCAGCTGAAAAAGCCTATGTACTTCCATGCTCTGCATCTGAGATCTCATCTGGCTGCTGGAGTGATAATCCAACTGTTTCAGCCCCATTGTAAGTCCTCTCTACAACCTAGAAGAGCTATTGATATTTGGCATTCATAAACCTACCTTAGTTTACTTTCTGTGGTATAGCTGCCAGACTTTGTTAGTCGACTATGCGTCGACAGGTGGCAAGGGATGCCGGCGTAACAGCTCCTCTATATAGCTGTTGTTCCTGTGCTTTACTCGCAAGTCAGTTGTGAGTTATGTTGAGAAGCTTGGATAACAAAACCAGTCACTTCATGAAGTTGGACATACTGTATCATGTGAACTACCTAAACATGACTGGCACGAAATGCTCCAAAGCACACAAGTGTCTACAACTCCCTAGGGCGAGGGGGGGAACCACAGTAACAGTAAGGTGCTCGGGTTTTACTGGAGAAAGGGCAGGAGTGAAGTTAACCTTCAGTTGACATTTGGGATCTATTGAGTGTTCATTCTGGTTTGGGGGAAGAAAACGAATTAATTTTGATTGGTGTGATTTGTGTATTCAGAATTTTAATACATATATATAAGGAGTTTATTTAAGGTTGCTGTTGTTGCTGTTAACAGGACAACTTGCTGAGGGTACTGAAGACAGCTAATGTATTTATGTATGTATACAGGGCTCGACGCCAATATTTTCTGAGGTGCTCTGCCGAATTTCTAATGGAGTTGCAAGGAGTCATTAGTCTAGTCTGGTTTACGCATTCCTTCTGCCTTCCCTCATAAGTGGTTCTGGTTGTTACTGAAAGGCTTCAGCACTTCTACTGTCCTTCTGGAAAAATACATAAGCTTTATGATTTAATAGAATCATAGAATCATAGGGTTGGAAGGGACCTCTGGAGATCATCTAGTCCACCCCCCCTGCCAGAGCAGGGTCACCTTAGAGCAGGTTGCACAGGAACGCGGCCAGGCGGGTTTGGAATGTCTCCAGAGATGGAGACTCCACCACCTCTCTGGGCAGCTTGTTCCAGTGCTCTGCCACCCTCAAAGGAAAGAAGTTCCTCCTCATGTTGAGATGGAACTTCCTATGTTCAAGTTTGTACCCATTACCTCTTGTCCTGTTGCCGGGCACCATTGAAAAGAGCCTGGCCCCATCCTCCTGACACCCACCCTTTAAGTATTTGTAAGCATTAATAAGGTCACCCCTCAGCCGTCTCTTTTCCTTAATAGCCTTTAGAAGAAACACCAAGGGTGTACAGAGATAGTGCAGTTGTAACAGCATGGTCAAGTTGAATCTGTGCGTATGTCCACTTCATCCGATGCAAGTAGAAGGCCATGATTATCCTCTTGGCATCAAGGAATTATCAAGCTCCAAACATTCCTCTCTTCAATCAGTGTTCAATTCCTGCTCTGAAAATGCGTTGTTTTTTTTTTTTAAACAACAAAAAAACTTCAACCAATTAAAGTAACAAGTATTTCTGGGTCTGAAACGCCCCTATCTGTAATGTGGATGCTGTCTAATAACTTATACAGTACTTGGGGTTATTTTCCCATCCATGCGCAGGGTGCTTGGTAGCACAAATGCCCTTGTTTCGATGGGAGAACGTGCCTGGCAAAAGACCAACTGGGTTAAAGGTAGGCCTGTATTCGTTGCAACTGGATCTTGGAGTAGTGCTTCAAAGCATCTAGCTATACTAGTTGTTTGTAAATTACAAAAATAAACTGATTAATGTTCTTTCCAGAACACACAAGACAGCAGTTACTGTCTGCTTTTTAAATTTGGAAATGTACTTTTCTCCTTAAGAGCAACTATGGAAAAATTCTTCTAGTATTGGCTTTCTGCAGACACACTCTGCTCTGCAGTCTAGAGGGAACGTGTTATCTCAAGAAACCAGGGTGGGTGGGAAATCTTTCCTGGGAAAGGACCATTCAGGGCAAGTACTTCAATTATTTTTTTTTTTTTT
>VYZM01023510.1:867141-901089 GCA_013398915.1 Dromas ardeola
TTTTTGTACAGGAATATAATTTTCTTATCAGCTCTGCTAAAATATACAGAGTTTTGAATAATGAGACATTTTAACAAAGGTGTTGGTAAATCCATGCCAAGGTTTATGAGGACCTTCTGTTGTGGCATAAGAAAATATAGGCTCTAGGAGCTAGAGGGAATTACAAGGTCTTATCTGTAAGTCAGTAAAGAATTATTCTGTTAATTACTCCTTTCTCTAGGACAATGGACTTTGCAGTTGTCTTGTCTCCTGTAAAAGGTTGAACTAAATTCCTGGATTCAAATACCTTTTGATCTTTGAGGAAGTCGGATCTGGCCTGGAACACTGAGGCTAGTATGCTGTTCCTCTGAATTCACTACCAGTGTTAGCTGGGAAAGGGAGTTCAGCCAAGGACTTACGCTGACGGGGAAGTTTTGTTGTTGGTTTTTTCCTTCTGCTTATCCTGCTTGAAAATACTTGAGAGTTTGACTGCATGTACATGGAATACTGAACCTTTTTTTTTTGTTCCAGGATGATAGCAGGATATGTTGCTTTCTGGGATGATAAGCAAGAGAACTTAGCAGCAATCTCTCCATGAAATTTTATACCATTTCCCATTTGCCAAGTTTGAGAGGGCTTGATTTATTTTAACTGGTGATACTTGCTATTCTTGACCTCCTGGGGTTTTTTTGGCTTTTTTCTTGTCTGGCAATCGAAGGCATGGCATATTTTTTGTAAAGCGATATAAAGCCAAGAAGATAGACACCAGGTTACGCTTGGAATAAACCATAGCAATGACTTCTACGGGAACTTCCTTGCATCTAATTGAAACTTTTATGTTGGCACAGTGCATATTAAAGCAAGAAGTCAACCCTTCCAGTATCTTCTGACACTGGCAAGAGCTACATCTTTCAAAGGAAAAACCTGTTTGTATGTAGTTTATAGAAAAGTCTTTGATTTGTTCCACTAAGTAGTTCTTATCAGCTAATATCTGCTAATAATCACACACAGATTTGCCCCTCTCTCTCCAGCAGACTGTCATTCTGAAGTCAACAAAAATACTGTTTTTCTAGCTGATAGGAATCAAAAAGGGCAGTAAAGCCATTCTAATGTTGTTAGGGCAGCAGCTGTTTCTTATTTGAATGCCGTCAGAGGTCCTAATCCATCCACAAGTTCTGGTATCAGTTTTCTGGCCCAAGGAAAAGCCTTCCAAATGAAGGTCAGCCTTCATTACCAGTGCGTAAAGACATTGCATTTGCAGAAGCTATGTTCTGGCTTGATCACATTAAAACCAGTAAATTTACAACTCTACCAGTTATTTTAAGGGAATTTCTCAAATGTTTAATACCAAATATATGTTACGAACAATGCACCAGAGTTTAATGCAATTAATATATCAAATAATGATTAATAGAGGTCGGAAAAAAAGTTAATGCTTGAAAAGGGATCTAGTCTTGGAAAATGAGGGATACTGGAAGATGATTGGCGGTAATAGAGAGTGGAGGAGCGAGAGACACAGCTTTAAGGCTGTGGCATGGGCTAAGACAAATTCCACAAATTCTCACAAAGGTGAGAGATCATAGTCAGAATTGAATCAAGGTGAAATGAAATATCTGTTACTTCTCTGCATTTGAAAACGTTTCTTCTGTGCGAGATAAATTCATGCTTCTTTGCGGTTGGTGGAAGTTTTAGCATTTGCTGCAGTTGTCTTCTCAGATCTAATCCTCAGGCCACAGATCTGCTGACAAACTACACCATTCTGTCAGCAGAGGATTTTGTTCAAATTCTTAGTTTCCTGTGTACTACGAGTGTGTGAATGGTTTTAAAAACGAAGTATCTTGTACTACTTTTATTGTCTTGCTTTAATGTGATTACTTTTAACTGTAGGTCCTTTTGCTCTAATTTCATTGTGTTTTAAGGACACTTTACCCTGCTTAAATTACATGACTCTTATACTGGGCTTTGAAACTTAATACAGGAGCAGAGGCATTGCAAATATGGTAGATGTAATGTGTGCGTCTCAGAGGGATAAGAGAAACCTTTTCCATGTGATGGAGACTAATGAGCTGGAAGTTAAGAGGCAGTAGGATGTGAAAAAGAAATTACAGTATCCTTGGCAAGAGGGTAATGAAGGCATCTATTACACTGCAGCAGGGTGGATTCAAATCAGTATGCCTTGTCTTTAATTGGTTTTGCAGTTAGTCTAAAAAGCATGGCGATGTTGTTAGACTGCCGCATGAAATCGTTTAGAACTTCTGCATTTAATGGTACTGGAACTAGTATTGGGGAGAAATCTAATAGTTTTCATCCCTGTGTTTCCAGGGTGGGGCTGGCTTACAAGGGAAGAACAAAACTGAAAACTTTGTAAGATGCTGAGGAAATGAGGTACCAGCCCCTGGGTGAGTGGGAGCGGGCCCCTGTTTTCAGGCCTCAGTAACAGACTGGTGTGCACCATGGGGCTGGCTTCTAAAAGTCAAGGCAGGCATGTCTCTTCTGTTCTTATTCTTCATGACTCTTCTGAATGGTGACTGTATATCTATTTCTCAAGGTACTTCTTGTTGAAACCGTTGGGTTTCTTTTTTGTTTAACAACTGTTAAACCAACGTTGAAGTGAAGGGAATGGGTATTTCACGTGGCTGAGATTGTGTTGCATCAAGACGCAGGGCTATCTAGATCAGCCTTCTGCTGGTTTGGAAACTAGAGGTCCTTTTATTTGATTATTTTTTTCCCTTTAGATCCTGGGACAGGGCCATATACAGACTGAGAGCCGTGGTACAGCACAGGCCCTGATCCAGAGGCTAGCTCCTATGCCATATCAAACATACCTTAGCAAGTTTACTTTATTTTGACAGTGGTTGCTTTCACTTTCTTGCCTTTGCAAAGCTTTTGGGTGGGTTCTCCCAAGAATGTCTGTTTAACAAGCAAAGAGAAAATTCCAGTTATATAATGAAATATACTTAAATGAGTAACTTCTAGACCCATTCTGTTCTTATTTACTAGTCATCCTAGTCCTCTGAATAAACGTGCGTGGCTGCTTCTCACCATCTGACTTAAAGGTTTTGGTCATGGACAGTTCCCAGTTCCTTTAAAGCCTGCTGCTGTCAATGGGAATTGCAGAAATATATCACAGAGCAGTATTATGCTGTCCGTCCTTTCCGTGTCCTTCTGCAAATCCCCTTATCTTTTATATCACTAACTACAAATCTTCCATGTTACTACAGCCAGTTCATTTCAGGTGTTTCTTTGAACATAGCGTCCATTATATCTGCTGTGTGATCTGTAATGCAGCTTCTGATAGGAGCATTTTAATTTTGTTTAGCAGTTAGAGGGAGAAACACATAGCACAAATGGTACAGGAGTGTTTCTTAGGAAGATAATCTGTCTTCCTTTTTTATATTCCAGTTTCAAATTATTTAAATAATAAAGCTTGTATCTTTTAATAAGTATTTCCAAAATAAATAGTTGTATTCATTACTAGTTGTCTCTATCACCCTTACAGTTTTGAAACTGAAGTTTTTCTGACTCCCTGCTGTTTTATGACCTACGTATAGCAGATGCAGTGTGTCTTGTGTATGTATTTAAATTTTGAGAACTTTTTGTGAAGGTGACTGTCACTTACTGAAGCAGAGTTCAGATTATCTATTCAAAAACCTATTGCACTATAGTCTTTCAGTTGATCTAAAATGTATGATCAGATTGACATTCTGTAGTGACAATGAAAACAAGCATTTAAAATAGCTTGTCCAAACCATGTATCTGCATTTCATGTATTTACTTCAGGTCTAAGAATTAAATCTTTATCTGATATTTGTCAGAGTCTTAAATCAGAAAGAGATGGACGTATGTCTTATGCCTCTACTGAATACACTACAAAATAAGATGAGATTTTTCTGAAACTCGTATCTTCCATTCCCAGTACAGTTCTGTATTTTTTTCCCAGCCCCTTCTTTTTTTTTTATGTCTATTAGTAGGTCTTGCGAAGATCTGCACTTTGAATGAGAATTATTCCAGCATAAAAACCAGACCCCCAACTACTTTCTGGTAGTATATCTGAAGGGGGGTGGTTGGAGTCTGAATGCAAACATTAACAGACACTGGCTTCTCAGAAAATGCTTTAAAAGCTGAAAGTCATGCGAGGACGGTGACTGTTTTAGTATTTTATATGTATTGCAAATATGCGGTATACAGTTTCTGGGTAGGCTGATCTTGAAATATTTGGTACCTACTTTGCTTTTTCTTCTACTTCTGCATTAGGAGTTAATACCCTCCATACCTTACTTTGCTTTTGAAGGACTTTCAGCTATCCTTTATCTATGTTCTTGTAGCGTACGGACTGCTATTAACCCCAGACGTGTAAAACATGAGTTGTGTCAGTGTTCTGTGACACTGATTTTTAGGAAAACTTTAGATTCTTGTTAATGCCTTCTGTGTGTTTGAGCTTTCAGGTACACCTGGATCACCATCTATATGTGGGTTGTTTTGGGTTTGTTTTGTTTTGTTTTTTTCTTGAGGTCGTATCTTAAGTGCGTATAGGGTGGGGTGAAGGAGAGTATTTGAAACTGGAGTTCTCACACAGATGCATCACTTCTGAAAACTGTGTAAAAACACCAATATTGTGGAATTTCAGATTAAAATTCTGGAAGTGAAACACACTGTTCCACTTTCTGATCTCTCCTTGCACCTAATAGTAATGCAGCAAGTCACCTTGATAGTGAAGATGAACTTAATTTATACCCACTTAGACTGTTTACACTGTATAAAGGAAAATTCTGGATGGTGCAGGAAAAAACCCACAATTTCTGTGAATAGTCCACTGTGCGTGAGCTAAAGGACATCAGAATGTGTGTGCTCGGGTTGTATCAAGTGCCATGGGTGCCATCTGCTGACTCCTTCGTGTACCATGTAGCTCTTCAGCTGTGGGAAGAAGGAAAGATAACATATGTTAAGCAATATAGTTTTAAATGCCCTGCCATTAAAATATTAAATATAAAATACAATTTTTAATCCTTGCTGGTTTTGTGCAATATGAACAACAGTGTTTACCCTAAATGTATTTGAGTTTTATTGCAGCCCTGCAAAATAGTTTTACAGAGTAATTATTATTACTATCAGTGTTCTCTTGCAGTGTTGTTGATTACAGTGAACCTAGATCTTAATTTTTGCAGTATATTGCGGCTCATAGTCTGAACTCAACTTCTAGCAATGTGCTTTTTTATCTTTTCAACTTTTTTACATTTCTGAATTCTTTCCTGCTCGTTATATGCCATCTATGGTATCCTGTGTATAGCTAGGAAGTGAGCGCGAAATAATTTCTTTATGCGCTTGCGTGCAAACCTGATAAAATAGATTCTGTTGTCCAAAGTGAACATACCAGCAGCGCTGCCAGGTAAGGTGGTATAAATAGTTGGCTATACCTGATTTAGTAACAAAGCTGAGAGGAGGGGCAAACCAGAGGAGTGCAGATTAGCTAGACCCTGGAGTAGTTTATGGCCTATTTATTAAATTGGATTTAAAGGGAAACTTCTGTTTTGTCTTGCTTGTCATAGTTTTCTTTTAAACCTAAATTGATGTATTGCTTTGGGTCACTCAACGGAATGTCAGTGAGTATCTACTGAGAAGAAATTCAGTCCTAATAAACATGAAAATGTTATATGTAATGCTGTAGTCTTAGGCTGTGTTGCTGCTGTAAACCGAATAACGTTCTGGCAAGGGTTCCAGCACTATAAAGTGAGATAATGTTTTCAACTGAATTGTTAAAATGGTCCATGACATGCTTTTGGCTGAGGACAAATAGTACTTTCCCTTAAAACTGCCCGGCATAGTTTGGGAGTCTGCATGGTCCCTGGGATCATTCCCAATAGCCATTTCAGAAGCTAAGAGTTAACAGTTTCCTTGAAATAATTTAACTTTCACTTAATAGCGCAGATGCGGCCAGCACGTGGCAGCTTGCATCAGGGCCCCAAGTGCGCCAATGGGCTTCAGTTACTGTGACCAGTCTCACCTCCTACTTATTGGTCGAGGAGCTCCATTTAAGCTCACTACTGGCCTGAACAATTATGTAGGTCTACCTTGGACCCGCATTGTAGCCTTAGACTTACGTTGCAGACTTGCTAATTTTGACTCTGGTCCCATCTCTTTCTCTTCCTGACTCCCTTGGTAGACCTGGACCTGTTTCCATCGCTCTCTGTGGCCAGGGCTGTTGATGATCGCTGTGACCAGCACCGTGCTCTGCCCACCCTGTTCAGATGCTGACAGAGAGGCCCTTGTCCATGAGGGCACTGTGGTCACCATCAGCTTCCAGCTAATCCTCATTCATGGGGCAGTTGTGCTCTTGCTAGTCCATGACAGCTGGCCTCAGGACTTGGGAATGGCCCTTGACACCACTTAACTTTTGTCATGTAGAAGTAGCTGATCATAGAATTGTCAGGGTTGGAAGGGACCTTAAAGATCATCTAGTTCCAGCCCCCCTGCCATGGGCAGGGACACCTCCCACTAGATCAGGTTGCTCAGAGCCCCATCCAGCCTGGCCTTAAAAACTTCCAGGGATGGGGCTTCCACCGCCTCTCTGGGCAACCTGTTCCAGTGTCTCACCACCCTCATGGTGAAGAACTTCTTCCTAACGTCCATTCTGAAATGACCCATCTCTAGTTTTAATCCATTCCCCTGAGTCCTACCATTACCCCACATCCTAAAAAGTCCCTTACCAGCTTTCTTGTAGGCCCCCTTAAGATACTGGTAGGCCACAATGAGGTCTCCTCGGAGCCTTCTTTTCTCCAGACCGAACAACCCCAGCTCTCTCAGTCTGTCTTCATAGGAGAGGTGCTCCAGCCCTCGGATCATCCTGGTGGCCCTTCCCTGGACACGTTCCAGCACGTCCATATCTTTCTTTCTGATACCATCTAAGCCTGCTGGATTAACTGGAGATTTCTCATGTGATATCTTGTGGTCACATGATTGAACATATGGTAGGGGTTTAGGCTAGTTACTCATGGAAGCATGGCATATGAAATAGGGACAATAATTCTAGTGCGGGACAAAGAACACATTTTAGAGTTGTGCAAAACCAAAGGTTTGTGTGTGCTTTCTTTGAGACCTTAGTGTAAATCAAGTGGTGCTCCAGAGACTCAGCATTGCTGAAAGCAGAATGCAAAGGCAGATCCTGATGGAAAGTTGTGTGACTGCAATCTTGATGAACATCAATGCCAGAGACAATGTGCTGAAGGTGCTTTGCTAGTGTATGAACCCACATGTGGCTAGCGGTAACAGTTTGAACTTTGGTTGGTGCAGGTAAGTCAGAAATGAGTGTTAAAAGAAGTTTATAAATATTCTTTCTTCCTCTTACCTGATCTTCCAAACCACAGTAGAAAATATAGTAGCTACAGAGGAGAATAACAATAGTTGAAACCTTGGAATGATACCATCAAGACTTCTCTATTTCCTACCCAGCTTTATTTGCATCTAGCAAAACACGTAATATTCCAGAGTTTTTTCCTTCCTTGTAATGACAAAAGCAAAACATTCAGAAGTGCTGTGAAGGTATGTGCTTGGGATACAAGAAAAAAGATTCTTTTTCCAGTTTCTTTTGATTCTTTCACAGAACTTGAGGCTTGTTTTCCTGCTTTGTCTTTAGTTCGATGGAGCATGTGGTCTGTCTTTAAAATTCCATTTGAATCTTCTGTGCTTGAATGATAATGAAACTAGTATTTTTTTTCCCACAAAGAATTTGGTTCTTGATTACCTGAGGTTTTCTACTGAAACCCATTTTGGCTGAACAAAAAATGCAAGCTATGGAGTTCTCATCATGGCCGCCTTCTCAATACTTGAGATAGATGCCTGCCTACTTTGTCAGAAAGATTAGAGAAAACATCTAAAGTAGGAATTCGTACAGTTCCTTTATCTCTGCTTTTTTCCTCTTGCTGTTTGCTTTTCTCTGGATCACAGTCTTGCTTCTTGCAGATCATAAAATCAGAGGGTGCCGCTGTGTGCGTGTTCTGTCTGTCACTTCATGATGTAGCTTCTAATTTTCAAATTACTTTCACTTAAACTAGAACATGCTTGTAAAAGATAATATATTTTTTAAAAGCTTGTTTGTAGTATCCGTGCGCATTACCATGATATGTTTGATGGATACTTGAGTTATGTGGAATTTCAGACGGTTTATACAGGCACTCAAAATCTGAATTAAAACACTGCCAACTTGCACGCTGCAGTTGAACTGAAGCTGAGTAGGAATATCTGCAAAGCTTGATCAGAACACTTTATGCAACTGAAATTTAAGTGCTCTGCAGTGCTGAAGGCAGCCTTCCAAAAACCAAGTATTGATACGAGCACCGCAGGAAACCGATTGCTTCTCAGTGCTTTACGTTAATAAATTGCTTTTAATACTTCTTAATTGTCTGCTGAGCTCAGAATCCTAATGTGTTTTTAAATATCCAGTGTTTAATCTCTGTGTATATATATACACACCTCGCGTTTTCATATTTATTCAAGATTTTGAGTGTCCTACTGTGCTAGCTAACTTTGATGAAATAGCTTCACTGCTGTAGTGATAACAGTAAACTGAATCTAGAAGTGTGAGACTTTTTTAGACCAGCACTTAATACTGCGTTTTACATTGTTAACTTCATATAGTTCAACTATTTTTCAGCGCCTGGAAAAAGATCTTGTTCTTCTAACTTGAGATGAATGGCTGGTATTTTGTAGCTGTTTCCTTTTAAACAGGTAGGTCAATATCTGTGGAAAAAAAAAAAATGTCTAGAACGTGTTGGAAGGGTTTAGAATCTCGCCCACTGGGAGTGATGGTGGAAATCAGTGCATGAAAACTTGAATTACGAAAAAAAGAGGCCTGAGGCACACAAAAAAAAAAGGCACTTGGAACAAATGCAAATCCTGTTCCTGGAGACTTAGTTTTGCAGTCTTCCTGTACTTCTAACAGTGTCATTAATGTGCGTGTTATTTACAACAAGAAAGGTCAACCCTCCACCCCCCCCTTGAAATTGGAAGCTTAAATTTCTTTTGCTTTCTTGCCCTGTGAACGTGGCTACTCTGCTGCGTTTAAAATAGTTTGTTTCCTGCGTTCCTTATGTGCTTGGGCTGCACAGAACCTAATACTTAACTAAGAAAAAGATAGTAGCTTATTTTTTTTGCGAGGGAGGCTATCTGCTTCTCGACATCGATACTGTAAATGTGAGCTTTTATGTAACTTTTAGGATGTTCTCTCCTGTTGGAATCTCTCATCTGTCTGAATAGACTCACCAGAAGGTGGGGATAAGGACATTTTAAAAGCTTGGAAAGGAAACATGGGAGCTTTTTCTTTACTTTTCTGCTTCTTACTGGTACTTTAAATTCTCCACTTGATATATGCCAGTAATTCAAATCATAATGTTGTATTCGGATATGATTCAACTTACTCTCTCAATTACCCTCACCATGACTTGAAAAAAACCCCAAGACTATGTAGCTAAAATAGCCTTCAAATAGCTCTTTCTAGTTCTTGGTTGTCTTTTTTCCTAACCCCCATCTATTCCCTGTCAGTGTTTGACTCCATCAATCTGTTTAGCTGTGGATTGTACAAGTTCTGCTCTTCGTACCAGCTGACAAAAGGATATTTGTGCCTCCACCTACAAAGGAAATGATCCAAGATACCAAACTTCGTATGTATCTATGCTGTGGAGAGGAAGCACAACTGAATGATTGCAGACTTTTTGGGACTTGAGACCCAAATTGTGCTCACAGGTTTATCTTTCTATCCTGACCAGGCTGCTTTATGTGTGTCGGAGGACTCCCTCCTACTATAGCAGGGATAGTGTTAGGATAAATATATCATGAGAGTTACTTAAGGCACTTCCTATTACAGGTAGCCCCTCACCGTTTTCTATTTTTTTTTTTTTAAAGAAAAGGAGGGGAAGGGAAATACTGTTGCATTAAGATGATTAAAATCTGACCCGTGTTTATGCATATTTGTTGTCTTATTTGGCAAAGCCCTACTGAAGTATATAGGATTACTTGGAAAGCAAGGTAATGCATAAGATGGATAAAGTTTCAGCCTGGCTAAGATGAATGGGATCAGCTAAAATATGCAGTAGTAAATTATTTAAATAAATTTACAGTATGTTTTGAATGAAATGGGAGGACTGAATCCTTGTGCTGTTCATAGCCCAGCCTTGGTAAGGAGACTGGTTTTGTTAAGAATATCTTGATAAAATACTCTAGTTGTTGTACTCTGCTGTTTTGAATTCCTTCTGTTGCATGCTCATTTAACTCTAGTGCTGAGTGACATAAAAGACCTCTAGATAAGCGTGCAGTTTGCGATGTGTTCACTTTACAGATGCTGTATAGAAATTGTTTTCATAAACTTACTCTGTTATGTACATGGTCCTGGAAAGAAAAAAAAAATACTAAATTCATTTGGGGTTATCATTAATCCCTTGACACTGCACTACTTCCTACCTGAGAGCATTTTCTTAAAGAAGGATGTAAGTTCTTGATATCAGCTTCTGTCTTTTGCAGTTCATTTGATATGAATTGCAGTTACTTGGGGGAACAACTATTTCTTGTTTTTGTGACTGCACTGTGAGCAAAACCTGATCCCTGTATTCATACCGAATGACATTTTTCCTCCAGTAGCAGTAGTCTGCTGCATGAAGCTTTTAGAAGTTTATGCCCGCTTAGTGTGTTAAATAGAAGATTTACCAACAGAAAAACTTTCTCGTGATTTATCAGCTAGAAAGTTACAAGTGCTAAGCTAATGTCTTACTTTTATTTTCTGATTATTTCAGTGTTTCGCGTGATGGTTTACTTCCCTTATCTATAACTTGCACTGTATCTTAAGTGTGTTAGGACTGTGGTGGTTGGACTGGATGATCCAAAAGGTCCCTTCCAACCTAGGCGATTCTATGATGCGTGTCAGTACAGCACCTAATACAATGTACCAGACCCTAGAGCAATAAACACAACCGAAATGAATAATAAAGCTCTAGTGATGCCAGGAACACTTTTTGGGTAGATATGACCCTAGAGGAATAAACACAACCGAAATGAATAATAAAGCTCTAGTGATGCCAGGAACACTTTTTGGGTAGATATGACTCATGTCCCTCTTATTTCATATTTATACAACTTTTGACTTTTCAGTTAATCCTAAACCACACCATTTACGAACTTCCTGCTCTAAGGCAGTATTTAAAAATGGTTTTACTGTGTGCAGAAGGAATTAGCTTAATATATTTACATAAACTCAGTGTAATGATTACTTTTTTCTATATTCTGAATATGTAAGGGCAGATAATAAGTCTTCCTACCAGTTTGAATTTTTTTTATTCTGCCTTTTTTTCTGTATTGCATGCACATACACATGTAGTGTGTGTGTGTGTGCATACCTCAGAAAAATAATTCTGATATGGAAACTAACTGATTTTCTTGGGCTAGCAGAAAAGTCAGTTAACTTCAAGAAAGCCAGTAAAAAGTCTGCTTGCCAGGCTTCAAACAAATGAGTTACTGGCAACTAAAATTGAGTACAAGAAACTTGGACAAGTATAGAGCGGCATAGAGGAGATCACGGAATCTTCAGAGTTGGAAGGGACCTCTAGAGATCATCTAGTCCAACTCCCCTGCTAAAGCAGGATTGCCCAGAGCACATTACTCAGGACTGCATCCAGGTGGGTCTTGAAAGTCTCCAGAGAAGGGGACTCCACACCCTCCCTGGGCAGCCTGTGCCAGTGCTCCGTCACCCTCACCGTAAAGAAGTTTTTCCTCATATTTGATCGGAACTTCCTATGTTCTAACTTGTGCCCATTGCCCCTCGTCCTGTCACTGGGAACCACTGAAAAGAGTCTGGCTCCATCCTCCTTCAGCCCACCCTTTAGATACTTATAAACATTAATCAGGTCTCCCCTCAGCCTTCTCTTCTCCAGGCTAAAGAGTCCCAGCGCTCTCAGCCTTTCCCATTAAGGGAGAGCTCCAATCCCTCAATCATCTTAGTTGTCCTTCGCTGGACTCTCTCCAGTAGTTCCCTGTCTCTCTTGAACTGGGGGGCCCAGAACTGGACACAGTATTCCAGTTGTGGCCTCCCCAGTGCAGAGTAGAGGGGGAGAATGACCTCCCTTGACATCTCCCTTGAGATGTCACTGAATATTTTTTTTTTTAGGTGGAGAGACAGCTCATTACTGCAGAAGTTACTGTTTTATTTGCAAAACAACTTGCTCTAACTGGAATTCAGTCCTGCACACATGTTATTTCTGTTGCAGTACTGGAAGAGCCTTTAGGCTAACTAGGT
Source organism: Dromas ardeola (assembly GCA_013398915.1). Taxonomy (NCBI): domain Eukaryota; kingdom Metazoa; phylum Chordata; class Aves; order Charadriiformes; family Dromadidae; genus Dromas; species Dromas ardeola. The sequence continues at coordinate 879,395 of VYZM01023510.1, forward strand.
AAAAGATGTCTTTGTATACTCAAAGAGCCACTGTGATGAAGTACGCTGTAATTCAAAGTTTGGGTAAATGTAGTGGGGTATTTGAATGTACTTACAATGATATTTAAGTGGCAGTCAAGGAGTCAGCTTGACAGAATTGTCAAACAAAAGCAAGGCAGTCTTTTCTAAGCAATGAAAAGTGTATTGTATTATTACCATATTCAGAATTTGTCTTCTCTCTGCTTGAAGTTTTTTTTTGAGTCTACAAGCAGGCGGACCTCCCTGCTTTTCCTCATGCAAATAATGATTTAAGAATCTATAACGAGAAGGTCTGAAACTAGCAAATTCCTTTTTGAGTTTGAGAGTGGGAACGAGCATCCATTTACCTGAGCAGAATGGCAAGCGTGGTATTTGGTGCATCCACTTAGTGGATATGTTCTGTTTTCCCCAGGAGTGTTCCCCAAATTATCATTGGTGTCCTGAGCAATTTAGTTCCTGCTCTGTATCTGCAGTGAATCAGAGACATTGGTTGGAATGGATCTCTGGAGGCCATCTGGTCCAACCTTTTGCTCAAAGTAGGACTGTTGCCAACACTAGATAAGGTCAGCTGTGACACTTTTTTTTTTTTAATCAGGTCTTGAAAACCATGGAACTCTCTGGGTAGATGGCATCTGTGCTGCATTACCGTTCAAGAGAAATTTTTCTCTGATGTCCAATCAGGACCTCCCAAGCTGTGACTTAAGGCTTTACCCCTTATTTTACTGTCTATTTTACTATCATTTGCACTTTCACCAGACGTGCAATTTGTCTTCGTGTCCAGAGTGCGTAGGAAAATACTGAACAGTATCTACCCCGATGCTGATCCTTGTGATATTCTGCTTGTTACTTGTTGCCAAATGGCTGTTGAGTACTTGATTATTAGCGTTTCAGCCTGGCAGTTCAGCAAGTTTTCAACTCATTTTAAGTCTGTTCGTACAGCCCCTATTTCCTCGGCTTACAAATGAGATCATTGGGTAAGGATTTTGATAAGTCGGTCTTACTCAAAGCTCTTTAAAGTGCTTATGAAACAGGTGATATTTGCATTATATTTGAATGCTTTACTAAGCATGTTATTTTTTGTATGTGTGGCTTCGTTTTTTAATGGCTGGGACTGGTCTGCAGAGAAAGCTCAGTTTGTCTTCTGTGAGCTTCTGGACACTGAAAGCTGAGCTGCTGGGCAGGCAAAGAGAAGTTATTTCTTCTTTGGAGGCAACTGAGCACTAGGAAAGACTACCAGAATGCAAAGCAGGAAGGGAGAAAGGTTAAGAGAGGAAGAAACCTGCATCGCAGCAGCATTTTGGGAAGAGCTGGGAGCAGAAACACAAGCTGCAGAGACAGTGGGAAGAGGCTTCCCAGGGAACCAGGGGGCAATGTGGTGAGTTTTGTGCAGTGCAGGAAGCAGCTTTATTATTGCTGGATGGAAAGCCACCTGAAGGGTAACCCTTCTATCCGTGAGGATGCAGTAGACAGGGGTAATTTGCTTCCAACTGTGTTTCATTTCTGTTGTCTCACTGTGAGACTTCTGTATTTTAAAATGTTTAAATCCTAGTCTTCAGTTGCAGCTAACTGCATAATGTGCTACGTCAGCAAGAGCAGAGCCAGCTGGCTGATGGGGGTGATTTATTTTATTTACTTGTGAAGCAACATCTCACAGAATCACAGAATTGTCAGGGTTGGAAGGGACCTTAAAGATCATCTAGTTCCAGCCCCCCTGCCATGGGCAGGGACACCTCCCACTAGACCAGGCTGCTTAAAGCCCCATCCAGCCTGGCCGTGAACACCTCCAGGGATGGGGCATTGACAACTTCTCTGGGCAACCTGTTCCAGTAAAGAATTTTTTCCTGATATCCAATTTAAATCTCCCCTCTTTCAGTTTGAGGCCGTTACCCCTTGTCCTATCACTACACTCCCTGATAGAGTCCCTCCCCATCTCTCCTGTAGGCCCCCTTCAGGTACTGGAAGGCCGCTATAAGGTCTCCCCGGAGCCTTCTCTTCTCCAGGCTGAACAACCCCAGCTCTTTCAGCCTGCCCTCACAGCAGAGGGGCTCCAGCCCTCTGATTATCTGCAATAGTGTGTCCTGTTTTGGGCTCTTCTGTACAAAAAAGATGCAGGCAAACTGGAGAGGGTCTGGAGAGGGACACAGAAGGAGCACATAACATGTGGAGAGGCTGTCTGTGGGGGCTGGGTTTGTTCAGCCTAAGGAGGAGAAGACTAAGTTTCAGGAAGGATCTAGTCCTTGTTGTCCTCAACTTTGAGTGTCTGTAGGGAAGAGAGCCTCATCTCACAAGTGCACAATGAAAGGACAGAAGACAGCAAGTACAAGTAGTGATGTGGGAAATTCTGACTGGATATAAGGAAAAAACAGTTTTCACAATGGGTAAGCACTGAATCAAGCTGCTGAAGGAGGCTGAGAAACCTCCATCCTTGAAGATTTTTTGGAATTTGGTTGAGCAAGGCCCTGGGCAATCTGATTTAACGTTGAAGCTCTCCCTGCCTTGAGTAGGAGGTTACACTAGTTGACCTCCAGAGGTCCTTTCCAACCTAGATTGTTCTACTGTCTCATAAGCCATAGACTTATATGGCACTTCACTGGTGCATCCTGGAAAGCAATGTGGTTTTATGTACATGGGTATTCGTTTGCTCTTTGACTTTTGAAGATCATTCAGCAAAGTCAGTATTTCCTTTGTGCTGTGGCTCTCTTCATAGTGGCTTTGTAAAGCATTTAATCTTTACATGCGAACACTGTGGCAAATCTGCTGAAGAAAACTGATTCACTGGATATGTCTGGTATCAGCCTTTTTGTTGTCTAATTGGCAAATGTAGAACTCCCTCCCATATAAGCTGCCGTAGGTGGAACATGGTTGGTTGCAAGCCTTTTAAAATCATGCTTGTATTTGGACTGCTTCCTGGCCCTTCTGTGCGTTGTTGTTATTACAGATCAGAAGATCTCATTCTTTGCATTCCTTCCTGCACGACTGTGGAGAGATGGAAAATGGTTAGCATCATTCCAACACCAACCTAATCTTAATTGCATTGTTGGAAAAATTTTAAATTTTTTGCGTGATAGTGGCTAAGTACTGTGTGCTTAAGTTCTTACCTTTTGACAACCTCTGCTAAACAAAGCTGTCTCTGGACTGAGATCTTGAAGGTGTGGGTCTGTAGAGGAAAATAGTTGTGTTATGTGTGTGGGAATGTGGTATTTCAGACTAATTTTTAATCTAGTTTAAGTCCTCTGGACTGAGCATGCTCATTGTGGTCCTGGAATGCCTCTTCCACTTCAGATTTTGTCTGAAGAAATCCAGTTTGCACACTCAGCCTGATCACTGATATAGAACAAAGTAGGATAGGTGGGGGGGTTTCAGGAGGTTTGGTTCAAAAGCACAATCCTGATCTCAACTAAATGCAAATATATGGGAAGTCATGCTTGACCAACCTGATGGTGGTCTGCGATGAGGTGACTAGCTCAATGGATGAGGGGACAGCGGTAGATGATGTTGAATTTAAGGCCTCTGACGCTGTTCCCTGTAACATCCTCATACACAAACTAGTGAAGTAGGTACTAGATGAAGAAAGAAGTAGAAGTGAAGTGGTTTGAAAAGTGGCTCAGCTGCTGGGCTAAAAGGGTTGTGATCAGCAACACAAAGTCCAGCTGGAGAGAAGTCGTTGGTGGTGTGCCCAGGGGTTGCTACTAGGGCAGCATCTTCATTAATGACTTGGATGATGGGAGTGAGTGTACCCTCAGCAAGTTTGAAGACAATGCAAAACCAGGAGGAGTGGCTGATAGACCAGATGGGTGTGCTGCCATTAAGAGGGATCTCAGCAGGCTGGAGAAATGGGCCGATAGGAACCTCATGAAGTTCAGCAGAGGGAAATGCCAAGTCCTGCCCCTGGAGAGCAACCCCATGTACCAGGCTGTGTTGTGTACTGACTGGCTGGAAAGAAATGGCCCTGAAGTCCTGGTGGACACCAAGTTGAACATGAGCCAGCAGTGCAGCCTGCCAGCAAAGAAGGCCAAAGGCATTCTGGGCAGTATTCCATAGAGTGGTGGCAGCAGATTGAGGACAGTGATCATAGAATTGTCAGGGTTGGAAGGGACCTTAAAGATCATCTAGTTCCAGCCCCCCTGCCATGGGCAGGGACACCTCCCACTAGAATAGGTTGCTTAGAGCCCCATCCAGCCCGGCCTTAGAAACTTCCAGGGAGGGGGCTTCCACCACCTCTCTGGGCATCCTGTTCCAGTGTCTCACCACCCTCATGGTGAAGAACTTCTTCCTAACGTCCATTCTGAAATGACCCATCTCTAGTTTTAATCCATTCCCCCTAGTTCTATCATTACCCCACATCCTAAAAAGTCCCTCCCCAGCTTTCTTGTAGGCCCCCTTAAGATACTGGTAGGCCACAATGAGGTCTCCTCAGAGCCTTCTTTTCTCCAGACCGAACAGCCCCAACTCTCTCAGTCTGTCTTTGTAGGAGAGGTGCTCCAGCCCTCATATCATCCTCATGGCCCCCCTCTGGACACGTTCCAGCATGTCTATATCTATCTTGTAGTAGTGGCTCCAGAACTGGATGCAGTACTCCAGGTGGGGTCTCGTGAGAGTGGAGTAGAGGGGGAGAATCACCTCCCTCTGCTCATTCCTGTTTGAGTGCTGTGTTCTAGAACTCAGAGTTCTGGGCTCCCCAGCAGCAGAGACACAGACATGCTGGAGAGAGTCCAGAAAAAGGCCATGAAGGTGTAATAAAAATGGGGTTTTTTTTGTATTGTAAGGTTGTCAAGTGTTAGCATAGCTTGCCTAGAGAGACTGAACTCTCTCAATCTTTGGAAATATTCAAAACCTGACTGGGCATGACCCTGAGCAACCTGCTCTAGTTTTACCCTGCACGAAGCAGGGGTTTGGACTACATGATCTCCAGACTTGCCTTCCAGCTGCAGCCATTCCCTGGTTCTTGCTTGTCTTTCTCCCCTTACAGAAAAAGTCACAACTTAAGACTGTTCTTATAAAGCATGCCTAGAAAAGCTCTGTATGAAGCAGAATTTTCTCGGTAGATTCAGGAGTGTTGGTATGCTAATATCAGACTTCTCCTAGTTCCTGTTTGCCTACACTTAAATTTATTGTTGCAGACCAATTAATTTAAAACAGTCAATTGCTTGTACTGATTTAAGTCATTAGAATCATTTTATTGCACAAATTTGGGCACTTCTTTGACTGGCACTTCTTGAAGTTTTCACCCAAATTAAAATCAGGCTCTCTGGAAGTAAAATAACTTCCAGTATGTCCTTAGTTTAGGTTATTAGTGAGCTCCTCTTAGACTTGGATTTGATGCTTTATTTCCAATTTACTGATAAGACCTAACCCATTGTTGCTTTGCGCTTCACTGTCTCTTTTGGTAGGAACCCTCTTTAAGTTGCCTTGGGTCATTGCTTTTTTTGCCTGACTTCGGTCATCAGCACAAAAGCGGGAGTTGATTCAGCTTCCCAATTCTTATCTGGCTCCTTGAATCCAGCTGGCCTGTTTTAATGGATGCTTACGTGTGCTTTGCTGACAACGTAAAAACTTGAATGACTGAAACCAAACTCCTGTTTCTTTTCTAATGTCTTTTTTTTGTTCTTTTATGCTGAATATGTCGCAGTATCTTTGCCCTAATTCCAGGTGACAGACCCAGGCAATCGATCTAATTTTACCTATGCTCAGCAAACTTCAGCTTTAAGAACTGTTCTTTCCCCTGGCTTCTATGGCTGAAGGAATGTGTCTGCTGTAATAATCTCTCAGCTGAGTTGACCATGTGCTTGGGTTTCATGACTCCCACACTTTCTCCCATGCTAATTCATTATTCGGCATTGCGGTTAGGCGTCTTCCTTATGAATCATTGTGACGGTGATTCTGATGTATCAGATGATGCAAAATGGTATGAAATAAGAGTGTGCGCAGGCTTCTCTCTTACCCCCTCCAGCACTGACACTCTTACATATTCATAGCACTATTTTACAGTTCTATTTCAAGTTTATTGCCACCTTTGTTCTGCATTTCTTTCCTCCCATACTTAAAAAATCTTTCAAATTACTCTTGTCCTTTTCTTTCCAACCGCAATGCCAATTGTGTTGCCCTGTTAGCAACCCCATAGACATCTTGGAGTTTATTATTTAATGACAAGTATATATTTGTTTGCTATGCCACTATAACATTTTTATCTCTTTTTTTTTTNTTTATTTTTTTTTTTTTTTTTGAACTGTACTGAGTATTGAGCTGAGGTGTTGTGAAGTGACACAATTTGTCTTTCTTTACCTGGAAGTATTCTGCTGCTGGAAGCTGGGATTGCATTGGATTTTTCTAAATGCTTGTTATGTTACCTTACCTGTACTGCTGGTCTGGGATAAACTCGTAGTCCCAAACTCGATCTTCCTTTAATGACTTTGAGCCATTGGCATTTTTCATAGAATGTGTTGGGTTGGAAGGGACCTTTAAAGGCCACCTAGTCCAACCCCCCTGCAGGAAGCAGGGACATCTTCCACTAGATCAGGTTGCTCAGAGCCTCATCAAGCCTGGCCTTGAATGTCTCCAGGGATGGGGCCTCCACCACCTCTCTGGGCAACCTATTTTTGTGAGCACCTGTCTGTTGCGTGGGTTGTCATTAATATGTCAGATAATTACTGCTAATAATCCCTTTCAATAGAAGCAGTATTTATAGCCTTCCCCTGGTCTGATAGTTCCCCTGTCGGCACTGGAGGTAGTGCTGCTCTCTGCTACACATAGAAGTTCCTATACCAATCCTGTCTTCTCTGCGTTAACAAACAACTTTCTGTCCAGCACTGTGGCAGATGATTTATTATATGCAATCCCCCATTTATTTACCTGAAATAAACCACACTAGACAAAATCTATTAAAGATTCTCTTCAGAAAGAGGCTAAGTTCAAACTCTTGCTGCCTTTTTTTTATCATTTTAGTTTATGGATTGCAATGATTTCTTTCAAAAACTCTTCCAAAAATTTCTCGAAGTTGTGTCGGCTTGTGCTTGCCTATCACATTTCTACCTATATTTAAGAAAGCTGTTTGTTCTTGTCCAGTCATGTGTGTTCATGACTTGGTGACACAACCCCAAATTGATCTAATTTGAGGTTGACCTAACCCCCTGCCTTTGATTTGAGGTGAAAGTTTCAGATGTTGTTCTTTTTTTTTTTTTACAATTTGTAAATAACGCACTAAAACAAGGAAGCACTCAAATAATGAGGTATCAAAAGTAATGTAAGAGACAGGATGAAGTGGTTAGAAAACTTTACTCTGCACAAACAGGATGTGGAGGGGACACAGGAGTCTCCTTTTCTAGTTCAGCCATTTTCAGTGGGTTCCTGGGTTGCAGCAGATTCTGTGCAGTCATAAATGGAGAAGGTCTGAGATAGTGGAAAGAAAAGAGCTTGGCTTTGATTCTCTGTTATCTATCACTTTGAAAACTGAAATCTCTGTCAGAGATCTGTTTCTGTTCTTTCATTTGAATTTAGAACTACGTGGACTTCAGATCACTTTTATTTATATAAGCTCTTCTGCTGCATTCTGTTAGTTAACAAATTCATGTTGAAAATAACAGCACCTCTAGCCACCCATTCACCAAGGGAAATTAATACTTCAATTCCAGACAAAGCAAATTCTGTACATCTGAATTCTCCCTCAATATACATATAAAAAATTATAGTCAGAAATATAAACTAAGAGAAAAATATTGTGTTAGTTGCAGCATGCAACTATCCTGTGGATTATAAAAATCACTGTTTGAGGATACAGATTTTTAAATGTTATCTCCTCACTCTTTTTCTGCCTCTCAAGATTTTTTTTAAAAGAAAAACTTAATTTCTTTGCTCAGCTTTTGCTCTAGAATTAGTGCTAAACTAGTTCTTAACCTGTAATCCCTTCTTCATCTTAGGGGCAGAAGGAACTACTTTTGATTTTGCACATTAAGCTAGCATAAATATTTTACTTCCATAAACTTGTACGGTAATAAATAAATCAGTAAAAGTAGTTATTCACATTCATGTTTATCTTAATAAAATGAAGACTTTATTTAGCGAATTGAAATACAGCCATTGTCATAACTAGGGAATGTTTCAAAGGCATTAGAGGAAAAGTCAAAGATGTGGGCCATTAAAACCTTAAATAATTTTTCCAGATCTTAAATTGGTGTGTTAAAAAAACAAACAAACAAACAAAAAAAACAACAACAAAAAACCGCCCAAAACAAACAAAAAAACCCCACACAAATCCAAAACTGTCAATGCGTTGAAGATTCTTTGTGGCATGATTTTGTACTTGGTACCTAACTACTTTACCTTCCGGAAAAGCTTTTGTTATCTATGTGTTTTCAAAATACCGTGAGATGTTTGCCCCATCCCTGGGAACCTTCCAGGTCAGGTTGGACGGGGCTCTGAGCAACCTGATCTAGTTGAAGGTGTCCCTGCTCGTTGCAGGGAGGTTGGACCTTTAGAGGGCCCTTCCAACGCTTGTATGATTCTATGATATTTAGTAGCTTTTGAACATTCCTGTTACAGTTTTGTAGCTAGCCCACATATAAGTGGATCTTAATATAGAAACTCTTCTGTCTGTCACCCACCTTCTCGTTTGTATCTTTACAGAAACAAGGCAGCAAGTTTGGGACTACCTTTATGGATGTCAGAATATGTGTCTTTATGAATGAATGTCTTTTAGTCCCTGTTGGTTTATGATGCTGTTAAGGCGGGATCGAGAGACTGTGACTCTACCTTGCCCCTATTTCCTGACCACTGTGCTTCCGGGCTCATAGCCAGACAGCAGACCTGATGACAATGTCTTTCGGTGGTTAGCAAGATGCTCTTTTAATCTTTTATGTGCAAATTTTTTAGACTATAGCCATCGCTACAGTGAATGTGATGCCTTAAAGACTTCAATGACCTTCTCTTAGGACAGTCTAATACGGGGCAGACCTGCCTTGCAACAGTCTGCAACCTGGTATAGGAATTGTTTTGCTGGGGAATTTGTTCTTTTTAAAATCTGCTTACTCTATATGGTCTGGTGCATGTCCCTTCAGAAATCTGGCTGCATTCTTTTGTGTATGTAAAATATTTTGTAAATAGCAACCAGACATTACAATAATATTTTAAAATGCTAAAAGAACATTGACGGAACAGGAAATATATAACTCTTGGTTGCTCTGTCCAAAAGATAAGAAGTTATTTTTCTGTTCAAGTGCTAATGCAGTTATCTTCAAGGAATGTTTCTTGGCTTGTGACTGTCTTCAATTACTTCCTTCTGTCATAGAAACATAAACACGCTTGAGATACGCTTAGTAATTTAGAGTGGAAATAAATCTGTATTAGCTGCAGAGCACATCCTTTCCATGAGAAGTGGTTGCTGTCACTGGATATCGTCCAGTGTTAGAGTACTTTTTAGCAGTCTTAAGAAGTAATTTAAAGAGCTGTGACTTTCTTCGGTTATGGGCATTTTGGAGCATGGGTTTCTTCTTGTTCAAGTTGATGAAAACAGTGCCACGAAATAAAACAATGTAGTTCCAAGTACTCCTTTGGGAGCAGGTGGTACACCCAAGATGCCTCTTGCTATGTGTTGTAATATTTGAACCTAATTTTATCTCTGTGGCCTGAGGAAATTGTGATATAATTGGTGATATCTCAAGTGAACTGAAGTAGAGTTTTACTTGTCCATCTTAAGGAAGGACAAGTGGGTATGGAGGTTGGAAGGGTGAGTATGAAGTTCTGACTATAAAAACTCAGTTTATGGCTAAAATTTATAGATACTATTTTAGAGTTGCATATTAAATTATAAATTAATACTTGTATATTTGTCGTTTCAAAAATGAGCAAACAACTACCTTTTTACAGTAAGTCCTACTTGCTTTATGCTGCAAAGAAGAAGATTCCTTTACAGGGGAAAGCTGTGAAACAAATAGTGATCTCCTAACTAATATGATGTCAGGTTTTGTATTTTATGGTAAGCATCAGTATGGAGCGCTTTGCATCTGAGGGCATAGGGTGGAGAGCAGTGTTTTCTTTTAGTGAGATTTTTTTTTTCCCCCCTCAGCTGGGATCCTGTGCCTTATATGAAAACTGAGGCTGTTAGATTAACAGTCAATGGTTTGAAACTTTTGGATTTTGAATGCTTCAGTGCTGGCATTCCCCCTTTTTCTAGTTTATTTGCATTGTTCTAATTTAACTGACTAAAAAGAAAATTAAATGATCTATAGCTATGTGATAGACTTTAATATAAAGGAAAGCTGTAGATTCTGTAGCAGACCTGTATCAGTAATTGTTCTATGAATTGATTCATATAAGTAGAACAGAATATTACCTTGAATTCTTGGTAACAAATTACAAAAGTAATTAGCAGATTAAAGTTAAATCATCAATAAATATTCTCAGCTGATTTGAAGGGTTTACTTGTGAAGAAATATAAAATAACTAAATATACATTGCCTGATGATGAGGTGAAGTAAGCTGTGATAAGGTGAGCAAAATTCAGAGGGGGAAATAACTGGAGCGCAAGTGGTCATGATTAGAAATGCATAATTGAGTAGTAGGTAAATTCATATTGTCCTAACAGGTCATTTTAACTACAGTCTTTGTTAAAGAGAGACTCCTCACTTGGACATTTAAATCTAGCTTGGACAAAATTACAGATGGACTGCGCTACAGAGAACAATTCCACATCAGAGTAATGGGCCTGCATCTTTGTGTCTTTGCATGCAGAAGTTAAAGATAGTTGCTTTGAGATTGAAGTTATGACTTTGTGGAATTTTTACTTAGCATTTTCTGAGATCTAGCAATTTTTTTTTTCACCTTTGCAATTTGAGTGTGTTAATGTAGGTTTTTTTAAAAAAAAAAAAAAGGTGGTTGAACGGGTCCATTACAACACTAAGTTCAAGCATGCTTGTCTATGTAAACGTGGCTAGTAAACTGTTAGACTGGCCTGAATCTAGCTGTGCTAAGCAGTATTTTCTCCCAGCGGTTCCTGGGTGCGGGTAGAGCTCCACAGCAGTTAATCTTCTCTGTGGGCTGAAGACACATTTCTCCTTTTGTAGGCCAACAGCACCAGGACGGGTGTGGACTGTTGTGTGCTAGTTGGTCCCAAAACGAAGCTTAGAGCATTCCTGGTGGACTTAGCTTGCTGGTGTAACTGCAGATACAGTTTAGGTATCAGTCCTAGTTCCAAATGTATGTAGCCACTGAACTTGAAATCTTCAAAAAAATTAACCAACACATTCCCAAAGTCAAACCGAGCCATAAGCTGGGTTTGCCTGGATGTAAAGCAACCAGAAGACCATAAGAAGCTATAAAATAAATAAAAATCTGAGGCTGAGAAAGTCTTCTTTCCAAGAAAACACGCAACTTCACAGAACTTCATAGAAACGTTTGTTTCTGGTTTTTCCAAGTCTTTACAGGGACTCCTGATTAAAATCAAGTTACTTAAATGAAAAGAGCCAAAATAAACAAAACACAAAAACTAAAGTAACAGCTGAACTGTTCTAGGTTAGTTGGAGTCAATATTTGGGTTCTCCCCTCCTGCCTTTGAAAAAAAAAAAAACAACCTTCTGAAAAGACCCCGTTGTCTAGGATTTTCTCTATAATTAAGAGGCTTTCCAAAGTAAGGTGGTGAGGAATGGCATGTATGCCTTGAGGTCTGGTCTTAACTGACAGTTTGCATCTGCCATAGATGTTGTATGGTATATGCAGAACTGCTGCTTCAACTGCAAGCATGGCTGATACCATTGTTCAAAGGTGGGAAGAAGCTGCACTGGTAGACATAGAGGCTTTCTCTGTTAGGCATTTTAGTGGTAGCTCTAATTTGGCCAGAATACGTAGTGCAGACAAGACCTCCCAGGGATCTGGATGACTCAACTCAGAAATACTTTAGGGTTTTTTTTGAAGACTATCAAAACTAGAATGAGTTAGAATTTTTGTATGGAAATGTTCTTCTACTAGAGAATGTTTTGGTTTGTGTAATAGCATATGTTTGGGTTCATTGTTTGCAGCTCCATGTTTCAGAAGGAAGCTGATTGTTTAAATATCGATAAGTTCCTTTGAAAGAAGATCAATTTCCTGTAACTCACTTGTATTCTTTAATGTATCTGCTATTTAATTACTGTCAATTTAATATTGACAATGCATTGTAATGCACTTTTATTAGAGAGTGAACTAACGTATAGAATGATTTGGAACTGTATTAAATGCACATCTTCTAAAACCACTGTACTGATACTTCATATGTGAGATGACTGTAAGGGAACTAGGTCTGTTTTAATTTTTTTTTAATTTTATTTTTGTTAATATCTGTTTAGAGCTGTATCACACTTTCATAAAAACTACTGAAATATTGAGTAAACTGAGAGTGCAAAGCAGAAGAATGGAAGACTGGTTCTGGTCCTGGGTCAATGGAAGACTATTTCTCAAGTTCTAGTTGGGAAAATAAGCCTGTTCTTTAGGGAGAGGAAAAGAGGGAAAATGAATCGATGTCTTCTGTCCTCACATAAGATACAGGCTCTTAAATAGGCCATCGTGATTGCTTTCATCTGTTTGTGAAATCATGAAATCAGCCTTGCAGGGAGCAACTCAGATAAAGACATTTTATAAATACATTACACGTTCACTAATATTTTAAACTACTCAGATTAGCGCGCGCACACACACACACACACACACGCCCCAGTGATCATTAGTTATATGCTTTAGGGCGAAAACCCACAACTTCCTTAACAGATTTCAAATTTCACTTAATAGCCCCTGGAGAAGCTTTATATCTGCCTTCTGGGTCCCATATTATCTAATCTCCATCTGTCCTTTGAACATAAATAAAAAAATAATAGGAGAGAATTTATCAAAATGGAAGACACTGTCTTCTATCTGTAATGAAGACAAGAATGGATATTTGTATATAATAATTTTTAAGTATCAACACGTACTATTTTTTTTTTGTCTGCAGTTGGATCAAGGGATTAACAGAAGAGACTGTCTGGTTTAAAGTGTTGTAGTAAAATAAATACCCCCCCTTATAATATTAAGATAAAACAGCAATTATGTAAGAAATCTATTATTCATTGCTTCATTATTTGCTGTCTGACTGCATGCTGTTTGACAGTTTACGTTTTTGGTTTTTTTCCCCTACTGAACTGGACTGCTTTTGCTGGCTTGGCAGTAAGCACTGTTTTCTCTCAGCACAGCTATTAAATCTCTCACCTGCGTGTCCTGTGCAGAGCTGCAGTTGAGAGATAAGGTTGGTCTCTCTCGCAGCCGCGAGCATTGGTATTCCAGGCTCTTCTTTCAAGGGCATTTTGCTGTGATGAAGCGTCTCAAATGACAAGGAAAACATACAGGCATGTTAAATACCCTTGCTAGTCTGAGACAAGTAAGGGTAAATGGAAATGATTTGAAAATGCATTTTGAAACTGTTAACAGAGTTCATAAGGAACTGTAAATCACATTTTTTAGGCAGGAGTATTACAGGCCTATCCCAACTGGTGTCATCCATTAAATAACATAATGGAGAGTACCTGTTCTGCCCAGCTTATACTTAAAATCCAAATAAAATACAAGGGCTCTGAGCCCTTCTGAATGTTGTGCTCCTGCGTGTTCTTCATCCAAGGTCACAAAGGTAGTTCTGTGAAGAATTAAATCCATCTCTTCAGCGTCTCGCTCCCGTGCCAGCCTATGAGCACCTCCATTTTCCCAATGGGAACTGACAAGATGCCTGAGATTTTTGGAGTTTCTTGCAGCTCTCGGAGCATTGGCCTGCCGTCCTGTGTGTGTGGCAGTCTCTTACAGAATCTATGTGTAACCTAGCTTTAATTCTGTTTTCAGGTACTTTAAGAGTAAATATATGTAAGCACGTCACCTGTTTTGCAGTCTGTTATAAAATTAAAGATAATGTAAAAATCTATCGATTAGAAATTTGCCTGGGAAGTCTGTTTTACACACGCTCATTAACATTGCCATACCTCTACACCATAGGTAAGTACCACCATTCTTATCTTGCCATTGAAGAAGTTAAGGCACAGTGGTAACATTATGTGTAGGATTTGGTTCAATGCTTAAATTTAAATGTCAGTTTATACGTATGTACATATGCACAATGTAGTTGCTAGAAATCTAGTTAGCAACCCGTGGAAGTTAGACAGCAATTCAACCTGTCCTAAATTACACATCAAGTGACCAGTCATCAAAATCCCACCCTAGAGTCCATTGAGTGTATTGAACAAGAAACGTTCACTTACCCAAATACAGGTGCTTGGGGCTGATTTAAATATACTAAAGAATCCCAGGGCCTCTGGCTGATGGTTCAGAAGAGAAGGGTCCTCCAGAGCTCCTTTATCACGTTTCCGTGCATGTGTCTTGGATACCTTAAGGCATCTCACATTGCGTCAGCACGGATAGCTGCTACAATGAAATTAAGCCCCAAATCTGTCTCCGGTAATGGTAATGTGTATACCAGGCTGTGGAGATCTATGTTTAGTTCTCTTAAATTAAAACTGAAACCTATGCAACTTGTCTATGATACTGTGTAGATAGACTGCAAATAAATTTAGCTTACACTGCAGGGTTATGATACTCTTCTATTATCAGGGATTCGTGTGTGTGTTGTGTATTCTGGGGGTGGTCATCTGTTCACCAAACGAATCAAGGACGTCCTGAACTGCGGCAGCTCATTTTATGAGAGGCTCCTCAAGTACTCTGTCCAGTGCTGGGCTCCCCAGCTCAAGAAGGACAGGGAACGGCTGGAGAGGGTGCAGCATAGGGCTACCAAGATGATGAGGGGACTGGAACACCTCTCTTATGAGGAAAGACTGAGGGAATTGGGTCTGTTTAGTCTGGAAAAGAGACGGCTGAGGGGTGACCTAATTAATGTGTACAAATACTTAAAGGGTGGGTGTCAGGAGGATGGGGCCAGGCTCCTTTCAGTGGTGCCCAGTGAAGGACAAGGGGTAACAGACACAAACTTGAGTATAGGAAGTTCCATCTCAACATGAGGAGGAACTTCTTTCCTTTGAGGGTGGCAGAGGCCTGGCACAGGCTGCCCAGAGAGGTGGTGGAGTCTCCATCTCTGGAGACATTCCAAACCCACCTGGACGCGTTCCTGTGTAACCTGCTCTAAGGTGGCCCTGCTCTGGCAGGGGGTTGGACTAGATGATCTCCAGAGGTCCCTTCCAACCCTGTGATTCTGTAGTCTAGAACTACAGCAGTTCTTATCCTGGGTGGATCTGGCACAGGGAAGGATTTGTAACCATTTCCAGTTGACAGAAAACGCATGCACAGATTTCCACCCCCTCACACCTCCCCACGTATACTTGGAAGCTCAGGACTATGAATGATACTCCCACATTAAAAGTAATTGAACGATTCTGACTCAGAGTTGAAACTTGTATGTCGCTAAATGAGACAGCAAAATTATGTTGGCTAAATGACAAAGTCGCTTATTCAGTCACTGAAGTTTTCTCACATTATCATATGTGGGTCTTTGAGTTGCTTGATATTTATCTTTAATAAAGAAGGCAGAAACCCCCTCATGATGTTTATGATCTGTTTTATTTTCTGACACTTAGACCCTCAGATTCTGAGATGTATAAGTGTGACTAACAGAAAGTTATTACCTACAGGAAAACAAAATATCACTTATAATACAGAAAAGTTACCTTCCAAAAAATCAAGGCTGGCCAAGGCATGGTTCAACTAGGGATATTCTAAGCTCTAGAGTTTCTGCACGCATGAGGAACTTACTGATTTAGGGTTATTCTAAGCTTAATTAAACTTCTGGTTTCTTTTTTCTCTGGACAAAATTCTGTGCCTTTAAAAATCCTCAAATCATAGGAGTGATTATTTGTTATGAGAAGGGGTGAATCAGAGTCCTTTTTTGCCACAATTATTGCTAATCTAGAATTCGTAGAAACTTTAGCTTGGGGGTCAAAGTCATCTTGGAAAAAATAGTGGTTTTGTAGCTGTTGGATAGTTCATTGTTCCTTACTTATTGTAAATTCTAGTTACATTTTCTATCTGAAAGATATTTGATGTGTAATTCATCTATTTATCTTCTTTGGGGGGGGTCAAAAATGTTCTGGATGCTCCATTTTATATCTTCAATATTGCTGTGTTTCATAGCCTCAGAAAATTCCTGGAGTTTTGATAGTAATTTAGAACCTAGGATGGGAAAAGTTGGTGCAGATAGGCTTCCTCTGGCTTAACACGCTCTTGTTTCATTGTTGACTCTCTTCCCGAAAAAGTTTGCTAATGGACATTAATGGAATATCAGGCTTTTTCATGTATTACAAAGGGTATACATCAAAATTTAAAATCCTTACAACTTTGTTAAAAGAGGCATAATGTAACAGAGTAACGTTTGATGGCCGTTCTGTTTGGGAATTAAGAGTGGGAATATTATTTCCAGGTAACGGTGAATTCGTCTAGCATGGTGATACTAGCTCATAGCATCCAGTAGTGTGTTTTGTCTCACTTGCTTTCACATCTCCCTTAACTTCAGACACCTCTCTCTGAATTACATCCTGTAAGTGCCTTTCACACTTCGACATATACAAAGCACAAACTGCAGCGCAGCTAGAGACAAGGATCACTCCTCCCCTCGGTTCCCAGTTCTTGTCCCAGATTCCCCTGGTCGGATGTGTTACTGCTGTGTTCCTCTGGCTGGATTTATCTGTTCCTTCCATCCTTTTGGGGGTAATCTACTTTAGCACGAGTCTGTGCTCACTGTCGTAAGGAAAATATAATTACGCATATTCTTTTTCTTTCTGTGGCTGAGCTGAACCCTACTCAGTCTTCAGGATTCCACTTTCTTTTAACGTCTTTATGAAAGACCTCTTTGAAGGAGCTAACTCTGCTCCTGAAGAATGTGTCTGGCTGGTCTTTCTTATCTTCTGCTGCAGAGAGTGAAACTGGAAGAACTGTCTTTTATCTGGGCTTTTTTTCAGGGCTGTCTCTTACGTTACTAAATTTTTATGGGTTTTTAAAAGAATTTATCTTTGATAATTCTGTTTAAAAAATAGGATTATATTTGTAAAAGTATGTTTGTAGCGACGGGTACATAAAGGAGCTCGGTTTAAATACTTTTGACTTGTGTAGTAGGTTGAAAGAGATTGATAAAGATGCACATCATTAAAAACATTTGAGTCAGACATAATGTGAATCTATTTACAGTGTTCCATTCAAGCGTCAAAGGGTCACTGATGTAGGGTTTCTTTTTATTGTTCTGGATTTGTACAGCACCTTAATATGATTTGCACCTGCAAGCAAAGCTGCTGCAAAAATAATCCCGCTATTACTAGTAGTAACGAGCACAAACTTCACCCAGTAAGCAAAAAATGTCACACTTGCTTCTGAATTTAGCTGGTATTTTTGGTTGCAATGTGACTGATGTTACTGTGAGGTCCAGATACAGTGAAGTTTCCCTAAGGCTAAATCAGTAGTAGTTTGCTTGCAAAAGGAGGGTCAAGATTTCACGCAAGTTGTTTTAATGACTTGACAGTTGAACTTGAAAAGCCTTAAATCTGTGGTACTATTTATACGTACCAAGCTGAGACATAGCTGTAGCTCTGGTAGCACTGTAGAAAAACAAAACCTCCAGGCACAGGAGCAAAGGTTGTAGAGTAGGACTGCGTTATCCCATGCACTGTACACATCCAGAATGCAAGATCGTCCCTGGCTGGAACAACAGCACTTATTTTCCTTCTGATTTTGGAAACTTTTCGTCTTTTTGAAGGGGATTGCTGATTCATGTATAAAACTTGATCATCAAGTGTTAATCATCAGAGAGTCTAGTGATGCTATGGGATTACGTTGGTTCTTGTGAAGGAACAATACCACCTGGAGTCACATTTAATCAGTATTATTCTGAGTTCTGGAACCTGTTTGATGGCTATACATTTAACTGTAAAATCCTGGTATTTCCACTCAGCCTAGATATACAAGTAGGTCTCAAATGCTCTTAAATTCACTCCCCCGAAGCATTCAAACCTAGTCAATAGCACCCATTTAATTCCATGCACAATTGTTACTATGACCAAAACCTGAAATGATTTGAGAAACTTCTGAATGACTGTTAAAAACTCTCTACTTTCTCTCCATTCTCAGAATTACTGCTCATGGCCTTAAGCCCAATGCAAAATTGGTAGGGGATGACAATCACAGAATCAGAGAATCACAGAATGGTTCGGGTTGGAAGGGACCTTAAAGATCATCTAGTTCCAACCCCCTGCCCTGGGCAGGGACACCTCCCACCAGACCAGGCTGCTCAAAGCCCCATCCAGCCTGGCCTTGAACACCTTCAGGGATGGGCGTTGACAGCTTCCATGGGCAACCTGTTCCAATAGAGCTCTGTACTTTAAGAAGCACTTACATTAGCATTCTAGTTCAGGCTCTTTTCTTCTGAAGTCATCTTCCACCTTCTGCGCTTTGGCTCACATTGCATAAATCAAAGACTTGATATGCTGGGCTCACTGTGAATGTGGGTTCCTCTCAGATGAACCTAAACCAGAGGATGCCCCCAGGACTGCCTCTGCTGGGCTGCTGCTGGGTACCAGTCCACAGGGCATACTAGAGCTAGCCTAAAATAATCCCTCTTCAAATAGGAATACTGCTCATGTCAGGACCTCAGCACCAACTGTTTTACTTGAAAAAAATAAAATAAATATCTGCTTGTATTGCTCAGTATTAGTATTCCATATGTTGTCTAGCCTTTAACTTTCAGGTGAAGCTTTAAGTTATATATACAATCCACAAATCCTCTGGCTTAGCACCCACTAACGAGAGAGCGGCTTTCCTGCTCCCATGTTTGTACAACAGCTGTGATTTGTGATGTGGAGAACCTATTGAAAGAGTAGGTTCTTTGAGTATGCTGAAGAGCATTATGTGTCTATATCAATTTGTGTTTATTAAGTATGTTACATTAAAATATGCGTGAAATATGGCTTTATTTTCTTCTTGGGAGTTTGCTGAATTGAATTTAGCCAAACCATTTAAAGCCAGAGTTAAGAATTGTTTTGAAATAAATTGAAAGAATCTTTCTTTAAATTTCATTGAAAAACAAGTCTCCTCCTAATCTGGAAAAAGCAGTCAATATTAATCAATTTTACATTATCCGATAATAAAAAAACAATTATTAACATTAGATGAGGCTGTAAGGAATTGTCGAGCGCCCTGAAAAAATTCTCCCATAGGATTATGCCGTGATTTCAAATGAGAAGTGAGTAGTAACAGATAGAATATGACATATATTGAAAGACATAAGTTGAAGTACTCAAATGCGCTGTAGAGTTCCTCTGTTAGGTAATCTTTGTTTTCGAGAAGCAAAAACAACTAGGTTGTCTCTGTAAAGAGCTCACTGAAATACCCTAGTGAGCTAGAGTGGTTTTTAAGGGGGGAAGAAATAGGTTATGCTTAGGAATAGGCAAGAAGAAACAAGAAATGAAAGTAATTGTGATCTCAGTCAGGTTTCCTTACTCAGAGGGAGTGGAAAAATTGCAATGATTCTGTTTTGAAAGAAGATGAACAGTAGAAGTGCAAGAATAATCATGAAGTGGAACAGGTCAGTTCGCACACCATGTACCAGTTTTCATCAGAAGATTTAAGGAGATGGGCTATTGAAATTGATAGGTGACAGTTTTAAAAATGAAAAAAGGAAATAAATTATTATGGAACTATCCAGTGTTGCTCTGTATTGTAAGATCTTTTTTCTGTCGCTGCTATGAAACCACACTCAGGCTAGGCACCGCATTCACTTCAGATGCCTTTCTAAACCTTAGGGATCAGCACAGTCTCATTCTTGATTTTTTCCTTTTTCAAATGTTTGTTATGGTTTTTTGTCCTGTTGGTCCACGCTGCTAAAAGTTTCATTAGGCTCAGATATACATGACTCGTCTTTTCTTTCAATGATTCCTTCCAGCTCTTTGATAACCACTTCCTAACTTCTCAGTTTTCTGATGACATGATTTTTCCATTGCTGCCTGCCTAGAACCTCAGTCAGGCATCTTTATGGCTTCTTTCTGATATCACGTATAGGATATTCAAATATATGAATAAAAGTTCCTCTAAACGTGCACAAGAATGTTAACTTCAAATTCTTTCCAAAAAGGCTTTTCCTATGGTTTGTGAAAAAACTTGACTGATTAAGTGACTGGCGTACAAAACAATTGATTATCAGGATAAACCATATTGATTCATTTACTGCCCTGTACTACCCCATCCACTTCTGTTGATTGATGTAGTCTTGGTTTGTAAAGTCTTTAGTGCTGGGATATGTTTCTATCCTGGTTCTAGATCTTAGTTTGTGATTACTACTATAAATGCAAGTTAAAAAGTGGGAAAATACTTTAATAGAACTTGGAAAAGAATGTTCTGACAAGAGATCTCAGCTTTTCTGTATTGGCATCTGGCGGCGATCAAGAGTGAAATTCTCAGCAGAGGTTGTTCTGCCATCGGCTGATCTGGAATTCCCTGCGCTCATCACATTTACGGTGCTGGCGAAAGTAAAACAGGGTGGTTTGAGTCTAATCTGAAGCTGCTTCTGCTCGTAGGTGTCCGAATGCACAGTTTTGGTGGAAAGAACTTGATATATTTTTCCCAAGTGTCTTCATTTTGAGTTTCATTAAGGGTATGGTAGTCTGAAGGTAGACGGTGGTTCAGTGTACGTGTCTGAGATAGTTTGCTACTGATATTTAAACTGGGTTGCCTAAAACTATGTGCGGCATCAAGGAAGGTGGTGCAAGCTGCAATGTCTGTCAATGGAAGTGGAGGAGGCAGAACAGTCTCTTACATCGAGCTACGTGCTGCTGCTGGGTTTTTATCAATACTTAAGTATTTTAATTCTGCCCGTTAATCTGACTTACCCATAAATGTCACCTCTAGGCCTGCAGCAATTAAAAGTAATTTATGGATCACAAAAATGAAACATTAGAGGAAAAATAACGGTGTGAGTCTGGGATAAAGATCACCTTTAGAAGTCCCAATTTTGTAGGTATTTTATTTCTATCATTAAAAAATAAACTTGCAAAGCATAAGCAGACCACTGAGCCAGCAGGTGTAAAACCTCTTCACTTTACTTAAATCTGTTTCTTTCAGTTGAATGCTGTTACATTTGTGAAGGAGTAACCCTGAGGACAGATGGTATAAAGGTTGCCTCGCGTGAAGTCCTAATTCCAAGGGGAATTTTTGTGTTCTGTTCTTTGGAGGGGTATTGACTTCCACATCCCTCTGATCTTCCTGAAGATGAGTCGGAGCGCGACTTGTGTGTCTGAGTGCTGGGATCAAATTTGCAGGACGTTGATCACTCCTGATGATAGGAGCGGATGTTCTCTAATCTCACGTGTGGGGTTATATGGCGTGCTTTATTAAAAAAAAGACTTTGAGCTACTAAAAGCAGAATGCTGAGGTTTTTATTGGTTTGTTTTTTGTTGTTTTTTTTTTTATTTATTTGTGCTCTGTTGTAGGTTTTAAAGTATAATAAAGTAACAAACATTACCCTGAGCTTAGTGGCTTTAAATGCTGGGTTAATTTACACTGAGAGCGGAGCTTTCAGCGTCAGGCGATCTTTTTTTTGCCAACATAAGCACTCAGCTGAAACAACAGCTATGACTCAGTTGCCAGCGAACACTGCTTGAATTGATTCAGTCCGGGTTCAGATTTAGCACATAATCATGTTCAATTTGATC
>VYZM01023510.1:901152-924645 GCA_013398915.1 Dromas ardeola
AATAAAAAATAGATTTAGCTTATGTCAGGCTTGGTGGTGATGTCATTGCCGTGCGGGATGGAGCAGCGCTGCCACTGTGCTGTGCCTGCTCAGTTGGGGGGTGTGCGAGGGAAAGGCGAGGAGCAACTCTGATAAGTGCAAAGAGCTCGTGTCGGAAGCTGGCAGTTATTGTCAGCATCGAAACAGAATTTTGGACCGTTCAATTGCAATACTGAATCGAAGATTTGCATTTTTTTTTTTTTTAAATTTTTTTTTTTCCTTCCATTCATTTGTGACTCTGAGGTTGCCTAACTCTGTGTACGAAAGGGGGGGATGCCAGCCCGTAGCATGGACTGTGATGTCTCCACTCTGGTTGCCTGTGGGGTTGATGTGGAGGTTTTTGCCAACCAAGAGGTTAAGGTATGCGCCTACAATTCTTTTGTTACAGATGCTTCTTAGAAAAGCCTTTGGGGAGCAATAGGCGTTTGTACTTAGCAATTCAGAATAAGGAGGCAGATGAGATTCTGCTGCAGTAGTAAAAGACACGCAGTTTAAAAAAAAATAAATCTATTAATAGGGGAAAGAAATATGGGAGAGAAATGTGCCTGCTTTTTACTGTGTTTTGGTAAGCTGAAAGAATAGGCTAGTGTTTACTCTTTAATGATAAAAGAGATGGGTTATATAACTGACATCTGTGCATATGCATGTTTCATATTCATAACAAATCATTCATTGTTAATTTTGTCAAGATATTTTTAGTCCCGTGTCACTTTTTAGATCAGCCTTGCCGTGCATCTTGTTTATCAGTGTTGATAATCCTCGGATATTTTTACTCAGTTGAACAGCAGCTGTTTCTTTTCTTCAGATCCAAATCATGTATACGAGTATAAATATTTTTTGTGAAGGGTTAAAAGTTTGTAGCAAGTATTTTGGTGCATCTGCAACGTAACAGAAGGCAAAAAGTTGTGCATGTTGCGTATCATATGAATACCTCAAAAACAATGCTTAAATCAAAGGCTTGATATGCTGGGCTCATAGTCTCTTAATTAGACAACTGCTGTAGAAAAAATCATTGTGTGTAATTGCTTACTGTTGAAATCAATTATCTTTTTCATTTATTCTCATATTCCTGCGAGAAAATCACTGCAAATTAAGTTTGAAAGAGGAATTTTAAGTATGCTTTTCACAGATCATCTGAAAGAGCTCATAGGTGTCATACAGTGATATTCAGCAGTTTATTTAAAGGACAAAGATACAGACAACATTAGTTTCTACTCTGATTTCTCTGTTCTTATTATTAAAAGAATGGAACAGGGGGAAAAAAGGATTTACAATTTGGAAGTCAAATTCTGAACCCCTGTTCTCTTTAATTCCGAGTCAAACATTGAAGCCAGCAGAAATATCTGGAAATAAAATAACTTTCATTTGCAAGAGGTCATTATGATTTTTGTATCTCTGTTAGTTTGTTACCAGGTGATATCATGTATACTGTACAGGTGCTTTTGTGTTGCCAGCAAGAGATTCTTCTTAATTTAGGAAGCTTTTTTTTTTAACAGTTTAATGCTGGATTTAGAGATGAAATAGGGAATAATTCAGAGGAATGGTTCAGGTGAGCAGTCGTGCCTGCATTGGGGCATGTTTCCTGCAGTGTTTTGAAGTAATAAAATGTTTGTCTGCTTATTTCTTTTTTCTTTTTTTTACTTAAGAACATTTTTTTTTTTAATTTAGGAATTACACCTGCATTGATAAGAGCAACTGTCTCTTAGTGTCTGGTCCATGTTCAACATAAGACTATGCAAGAAATTTAAGTTCTAGTGATCTTCTTGTATCCTTATTCATGTAACAATAGCAATCAAAAAGCAAAATTTTTGGCTTCCATAAAAGTGGCAGAAAGCTTTCCATTGACTTTGGTAAGACTTAGATTAGCCCGATTTAAGCTGCAGCATCTGGGAAGTGTGGCCCAGGAACACCAGATAAAAGAGAACAAAAGGGTTACAGAGACATTACAGGAATTGTAATCCCTTTCATGTTACTTGGGCTTTCTGTACTTTGTTTTCTTTGGTTAAAACTGCCTTTTCTTTCTTTTTTTTTTTCTAATGTCTGAATTAAAATGTTGAGAGCAAAGACTTTGGGTATATTTACAATGGAGACTGCACTGCAGGCTGCACTGCAGCTTCAAAACGCCAAGTCTACTTTGAAGTTGTCTGGCTTAGGTGCTAGAAACAGCCTGTCCTCAGTGACCCACACCTCACTGCAGACCAGTTTTCACTTAGTTGTCAACAAACTGGTCTGCGGGAGGCTGTACTGGGCTGCTTCCAGTGCTCGAGCCTGGGGATCTGGGCTGATCCCCAGTCCCTCGCTGCGCTGCAGGCTGCAGTGTAGGCATCCTCCTTGGGAAAGTTTCAGCGCTCCTGATGTTTTAAAGGTGGAGAGACCCCCTGCTCTTTGCTCACTCCCAGGAGAATTGCAGCAAAAAATAATTAAATAAATGTATATATGGGGGTTTTGTCTTCAAAGCGGGTTCACTTTAAGGTGGGTTTTCTTGTTGATGGTATGGTCACTGTGAACATAAAATTGTTTGACTTCGATAGGATGAGGGGAACATCAAGCTTTAAAGTTTAAAAGGAAGGAGGCTGTTTCTGAGAAGAGAAGTACATGGGGGTTGAAGTAAAGGGGCAAAAGCAAGCACGGAAATCCTGCCTTCTCCCCTTCCCCTTTCTCCGTTGGGCACCCTTCTGCCCAGCCCTTCTGCAGGTCAACTGGAAGACACAAGAAGTACTGAAAACTGAAGTCTAGGCTATTGTCCTTTCAGTTTTCTTCTGCCATAGAGCTTTTCATGTAGGGGAAAGGGGTTTTTTTGTAGGGAACCTTCTGGCTGTGTGAAGGGAATGTTCCTTCAGCAGTAGAACAGATATATTAAAGATTTCGTGATATGCGTGGTGCTGGATGAGACTTACTAAAATGAGCTATTAGTCCTGTAGAAGTAGTTCTCCAACCTCAGCAAGGGTTGTGTTTTAGGTGTTAGGATATGCTTTCAGCGTAGCTCATTTTATTTCAGTTTAGGGTTAGGACTGGAGAGGGCTTTGGAGAAGGACCCGGGCTGTACTGAGCCATCCTTTGTGGGTTGGACGCACCTGGGTGGCTGACAGCAGCCGGCAGGCTGAAGAGAGGGGTGGACAGGACTGGACGAGCTTGGTATGTGTTTGGGCTGTAGAGCAGGAGCTCTGGCAACAGGTGGTGGCAATGGTGACTCCTGAAGTTGTCACTCCCCCAGAGCAACGGCCCTTCAGTGCTGGGACTTTCTTACAGAGACAGGCAAAGGCTGGGTGCAGGGCTTGGAGTAGAGGGAGCTGCTTAGCTTATTGCTGCTTTTCCACCTATGCAAGTGTCCTTATTCTGTAGGCATTATGCTCTTAGCATCTGGCGGACAAGCTCGAAAATACTCTTTTTTCCATTTGGCCTCTGAAACAGGAGAGCGATTACTTAGTACTGAAGGCAAAGCCTTTTAGTTTCAGCATTTGGAGTGGCTCAGCCTTTCAACAGAGGCTTGTATGGATGCCCTAAAACTGGCAGCTGGCCCACAGCACTGACACCGTTGGTTTACTATCCATGAACCCATCCAACAGGCCTTTCGGGTTTGATCAGCTGCTGCTTTGAGTTGTCTTTTATAATCCGAAAATTGGGTCAGGCTAATCAACGTGCTACTGACTGTACAGTGCCTGTGTACCACGAACTAATAAAGTTGAGAAGGCGACCATAGAAATAACGAAGTGCGGTTCTGCTTTGAAGTTCACCTGGATAATTAAAATTCTTCTTTCAGCGCCTCTACGTGATATTTTTATGTAATGATGTTTGTTACATAAGCAATTAGCTAATGAATATCTTGTTTATTTCTAATAGAGAAATTCCAGATGTTACTGAAACAGTGGAAGAGAATTTCAACTCTTACTTCTTCCTCTATGCAAGATATTCTTACATTATTAATTCTTCATGTTCTCTTCAGTTACGTTCACATGCAGCATTCCACAAGGCAACAAGGTATGATCGGGACCACGAGGCACTACTGTTGCAGAGAAGAAATACTAATGATCCAGATTGATCGCATTTGTATCTGAAGACAGTAATGTAAAGTAATGTGGATAGGAACATTATCTTAATGCAGGGGAAAAAAACAATGTGGACATGAGCCAGGCAGCAAAGGGAAATAGTAGAGAGAGTTTCACTGTTTTGACCGTATTGCTTGGGGGATTAATCCCCGTTGGAGCAGGATCTCTGTCAATCTGTAAACTCATTATTCAGTTCAAATGCTCCAGTGAGCACACTGCTAATACCAGTTGTTTGGGATGGATGGTTTGGAGATCAGTCATTGCCCTGCAGTTGCCTTTGAGAGCTTTAGCAGTCTAACATTGTATCTAAACTTCTGAGGTCTAGAGGGCGAAAGCTTACTTGGTTCTTGTGGTTTTTCCTCTCTGCTTCACTTCTGCATTTGTAAAACAGCTCATTCACAGAGATGTTCCAAGATTTAAAGTTTAAGTGCTGTAAGATTAGAATCCAGTGAAGAAAGCTGTAGAAAAAGGGAGGAGTGTTGCTGCCTCTCCGGATGCTGCCAGCTGCCCAGTGGCAGAAATCATGACTTGTTGGGAGAGATTTAGGGTTTCTCTTTTTCAAATTCTTCTCCTTATCCACATAAGCTTGATTTGTGGGGAGAGACTGCATAAGTCATGGGGCTAGGGCTATAAGGAGGAAAGCAAACAACAGCATGACTACCGAAAATGCCCTGATGGCTTCAAAGGATTGCTTTTGTAACTTCTTCTGTTACTATTTAGAATCACAGAATGATAGAGTAGTTTGGGTTCATAATGGTCTCTAGTCCAACCCCCCTGCAATGAGCAGGGACATCTTCAACTCGATCAGGTCGCTCAGATCCCCGTCCAACCTGACCTGGAATGTTTCCAGGGATGGGGCATCTACCACCGCTCTGGGCAACCTGGGCCAGTGTTTCACCACCTTCATTGTAAAAAATTGTTTCTTTGTATCTAGTCTAAATCTTCCCTCTTTTAGTTTAAAGCCATCACCCCTTGTCCTATCGCAACAGGCCCTGCTAAAAAGTTTGTCCCCATCTTTCCTGTAGGCACCTTTAGGTACTGAATGGCCACAATAAGGTCTTCATGGAGCCTTTTCTTCTCCAGGCTGAACGACCCCAACTCTCTCAGCCTGTCCTCATAGGAGAGGTGCTCCAGCCCTCTCATCATCTTTGTTGCCTCCTCAGGACCCGCTCAAGTTCAAATTGCTCACTTGTCACCCAGTGCTACTGCAGGCCGAGGTACTGCCGGTAACGTGTGTTACAGAAATAGTTTAGGCTTTGCCTTTGTCCTTCTCATTGCCCCGTGTGAAGGCAGTTGAACCCTTAAGAAGTTTCCAAAGAAGAAATGATACAATGGTAAGACTTCTCAGGGTTGTGATGTGCCCTTTAGGCTTACCTTCAATTATTTGCATTTGCTTTTTGCTTGACTCAGGGGAAGTCACGCTGTTACACTGCAGGTCAGTGGCAGCTGCAGGTGCTTGTGCAGCTGTGAATATGGCATGCTTTCTGCTTATCATTCTTTATTCTTTCATATTGACAGAGTGAACAGCAGAACAAGTCAGAGTTTTTTGTATTCTTTTTGCTCCTCCTTTCTGTTGGAATTCATATAAAGATATTTCCTTTTCATGAGGATAATTAGACAAAGAGCAATTTGTGGTCACAAGAAAATAAATAACAGCGAGAATGTGTTGCTAGAAGGTGTAGCATTAATCTCAGGTAAGAAGGACCTTGCAATTATACTGATAAATGGCCCAGCATATGTGAGGAACAATGAAGAGATGGTGATTTTCTTTAGCAGCTTTGAAGAATTAATCAGTACAGCTATAGACTGAGATCCTTTTAATACAGATGTGAGTGAGATACTGGTTTCTCATTAAGTAATGACCTTGGTTAGAATTCCCAGAAGAACCTAGAGAGGTGAAGTACCCAAGTTCTTTCTTTTTTTCTCAAAAAAAGTTTTTCAAGGGTACATCGTTTTCGAGTTTCTGGTGATCTAGTCCCATTCTCTGAAGGTACTGTGTGTGTGCACTGTTTTGTCTCAAGCTTTACTGATACCGTTTGCTGCTTCTTAGCATGATCTAAGCTTTGATACTGAGAGAAGTTGCAGGTTTTGAGGCAGAGGGCTGCACCAACTTCTTTTGCACATAGACTAATGGATATGCTTTATGATTGGACAGCTCTTCCTTTAATATTTTCTAGGGGTGATTCTACCAAAGGCGATAAATAATCTACTTAGTTTTGATCGTTCGTGTGCCAAACAGCATATTTGCTTTGGAAGACGTTATCTAATCGTGTGCTAGAATGCAAACAACCATGACCGTATGGTCTCGAGCAGCAAATTCTTTGTTGGCAAAGAGATGCTGAACAAGAAAAGTGCCACGGTTTATCAAACACTTGGCCAACACACAAGCTGCCAAGGGCCAGAAACTGGCCTAGCTAAGCCTCCAGTCAGTGCTCGGTGGCTGCAGGATTTTTTTTTTCTATACACATATTTATAGTGGTGCCAGGACTGTGTCCATGGGCTTTTCCTGAAAATTTCCCCCATTCATATGGCTAAGTGTCAATAAGCACCTTCTCTTTCTCAATGCCAACAGAATTAAAATTTTCCCCATGGGAGACTTCTGAGACTATACTGCCTAACCTTCCCCAAAGTAACTATTTATTGACTTCCCAATATTGAGTCTTATAGAATCATGGAATGGTTCAGGTTAGAAGGGACCTTAAAGATCATCTAGTTCCAACCCCCCTGCCCTGGGCAGGGACACCTCCCACCAGACCAGGTTGCTCAAAGCCCCATCCAGCCTGGCCTTGAACACCTCCAGGGATGGGGCAGCCACAGCTTCTCTGGGCAACCTGTTCCAGTGTCTCACCACCCCCACAGTAAAGAATTTCTTCCTGATATCTCATCTAAATCTCCCTTCTTCCAGTTTGAAACCGTTACCCCTCGTCCTAGCGCTCCACTCGCTCATAAAGAGTCCCTCCTCTTCTTTCCTGTAGGCCCCTTTAGGTATTTGAAGGCTGCTCTAAGGTCTCCCCGGAGCCTTCTCTCCTCCAAGCTGAACAACCCCAAAACTTGACTTTTGGTTTGGTGTAGATCATACAGATGAGCCTCAACTGCTGCTAGCTTGAGGCATGACAGCTTAGCTGCCCTCTGCACTAACTGCAGTACAGGAAATTGTACTTTTTTTTTTCTTTCTGGACAAATAGTTTACTTCTCCTTTCTTTTTTCTTATTGACAATGCTTCCAAAATGCTCGTGCAGCCAATCACCTTCTCGCAACATCCGCGTCCCAGTGATGGATTTAGCTGCCCCTGTTTGGAGTTTCTGAATCAAGGAGAAGCCTTTGGTTGCAGCAGCTCTGGTGGAGTCAACAGCCCCGCTGTCCTTGCAGGACATCCGCACAGCAAACCGCACGTGGGAGGCAGACAGATGGGCCTGTGCAGAGCTGGGTGCTGCAGTCTCACATCTCCGTCGCAGTCTGTTTCTCTTCTGCACTCCTGGAGTTACTGAACAACTTCAGAGTGGTGTTATAGATACAAAGTTCCAAGTATTCTCATTTGCAGATGGAAAACTAAGGGATCAGGAAATAAGTTTTCCCATTAGGAAACTGGATTGGAATGTACCGGATCTGGTGTAATTAATAATCCTTGTTTCTAACAATCTATTTCTGTAAATGTTCAATTTCAAATGCTGTTTGAGCGCTAGATGCTTTCCAGAGAGCAAGGAGCTTGGCTTAGTTGCTGGTTGTTTGGGGCTTTTTTTTTTTGTTTGTTTGTTTGTTTATTTTAATTAGCCCAAACTTGCTACTTTTCAGAATCTGCCCGAGATTCTGGCAGCATCTGGACAGAGAGATGGACTTTATCTTGCAGGATGGCTTCATATTTATCAGGAGAAATGTACTGCAGCATGGAAGAGCCTCCAGTTTTGCAGCACCAGATAGTCCTCTCTGTTGAAATAATAGTCACTGAGCTGAGAAACACAATGAATCTATTGTGCTCAGAGCAGTATCAGCAGGCAGCTGTACACTGTAATTTCTTCAGCTCAATTTGTCACTTGTGGAAGTATCTGTCTGCTTCATATATTGCAGTGAGTAATCTTGATACGTTGGCCATAAAAGGTGGAGGCATTCAGGCAGCTGAATCATGCAACACGAGTTCTGCTGTGTTATACCTGTGTCGTGGCCAGAGAAGTGGTAACCTTGCAGAAATCCCATTTGTCCTTTTATTCATGCAGGTCGGATGTGCTGGTGTGCAGGCAGGTGAACACATTATGGTAAAAGAACTGCTAATCCTCTCAAGAATGAAATTCCATTTATGGAGGAAATAAGATTGTTTCATTTGCTTTCTAAGTCTTACTCCAAGTTTACCAGCCTCAAGTTTCATCAGCCTTTGCTTCATATTCTATTGCCTGATGGCAAGGTTCATTCAGTTTTGGTTAGTTTTCCTTGTTTCTGAGAGAAAAACAATAACTAAACCAACAGGAATACAAATTTTTTCATTATCTAAATAATTCAACTATACTGGGAAATTTGTTTTAACTGCCACGTGTCTGTAGCGGTTGGTTTGGTGGGGATCCTTTTGTTTGGGGGTGGGTGTTGTTTTGGGGGGATTATTATTTTATTTACTAATGCTTATAAAAAAAAAAAACACACCAAAACAACCCACCATCAGAAATGGCCCTTACGCCTTTCTCCCTCAAAGAGGGGGACGAGCAAGACGAGCAAGTCTTTAAGGAGCAGGTCATAGTTGGAAGTCCTCTGTGCTGCGGTTTTAACCTGAGTGAAGAGAAAACCAGTTGGTTATTCAAAAAAGGTGCTGAAATGAAGAAGGTTTCAGAGGAGGGAAGTCAGTATGACGATAGGTGGGTCTTTTATCCCATCAGCAGTGCCTCTGTGGTGCAAGACCAAGAATGGAGATAACTCTTGCTGGGAGGCTGGGCCAGGGAGGTACATAGAATCATAGAATCATAGAATGTGTTGGGTTAGAAGGGACCTCTAAAGGCCATCTAGTCCAACCCACCTGCAGTNCCTGGCCTTGAATGTCTCCAGGGATGGGGCCTCCACCGCCTCTCTGGGCAACCTGGGCCAGTGTCTCACCACCCTCACTGTAAAGAACTTCTTCCTAATGGCTAATCTAAACCCACCCTGCCCTACTTTAAAACCATTGCCCCTTGTCCTATCGCTACATGCCCTTGCAAACAGCCCCCCCCCAGCTGTCTTGTAGGCCCCCTTCAGGTACTGGGAGGCCGCTATAAGGTCTCCCCAGAGCCTTCTCTTCTCCAGGCTGAACAAACCCAACTCTCTCAGCCTGTTTTCGTAGGACAGAAGCTCCAGCCCTCTGATCATCTTCGTGGCCCTCCTCTGGCCCCGCTCCAACAGGTCCATGTCCTTCTTGTGCTGAGGGTTCCAGAGCTGGACACAGTAATGGCAAGTAATCATAGAATCACTCAGGTTGGAAAAGACCCTTGGGATCATCCAGTCCAACCATCAGCCCCACTCTACAAAGTTCTCCCCGACACCATATCCCCCAACACCACATCTAAACGACTCTTAAACACATTCAGGAATGGTGACTCCATCACCTCCCTGGGCAGCCTATTCCTATGGTAGCCCATTCCAATGGCATCCTATTCTAATGGCAATACATCATGGCAAGCCTTCTGATTGAGTGGGTGACAGAGGCAGAGGAGTTTAGGATGGAGGGAGAATTGATGGAGAAAAGAATAATCAACGGAAGACCAAGGTGCGAACAGAGGACTTTGACTTGTCATGGTGTCGTGGAACGATTTAGAGACTTTGAGAGCAGAAGCTGACACAAGATGCTAGATAAAACCAGGTGATGGTTGAAAAAAGAAGGACCTTTTGACAAAGCTTTCACCAAGGTGTTAGGATTGTTGAAACCTTCGGTTTCTTGAAAGTTCGTTAGCTTTCCTGAAAAGCATCTTCCACAGGCTTCCATTCAGCCTCCAGGTAACAAAATCCCTTTGTGAACTGCTACTCTGGGCTGCTGCCACTCTCCTTTCGAGTTTCTCCTCAAAACTTTTTGCTGTTAAATGTCTTAGAAGGAATTAAGTCATTGAATGTGGCTAGACTAAGCTACATATGCATGCATGGGACAGAATACATTTTGTAAACCCTACCAAAAAAAAAAAAAATCCATTCTCATTTAACATATCTTATTCCTACCTTCTCTGTCTTCATTTCTGCTTCATCCTCCTGGAATGCAGTAAGGAATGGTGTGTTTTCCCTTGTTGTTTTTGTCCAATGTCGTAGCTGATACTAGAAATAAATAACAACACTTGCTAAATTGTTGAAAATATCCAAACGGTAAGTGATACAGTAAGACATAATATATGAAATTATGAGAATGTCCTGGGCATACTTCTTTCTGCAAATGGAAGTCGGTAATTTGTATTTGATTTTCAATTTTGATCTTAGTAGTTAAGGAGGAAATTAATAATGGCAAGTACTTTTGGTGAAAGTTACTTTGAAGTAAGCTTTTGAAATAAAGAAAGTCTGAGATCAGATGAACAAGAAAAACTATTTTTTTAAAAAGTCACTTTCAGCAGCCTGATGGAGCTGGTAAATAGTGTCTCCTAAGAAGATTATCTGAGAGACCAAGAAGTGCATGAGAATTAGCAGTTAAGGAGACACTTTTGAATGCATAATGGAGATTATCTGTCCTGATGCAAAGGACAGATGGGACGTACATTAAGAGACTGTTATGGCTAGATCAGATACTCCTTTTGCTTTGCAGCAGTTTAAGGATTTATATATAAATAAATATATGAAACCAAGTGTGCAAAATCACAAAATTCATTTCAATTAGCAGAGGATTTAAATAACAATAAGGAAAAGTCTTGTGATGCATAAAAAGTAAGAGGAAAACGATGTGCAAATCCATTAACAGCAAGGTACCTACATAATGAACAGTGTGGGCAGGGTTACGGTATGACTGATTTTATGTGTGTTATATAAAGTGCTTGACAGATAATCAGCTAAATTAATAGAAAAAAACCCCAACCCTAGGAGTGGCCAGAGCAGAGAAAAACTGCTAAAAATACAGAGGTAAGACAGTTATTCAAGTGTACAGGACCTGATAAAATCTACCAAAGAATGCTTTAGGATATAGTTGAAATAATCTTTCAACTGTTTGAAATGATCTTTGAGAATTCGTAGGTTGCAGAGACACCGCTGAGGATGGGAGATGGAAAGAAATAGCATTTGTGTTTAAAAGGTGGAGGGGGAGAAAGGCTTGGATAATTACGGATATTTTTATCTAATTTGAATTTTGGAAATAAGTTTTAAGTACTTTGGAAGTAATTAGGCCTGGGTTGTCTAGAGCAAATCATATCAAATCAACATGCCTTCCTTGTTTGACAGGTCAACTGGGTAAGTGGGATAAAGGAGATGTGGAAGGTAGATATTTTGACTAAAGCTTTCACGCTGTTCAAGTCATTTTCATAAGTAATCTAAAGTCTAAATATAATTTCCATAAGGTGACTGCATAGTTGTTTAAAAAATGTCTGAACCAGAAGTGGTTCCTACTCAAATGGTGAAGGCATTTCAGTAGATAAGTTCACATGTTTCTTCCTGGAACCAGGTTGAAATTAATGATAGTAGTCAACACAGAAAAACCTTAAAAAACAACGTGTGGTTGACACTGTGCCTGTGGGGCAGGGTCAAAATTCTGACCAAACTTTAATTAAGCAACCGGAGTGCAAAGGAGTACACCTGAAAAGAAATCAAAATCACAGCTGTGTAAAGAAATTCGTGTGTCTAAGAAGTTGTGTGATGCAAATCTCTTGAGTTCTAGTGAATTGCAATGAGTAATAGTCAGCATTATCATACTTTGGTAATCAAAGCAACTGTAGAACCACAGAATAGTTGGAGTTGGAAGGGACCTTAATGATCATCTAGTTCCACCCCCCTGCCCTGGGCAGGGACACCTCCCACTAGACCAGGCTGCTCAAAGCCCCATCCAGCCTGGCCTTGAACACTTCCAGGGATGGGGCAGCCACAGCTTCTCTGGGCAACCTGGGCCAGGGGCTCACCACCCGCATTATAAAAAATGTCTTCCTTATGTCTAATCTAAATCTACCCTCGTTCAATTTAAAACCATTGTCCTGTCACTAGAGGCCCTTGTCCCTCTCCAGCTTTCCTGTAGGCCCTCTTTAGCTACTGGAAGGCTGCTATAAGTTGTCCCCAGACCCTTCTCTTCTCCAGGCTGAACAACCCCAGCTCTCTCAGCCTGTCCTCACAGCAGAGGGGCTCCAGCCCTCTCATCATCTTCGTGGCGTCCTCTGGACCTGCTCCAACAGGTCCATGTCCTTCTTGTGTTGAGGACCCCAGAGCTGGACACAGTACTCCAGGTGGGGTCTCACCAGAGCGGAGCAGAGGGACAGAACCCCCTCCCTCGCCCTGCTGGCCACGCTGCTGGGGATGCAGCCCAGGATACGATTCCCTGCACATAATTTCTTGATGTACCAAAGACAGCGCATATCACTTAGATCTCTCTTCAGTACGCCGATGCTGGGCTACCAGGGCTAGTTTCCAGCATGCTCTAAAGCAAATACCGGCAACTGGAGAGAACCTGGCAAAGCTGCAGGAACGTTAGAAGCTGAGCACTAACGGGGATGGCAGCCCTTCCAACGGCACCGTCACTGCTCTCACGCTTTTGTGTTACAGCTAGTGATCGGTGTGTGTGGGGTTATTCTGCTTCTTGAAGTTGTTACAGAGCCTGGCATTGCGGGTAGAAGTCTAGTCCCGCTTGGTGCTTGGACAGTGGTTTGCAAGGGGCAGGTACTTTCTGACTCTGTTGTCAAGCTGACTGAAAGCTCTCAAATCGTGGATAGTGTTGCGGTGTTCTTGAGCGCGTTAATTCCGCTGAGCTTATGATTTTGGGTTCTGTGCTAATGTAGCCACTGGTTAGTTTAAGTAAACTCGCTATTGCAGGTGTGCCGTTTGTCTCTTAAGGCTGGTTAGACTTTTCAGATGCACATTTTTTTGTCTAAAAATGAGATTTCATGTTGCTCTCTTGTTTACAGATCCTAAGAAGAAAACTACCGAAGTGTGAAAGGTGGTACCTTTGTCTTTAGAAACTAAAGATAAAATTCCTTTAGAGGAATTCCAGGACTTTGTGACCAGACAACTTTCTGCAGGCTACTGCTAGTCCTTGAACCATAATCTGAGAATCGTTGAACTAAAAAAAAAATTTTATTAATCACGACAGCTGGGAGCAAAGCCAAATGCTGGGCCATAAGAGGAATAAGTATGCTGCTTATGTTAGAAGTAATTTATTGGCATACTTAAAGTTTTAGAGGTTTGGGAAGTTGATGCATTTTTGTCTGATTTTTTTAAAAAATAAATGAATAAAGAGGAAAGATATCTAGTTCTTGCTTTTGTAGCAGGTAACTAGACTGAAACTGTTGGAAAACTGTAGCGATTTAAGCTACCTGCCCACAATATTAACTCCCGAAGTAGTGATGTTTCTTGGGGTAGGGGAGAGAGCTTGGTGTCACTAAGTATTGCTGAATAAAAACATTTGCTTGGCTTACGTAGCAGTCCCGAAAGAGGAGATTACTCAATGCATACTGCATCCTAGAAAACAATACAGAATTTTTTTAATGTCATAGGCTTGGTGTTTGCTAGAATTTCTGCTTAAGTTTTAACTATTTTGTATAGGTTTATAGTTTATATAGTTTTATACTGAAACAGAAGCAGAGCAGATGGAACTTAAGAAAAGGTTTGAAATGTCTTGGATAAGGAGAATTTACTTTGGGAGTAAGTAATTGGTATAGGTAAAATGATAATTTTATTGGTAAAATTATAATTAAGAGGTGTGTATACATCTGTGCAAAATTAAGTATGTGGTTGATAATAGCTGCAGATTGGTATATATTGAACTGCTGTATTTTGAGACCACTTATCTATAGGAAGATACACTTTCTTTCAGCCTCTTTTAAAGGTTTATTCTCCCCTAAATGTTTTCCGTCGAATTTGAGGTTTATATGTAGCAAGTCTAGATCTACTGTGTTTCTGATTTAAATACCCCTTAGAAAGAGCCTATGGACTGCACTAAGGGACTTGTAGGATGAACTTGTTCACGTTTAGTTGATAATTTGTCCTTCTTAAATAAATATTAGTATCCCATGCTGATTAAGTAAACGGTTCAATTGAAATTGAAAAGTGTAAATTCTGTTCTTGAGGCTACAACTGACACTGCTTGTGCAGTGTAGTGATTTGCGGCTGGATGGAGGTACAGTCCGTGCACTGGGCTGAGGGCTCTGCGAGACCCTCTGACCTTTGAAGGTGTAACCTCAGTAGGGAGCAGGTTGCTTCCCTTTATTTTGACTGATGAGTTCCTCTGAAATTGGTAATCCCACGTCTTCCATGTCACTTAGAATCTATTTGCACCAAACTTTTGTGCTTTGAAAATATCATTAACCTCAAAGCCAGACTCCTTGAGTCTACATAGAATCATAGAATCGTCTAGGTTGGAAGGGACCTTTAAGATCATCGAGTCCAACCATCAACCTAGCACTGCCAAGTCCACCACTAAACCATGTCCCTCAGCACTACGTCCTCATGTGTTTTAATTACCTCCAGGGACAGTGACTCCACCACTTCCCTGGGCAGCCTGTTCCAATGCTTGACAACCCTTTCAGTGTAGAAATTTTTCCTAATATCCAACCTAAACCTCCCCTGCTGCAACTTGAGGCCGTTTCCTCTTGTCCCATCACCTGTTACTTGGGAGAAGAGACCAACCCCCCCTGGCTACCCCCTCCTTTCAGGCAGTTGCAGAGAGCGAGAAGGTCTCCCCTCAGCCTCCTTTTCTCCAGGCTGAACACCCCCAGCTCCCTCAGCCGCTTCTCATGAGACTTGTGCTCCAGACCCCTCACCAGCTCCATTGCCCTTCTCTGGACCCGCTCCAGCACCTCAGTGGCTTTCTCGTAGTGAATTTGTCTCCAGCTCTGCAGATACACGCATTATGGACTCAGATAATGGCATTCGCAAGGCACATACCTTTCTTTGACAGTGTGAAACAGTGCCACGGGGCAAGAAACTGGACTCTACGGGATGCTAATTGTTTTTATATGTCCTACTTATTTTTAAAAATAACTTGTTCATAAAAAGAATAAAATCTACATTTGGGTAATACCCTGCTTGCTAGTCACTGGGCTCATTGCCTTCGTACTGATTGCTCTGGATGCAAGCTTCTGTGAAGAGCGGCTTCAGTTTCATAACGCCAGGCCAGTATCTTTTTAATGTCATGCTGTTACTGATATATTTTTTCGC
Source organism: Dromas ardeola (assembly GCA_013398915.1). NCBI lineage: Eukaryota > Metazoa > Chordata > Aves > Charadriiformes > Dromadidae > Dromas > Dromas ardeola. Next base: position 916,512 of record VYZM01023510.1, read on the forward strand.
ATCAGGAAATGAAAATGATTTTGATGAAGAGCAGTGCTGTTTTTAGCTGTAAGATAGGATTAGTCTACTTTCCAATTCTTGTTTCTAAACAAAGTCTGTGCCAACTGGAAATTATCCAGTTGGTTGAAAAATGACATGGGAGCAGTTTGGTCAGAAATATTTGCTTTTTCACCCTGGGGTTTCTTCCATCTGCTTAATAAAACAATTATATCACTGTAAGACCGAAATTCCCTCCTCCGTATCCTGTCTGGTAGTGGACAGTACAGGCGGCTGTTGAGACAGATAGAAGCCATTGCTTCTTTTTCTGCCCTCGTGTACCCGATACAGAGCCTGGGTCTGTCATCTCAGGAACTCCTCCTTGGGTGCTGGGAAGCTGCTTGCCAAGTCCACCCAAAACCCTCTCTTCTGGCCTACACGAGCCCAGTTTTCTGAAATGTGCTGAATTCTTGATCTCATTAGGTACTGTAACACCATAAAGTTCTAAAGGCCAATAAGCATTGTGGTATATATTGGAAATTAAAACATGCTGTTGGTTTTACTTTTTTTTTTAATTAGGCAGGTAGACCACTGTACAGTGTTTCTTTGATATTTCAGCATCTGTGCAGCTTGGGATCCTGGAGTCCTCTAAAGACTGTGACCTCTGGTGGGGGAGAAAACAGCCTCTCAAAGTGTAAAAATATTTCAAGCCCATTTTTTCTTTTTTCACTGAAGTTTATTCAAACTGGAAAGCATCTTCAGTTTTTTTGTAGGACAATGCTGAAATAGGTGTTACAGTGACAATACAGAAAAAGCACGGAGGGAAGAATGTATCATTTCTGTTTATGCAGATGCTTTCCATCCATTTTCTGCCACGACCTGCAAAATCAAATTCCCAGGTAAACTTTGCAGAGTGCTAACAGCATTAAGATCAATTATACCCAGCAGACTACAGCTCATCTGAGGCTCCGCTGAGGGCACCAAATCAGTGAATGTAGGAGAATGAAATACTTGCAGTCTTTTATACTTAGCTCTTTCAGTGCAATGGACAAATATAATCACTTTAGTCTATAGAAATTTTGCCATCTTAAGTTAAGAGAAACAGACTGTTACTTGTAGTTACCGTCTTTTTTTTTTCCCCTTGTGTCTTTCCATTTCTGATAGCACAATTCCTGTTGTGAGGAAATTCTATACCCTATGTAATAATAGAAGAAGATTGTCTTTCTCTTCAAATAAATGCATCAAGCTCAAATGTTTTCTTATAAACGATTAGAGAAGGAAGGACTACAAAGAGCAAAATAGGTTAAAAAAAATATACATAAAGAATTGATGATGAAGATGGATTTTCACTGGCAAGCTACAGAAGGAGACTTTAATGAATCATAAAAGCCTCTTCTGGAAATAACTTTGCTTAAGAGATTGCAGCAACTCAACCTGGTTTTACTGGATCTCAATTTAAAAGAGACATCATCATTTCTGAACTATGTTTTAAGGTTGTTTATTTCACCTTATTTTCAGTGCCCCGTCCCTGGAGGTGTTCAAGGCCAGGCTGGACGGGGCTTGGAGCAGCCTGGTCTAGTGGGAGGTGTCCCTGCCTAGGGCAGGGGGTTGGAGCTAGATGATCTTTAAGGTCCCTTCCAACCCGAACCATTCTGTGATTCTGTGATTGTCCCACTTAGACCACTTCTCTATTTTAAAGTGAAATTAGGAACTAGAACAAGTTAACATATTTTAAGAAAACTATATTGATCTCTGTTGATGTGAAGGGGTTTGCTGTATTAAGCGAGCGCAAAATGCAGAAAGCTGTGCTGTGGTGGAGGCATCTCTCATGTGACCCTGGACCCTCAAATCCTTACGTAGCCCATCAGGTAAACTTTATTTGAATTGTATGTGTCATCCATTCCGTTGCGGTGTGTGGCTGCGTGACCAGTGTGTTCCGGTTCCATCACCTACACTGAGCTGGATGGACGAGAGACAGAACGGGTCAGAACGTGTCTGAAACGGATCCTAGAAAAGCGTTCCCATATCCCTCTATTTCATAGAATCACGGAATGGTTCGGGTTGGAAGGGTCCTTAAAGATCATCCAGTTCCAACCCCCTGCCCTGGGCAGGGACACCTCCCACCAGACCAGGCTGCTCAAAGCCTCATCCAGCCTGGCCTTGAACACCTCCAGGGATGGGGCAGCCACAGCTTCTCTGGGCAACCTGTTCCAGTGCCTCACCACCCTCACAGTACAGAATTTCTTCCTAATATCGAATCTAAATCTCCCCTCTCTCAGTTTAAAACTGTTACCCCTCGTCCTATCGCTCCACTCCCTGATCCAGAGTCTCTCCCCATCTCTCCTGTAAGCCCCCTGTAGGTACTGGAAGGGGCTATACGGTCTCCCCGGAGAGAGCAGAAAGTTTCTTCTGTGTACACCTTTCCTCTTTTCCAGCCCAGTGATGATTTTTTTTTTTCTTAGTTTTCTTTTTACCTCTTTCTTACATGTTTATTTCTGATAGAAGGTACCTTTATTGAACTTTTTTTGTATACTGCTAGTCTTGAAATGTATTCACGTGTAGTTTCTGTAGGTTTGCTACAGACTCCATTCAGTCGCTCAACTGGAGGTGGCGTTTTATTGTCCTTGATGTATCTTTATTGTACAGAGAGACTCCAGTCTCGGAGGCTGTAGCTTCTAGGAGCTCTTCAAATATATACAGACAACAGACCTGCCTGAGTAATTTGCAAACGAAGTGTAAGACGGCGAATGACAGATGGTCGAGACAGACTGGCAAGAAGAAGAAACAGTCAAATCGTACAACCAGAGCGTGAGGCGGTGGTCACGGCCCTGCAGATTCTGCCCACTAATTGTGGGCTGCAACGGCAGGGAGAAAGGCGAGGGAGGGCAGTAGGAGGCTCTTTGTTTTATGTTTTAGTGCAGAGGTGCAAAATAAGACTAACGCCTTGAATGAAAACTGACTTCTACATTTTTGTCTCTGGGTAGGCTGTTGTTCCTTTGTATTTGAAGCTACATTTCAGCAGAGATTTCCTTACTAAGCTTCTGAGGATGTGTATCGGTGGGTCAATAGTTTTCCCTTGTGCTTTTTTCGACAGTTAAATAACATTTATGGAGGAGCACGAGATTAGATTCTCTTCCGCTCTGTTACTTGTTGGTTTTTTTTTTAATAGTCACTTTCAAAACTGTCAGTGTCCTTTCTAAATCCAGACAAGTTGAAACTGTATTTTTAGTCATGTTAGTGCGGTTTGCAGTTGTTGGGGGAGAGGGAAGGGAAAGAGCATTCTCCGTGACCGTGATGAGAAACAGCTGAACTGCTATAAATGTTGATCACTGTAGGCGAAATAGTAAATCAGGAATGGGCCAGGCAAGCATTTTATTTGTTTAAACTGTCCCATGGCTTTTTCTTGTTTATTTTTCTAGTTTAACTGGGTTGACAGAGGCAGGGAATGAATAGTATGTATTTCATGGTGGTTTCACAACATTACAGCTCCAAGAGTATAAATAAAACAAAGTTTCTCAGCTCTTCGTGTTGTCTTTATTATATTTCATTCTTGCATTTAGCGTTCTGTTCAGTGAGGTCCTGATTCTGTGTCACCGACAGCGACAGAGGTGTCCCCTGACACTTCAACAGGCTCGGTTACGGATTTTTAAGAGTCTGAGCTTTCTATATAACTCTGACTGGGTTTTTGTGTGCTCGTAGAAGGAAGATGCTCCTGAATGAGTTGCGGAAACACCGCTTCTGCTCCCCTGGTTGCCCAAAAGTGGGCACTGTGACTATAAGCGAGTCTGTCTTTGCCTCAGTGTCACCACGCTGAAGAGGACAGTGGTATTACCTCAGAAGGGTTGAGGAGATGAGACTTAAGTTGTCAAAGATCAATGAAAAATAGTGTAATAAGAAGATGGATATTTGTGTAGCTTTTCTTACAGTTCCTAAGATATAATACCGTTAAGTAGGAATATTTTTCACGCAGCTTCTCAAAATGCATAACTTTCATCCTAGTTTCCTGCACAGATTTGACAACCAGTCCCTTATTTATTATTGTCCTTAGCACTGTAATTTTTTTTTTTTCTTTTTTTTTTTTTTGGCTTTTCCAGGAGTGCCAGCCGACTGTTCTCATGAGAGATACTGGCTTGCGTCTACATTCGCATTTTTAGTCTGAGCTGGGGATTTTCACGAGGCAACTTTCCTCTTGATCTTCATTAACTGCGCTTTTCATTCACATCACAGAGCAGTTCGTGAACTGGATACCTTTCAGATGACATTAATACAGGAGATGCACTCCAATAGTGTGCTTAATATGCTCCAACTGCTGATGGGCATGCGCTCCGTGGCACCTGATCAGAAAGTCCTCAGCACCAACTGTTCTGTTGTAGAGATCTGCTCCTATTGGAACACCGTTATCGATACAAGCAGAGCAGCTATTGGTAAAAAGCTAATTAAGGTGGTTGTTCTTCCTTAGCTTTGTTTGCTAAATTAAGATAACAGGAACTGTAGGAATTATTGAAACAGGCTAAACATCCAGGCAGCAATTTCTTCCTTGTGCTACCAAATAATTGTTGGGCTTAAATGTTTGCAGCAGTAAGACAAAATCGACAGCCGGTACTGTACTATGTACGTTCTTAAATCCAATGCAGACGAGCTCCTTGGAGTTCACTACATATATTATCTACTCGTTTATTGTTTGAATTCTTAAAATCAAACAAACAAAAAAAGGCTTTTCTTCAGGAAAGTCTGAATCTTTTCTTCGTGTCTTTGTTACTAGCATTACTTTTATCATTCTAAAGCCAAAATGTAAAGCTGCTATTTAGAAAACAGAAATTGCATTAAATTCTCCACAAACCTGCTCTTGCTTTTTTTTTCACTGCCAAATACGATGCAAAAAGCAAAAAGCAAAAAAAAAAAAAAAATCGAGTGATGCACAGAATGGTACCCAGCACAGGAATCAAAAGGAGCTTCTCAGAGAACAAAGAATGATGTCTCTAGCAGGACGCTCCCTAGCACTGGAGACAACACTAATAGACCTCGTCATTTAATGTGCACTTGGCCAGCCGGTTTGAAAGAGTGCTTCCAGCGTTTCAGGGAGCATCTGGAACTGGAGCACTTCAAACACGGAGCGCTCAGAAAATCGGTTGCTGGTGATACAGTAAAATAGCAGTGCTCGTATAAAGAAGAAATTTAAAGTGTGGATTTTTTTTTTTCTTTTAGCTCAATCGTTGGGTGTGAAATTGAATTGAGGAGTCTCCAAACTATATTAAATCACCCCCTTGGCATTGCCACAGGAACAATTTATTTCATCTTGAAGGAGCCTTTGGTTTCCAGATCAGTGGAGCTAAGCGGGAGGAATGTGCGTCACATTGAGGTAAACAGGGATGTGAGCTGGTTAAAAACAGAAAAGGCAACGCAGCAAAATTCCGTGTCCCTGACATTCGTCAGCCTCTTCTGAAACGTGAATGCCGTTTCCATTAAGCTTTGGGGCAGATATTATCTCTCTACCTTTTAGTGTGCTGATGAGTTGGAAGCTGAAGGTAAATTTATTTAGTTCGGCTGATTTTTCAAGGGGCAAGTCTGCCTTGTTTCGTGCCCCGGGAGGCCTGCGGGGCTATCGCAGTGCCATCGCGCTTCTGTGGACTGTCTTCCTGCAGGAGGACCGGTAGTGAGGGATGGCTCTCACTGCCTCGGTCCCGGTGTGAAATGTGAAATAAAAACAACTACCAGAACTCCCAGTTTCCAGGAAACTTCCAGTTTCCTACCTGTTCTTGTCATCACATGCGTTTGTGGTGAATTGCAGATGTCTGTACTACATTGTGCAACGCCTCTTCTGCTTCCTCAAAGTCTCTCTCTGGAGCATCTGTAAGCAGTAAGCCTTATACCAAATATTTACGGTGTCAGAATGATTTTTAGCACATAACAAAGGCAAAACCCTGGCCGCAGCCTTCGGGATCTACAAGATCTATGCAGATCCCTCCAGAACAGCCCTAGTGTGTAAGGGTGACACGGCAGCGTCCGTGAGCCGTGGACCGGGGGCTGTGCGTAGACACGTTTTGTGGCCAATGTGCTTCTGTTTGGGGTTGGTTCACTGCAAGAGCAGAGCAATAAGGTCACTTGGCATCACGTCTGGAATACAAAATGTGTATTCTTTCTGACCACGTAGTAAGACTTAAGGGTATTAGGAACCCCTTTAACATTAACGAAGAGAGCAAATTTTAATTATTTTTTTTTTTAATCTGCCCCTCTCAAAGTCCAACCTTACAATTAAATATTTGTTGTTTCCTATCATTTGTACTGTTTTATTTCATCTTTGGCTCACAATTGGCCTGACCTCCACCCCTTAAAAACAACAGAAAGCCAAGCACAGAGCGGGCTGCGTGAACTGGGGCAGCAAACGTGGGTTGGTTTGTTGATGTACTGAGACAATTGTGCAATTTAGAAAGACTCTAATTAGTGCTGTGTTTAATATCAATAAAAAAAAAAAACAAATTCTTTTCACCACTGTCTCAATGCTCAAATCTAAATGCAGTTTTTTATTCAGGAGAAGACAGGGAGAACTTTGCACTGAGTTTCAAGGCGAGAAACACGCTTGTAGACAGTGCTGTAACCGGGCGGTCATTGCAGAGTACTTGGTAATTCTGCTTACCTCCTGCCCCAGTCTTCCCTGGTTTTTCCGTTCTTTCAAAATTTCACATTTTTCTACACATGTAGAAATGCTGCCATCTTAAAATGTACCCTGATGGTGGAAGGACACGTTTTTCTATTGTATTTTTTTCATGGCTGTATCCACCTACAGGATTGTGTGAGGGATTTCCTTTAATAAACAAAAGAAACTTTCTGCAAGACCAAAATTCAGACAGTAGTATTCAGTCTGAATGTTTTATTGAAATAACATTCTGTCCCCTTGGTAAGGAGGGAGTAGGAAGACCTCACACTCTCGACTACAACTACCTTCAGTGAAAGGTAAAATAAAAACCTGGAGACCTGTGCCTTAAGGTGATCTCTGAATGCTAAATTAGTATTTTACTCTCCTGACAGTTTATAAAGGCATGAGGACAAGATCGTGGGAGCTCTTTATTGATCATCATCATAATTGGGTTAAAATATTTCCTCCCTTTTCAGCACTCCTGGAATTTTAACTGAGAATCAATAGTGCTTTTTCACGTGTGCTTTCAAAGTTTCCTGGCAAATGTTACTATTTTGGAACCAGCGAATGTGACAGTTGATTAGGCCATTGTTTACACTGGCTACTTGCAGGAGTTCCTGCCACATTCTGATTTGAAAAATTTTTAGAAATGAGGCCCCACCCCCGCCTTTTTGGGGTTTTTTTTTGGCATTTTTTTGACTTTCAGAACTACAGAAATGCATACCGCTGTTCCATAATCTTTCCTCCCTATCCTTTGCATTAAAGTGATTAGCCTTTTTGCTACCTCTGGGCCAGTGGCGCTTTCAAGATTTATTTCATGCATTGTTTTGGTTTTTTTTTAAATGTGTGCCACTTTATAGAATCAAACATCGTGCCCATCCTCATGGCTATAAACTGGGAATTAATCTGTTGGTAGAAAGGTTTAGTTACTAGACTCTTCAGTGCACGGCCTCCCTGCGTTCTGTCCAATTCCATCGTTCCTCTTGTGCCGCACAAGATCCGCGGTGTCGCAGCCGGCGTGGCTACGTGGAAACAGGACACGCTGGCCTCTGAGACCTAAGCGTATTTCTTACATGAAAATTTATATCAGGTACAGAACTCATTTCAGGAAAAACGTATTTCATAATTGTCAATTATGTCTCAGTTTCCCTATTGTATACAATTAGTTAATTTGATTATTTTATGTAAACAAACAGGAAAAATTGAAATGGGAAAAATGCTTGCTTTATTTGCTTACAAAACTCTAGGAAAAAGGATTAGCCTGAAGTTTTACATCGCAGCCATCTCCTAAATCAAAAGTGTAACAAGGGTGATAATGAGCGTAAACACACTGAATAATGAAATGTTAATTTGTGTTCTGAGCTCTAGGGCTCTAATCCAAAACTCCGTGATGTCTGTGGAAAGACTTCCATTGATTTGAATTAGGCCTTGGCTTTTGTCCGGAATGAACACAATAGCAGTGGGGCTATTCCTGAGAGAAATGTTTGGAAATAAATCACGGGGGGGGGGGGGGGAAAGCGGACC
>VYZM01023510.1:924661-946041 GCA_013398915.1 Dromas ardeola
AACTGGAAGGAACTTGCTGTGTCAGAACCCGATTCACTTGCTAATTCAGGCAGTCATGTTTTACAATGCTCCTTGTGTCCACACTTTGTCACAGTCCCTCCCACGAACTAACCAAATTCAATCTTAAAAAAAATACTCTTTTGCCGCTGCTGCTGTACTTGGAAAGTTTTTTCTGGATCATTACTCTGATGTTTAAAACCTTCTTTAACTTCTAGCCTAAACCTATTTATGCCAGTTGTTTCCACTTGTTTTACGCCAACACAGTCTTCTGGTCTTTACTCTGTACAGTTCTGGTTATTGTCCCGTTGTTCTGATGATTGTCCCATCTCCTCTCTGGCTTTGCTTTGTTTTGCTAAAGAAGCCACGCATTTTCATGTCTCGTTCAAGTAAATTTTTCTTTCCCGTGTCGCCTTTATCTGAATTTATTCCCTTAATTTTTCTGGGGTACAGGCAACAAAACCTGCATTTTTAATGAGGTGTAACAGTGCTCTATATAATGCTGTTAGTACTTTTCTTTGCTTTACTGGAAATACTTTTCCAGATACGTCCAGCATTTTGTTTGCATCTTTATGGCAGCATTTCACTGATCGTTTTTATCGTTTGACTTACAGGTTCTCGGTTCCCAGGTGAGCTCCCATTTAGTTTTTAGTCCAGGAGGGCACAGCTGTACCCTCCTGCCCCGAGGAATTAGCTGGTGTCTGTTACTCCAGTGCTCATTTCTTCCTTGGATGGTGCTCTGTTTGTCCCCTGCATCAGCTGTCGTGAATGGTAACAATCAAGCTTGAGTAATCAGCAGTCTTAATGAGTATGTTCCTACTTTGTGCCAATTTTGTTAATTTAAAAAAAAACACCAACAAACCCCTATGAACTGCTAGAGATGGTGAATGACGGGTGATGGGAGCTGACGCAGGGTGACAGGAAGGAAATGGGGAAAGGTGCCCAGTTGGGCAAAGAAAAAAGAAACAGCGAGCTGAAGCCCACGGAGCCCGTGATGGAGAAGTGAGAACTTCTGCAGTATTGGTCAATTGAGGGCTACTCACATTGGCCAGAGTGTTAACTGGGTCTCACAGAGACATGAAGACATGCCAAAATCCCAGAAATAAATGCATCACTCATGACTTTCTGCTTTTTTGACTTTTTAAGAGTAGCAACACTGCTGCTTAACTTTGGATGTTCCTTCGTTATTGTTTTTCAAGAGTTTTCGAAGTATTCTGAAAGTTTAAAGACTTATTTTCTAAAAGCATCTTAAAAATACGGAATCCTAAAAGCGCTTTAAAAGTCCTGAATTGAGAGGATTATGAGTCTTGAATAATTTATCCACAGAACTTTAAAGGGAGAGAATTTGCTTAGGTCTTTAAAACGTATATGATACATTTTCTTATAGCTTGGAAAGACTCTGAAAGACTTTTATCCAGATAAGTACATTCAGCAGATATTAGAAGTCACAGGCAATTGCAATTTAGGCATAAGGCATTTCCTGGGAATTAATATTAAGCTGGGAGGAGCTGGGATGGCTCAAGATGCAGCTGAGGGCCATTAACTGCAGTTGGTGATTAATGACCTCTGCTGAGGGCATTATTATCATCAGCTGAAAATGTAGAAAAACAGAGATGTATGAATCTCTTTAACGGGAGATGCGGTGTCAGTCGGTGCAGTAGATGTGGCCTCGCTGTGGCCAGGCTGCCCTGCGTTAATATCAAATACAGGGCTTGATTTCCCTCCTCCCCGCGGCATTTTTAGGAGCGTTAATCAAAGCTGGATCTCTAAAGCTGTGCCAGTATCAAATTGAAAAGTAAGCAGAATAAAGTCCATAGCGCTTTAAAGTTCTCCCACTATTACATTTGGCGTCCAGAACTTAATCAGCTTTATTTAGAGATACTCCCATCTGTCCCTTTCGGTGCCTAATGAGAGTGATAAGAGCGTCTGAGTATTGTCCAGAAATGTGCCCGCAACGTTCCTTGTGCTCCCTGTTCTTGGACCCGCGTTTGAAATCTCGTCCTCTCTCCTTTTTCATTATGCCCCTAACCAAGATCTAGGTTCTGGGTTGTTTTATATTCTGCGCACGGAGGGACGGCCCACGCGAGAAAATACTGCTCTGTCGATACAGGGAGAATCAATTTCCTAATAAAAAGTCAGTCATAATGGATACTTACCTCCCAGTGTCCAGACAAGTCCATGCATGGTTTCTTCCACGGTTGGTGAAATATTTTTTTTTTTTATATATATATGATGCATCATTTAATTGTTGACTTGTAGGGAAACTTGGAGGTAGTACAGGGGACTAGGAAATATTCACCATGCTGCTTATTTTTACCTTGATCATCTCCTGTATATATGTGTGTCTGTATATATATGTGTGTGTGTATATATATATAAAAATACCTTGATATCTCTCACACATATATATACTTAAGTTTGTTTACTTCAAGGTGCTTTTTAAAACAAATACTGGAGAAGTCCAAAATAGGTAATATAGGTAACATAAAGATCTCTCTCATACATATGTATACACACTTAAGTTTGTTTACTTCAAGGTGCTTTTTAAAACAAATACTGGAGAAGTCCAAAATAGGTAATATAGGTAACATAAAGACGTAAGCTTTAATTAGTCTCTTTTATTTTTTAGTTAGATTATCCACAGTACTGCATATTTCGGAATGCTGTGTAAGTCCTACTTTATGCATACGCCGATCCCCTGTCCCTTTCTCTCCCTTCTACTCTTCCCCTGGTCCTTGGGAAGGTTGTAGCATCAAAAATTCCAAGCAGGCCAGGACCGAGATGACTGCTGCTTTTGGCTGACCTTTATACAAATGTCACTGGATGTAGACTTCTGCTCAGGAAAATGGAATTTTTGCAAAATTGTAAGCAAAGCAGTAAAAAAACGCCATAACTTAGGTGTGAAATGTTGACAATTTGAATGTTAGGTGGTACGGCCAGACCCGCGTGTACAAACCTATCAACTTCACGCTGTTGGGGGGATTACTGTGTGCCTTTACTCACCCTCAACCAAACCACCGAGCTCTCTCCTTGCTTTTTCTTTTTCTTTCTTTATTCCTCCAAAGTATCTCCTGCGGTGAGAGGAAGAGGTGAGTGAGGTCAGGCGAAATGAAATGAAAATCATGAAAGCTTAATAGACCGCGGGGAGGGTGCCTTTGAAGGGGTGCCAGGGATGGAATATCAGTTATGGGGAAGAAGACCACAGAGCTGGCAGTGAATGAAAGGAGATCCTGGTACACGCGCGTTAGTGTTTCATACTCCTTGACACAAAACTGCTCTGTTTTCCCAGTTAACTCTTTAACAAATGTTTCATGCTGACAGTTGGCGCTCCCACAGGGCTACCAGTGCTCCCCGATGTGGCTTCACTGTGCTTCAGGATGTATTTTTTTTCTAAGTTCTGGACTCTTTGTCTTGCTTGTAAGATCAACAGATTGGAACCGAAGTATTGATGGGATTATGTAAATTGCATTTTGTGTTTCATCTTCTGCAGCCTCCACCAGTTACCCACACCTAAGGGATAAGAAATTGTTTTCCCGGATGAGAAGAAAAGAAGTTATATTTTAAAACATGTAATAACATCCTTACTCGCACATATACCAAAGAAAATGTCAGGTTATTGTAATTATACAAACACCCTACGTAATAGCGTATGAAATGGTGTGGCCAATCATCTCAAACACCATTTTTTTCAGGATAAAGAACTCTTAAAAGAAGGGGCTTTACTCTGGTTGATTCTTCATCTTCTAAGAATTCAAGTCTTGGTTGCAGGAGTTTAAATGCACTTTAAAAAGTAGTTTATGTGAGACTGACTGGATGGCGGTCTAAAATCTGAGTAAAGGCAAAGACTAGACTAAATGATAACTGCTCCCTTTCAGTCTGAACAATTTATGAAGCTGTGCTGGTGTGAATGAAAAGACCTGAGCGAGTGTGTCAGAACTGATTTAAGGACTTTGGTTTGGTTTGATGGTGTGGAACTCGGCCTCTGCGTGCGCACGGTTTGCAGAGAAATTGCAGAAAGAGTCTGATCCTCCAGGGCTGCCAACGTACCTTGAATTTCATTGATCTCTAGGTCCGTAGATGTGGTACATTTCAGACCCTTCTTTTACAATGTTAAAATACCCATATTTGTGGCACGTGCTTCTGAACGTGGAGTTCTACAGCTGAACATTTATAAGCCTGAAATTTGTCTTTGGGACAGGTCACTCTTTTCAGTTACCTAATTTTTTTCCCTGCTGCTACAGGAACTCTCAAGGAATTGAGTGTCTATCAGCGCTAAGTATTTAAATGACAAAACATCCAGAAAAAGACATAACACGCAATACAAAATGACCCTGCAGTGCTGATGTGAACGTGATCCTCTGTTACAGTGGGCCTGGCTTTGTCTGCTGACTCCATTGTAATTCAGCACAATGTTTGCTTTTGTGCAGACGAGGCCGCAGTTGTCTGGTGTTTTCAGTCATATGCCCTTTTCAGCTTCATTTCATCAGTCATTGCCGCAGTTTTGCTCAACTTTCACGAGCAGTTCAATAGCTGCTGGCTTCTCAATTTGAACACTCCTTACCCCAAACGTTTTGCAGAGTTCAGCCCTTCCAGACCAGTGTTTTTCCTTGGTGTCTTTTCAGAGTCTATGGACACCCACCCCCAACGGCCACAGGCTGAAACCTCCTGGTTAAACACTTCTTGTCACGTTTCAGATTATCCTTTGACACAGGCTGATGGGACCGAGCACAAAGTTAACCTTCAGCATTATTTCTTTTTCGTTTGCAGGAAAAATTCGAAGGCTTGTTCCGTGCCTACGACGACTGTGTGACGTTCCAGCTGTTTAAAAGCTTCAGGCGTGTGCGGATAAATTTTAGTAGTCCCAAATCAGCTGCTCGCGCCAGAATAGAGCTGCATGAAACACAGTTCAGAGGGAAGAAGTTAAAGTTGTATTTTGCACAGGTAATGAAATCTGGAATCTACTTCTATGTTAGTGCATAGCTTTTATAGAAATATTGTGCAGTAACACTGAATAAAAGTAATAAAGGTTTCTCCCATGCCCAATCTCTCCACTGAAAGATTACTCAAACATCCTTATGCTGCCTGAGCTGTACCTGCCCAGTGGGGCTGCCGTAAATTTAAAGGACCACTTAGGACCCAAGTTGCTCATTCAACACACGGAAATTACATCGCTTAGAACTGATTTACAGCATTGGGTATTTTCTGTAGGTAACTCTCTAAGGTAACGGTAGAAAAAGCAGTAATGTAAAGTATCATGAGTTCATAAAAAAAAGTAGGGCTGAATTTCTTATTTGATTGCAACCCTGAGCCGCGGTCAGGATATAGGTGATTATATCCATCTGTTGGAAGTGTCAGATGCGGGTTCAGTTCTTCTTGGCCAAGGGAGAGAGACCCCAGATCTCCCATAGCCTGGGGGGGTACTAGGCCCCAGCCAGGATACAGAAGGGTGAGGGAACCCGACCACCACTTCTGCTGAATGTATTTTAATAAGTTGCTGTGGCTTATGGGATACTCGTGAGTGCTTATGAGCAAGCTAGGTGTGCTTTGGGCTGCCAGGTTGGTCCTTCAGAGGTCTCAGGTTAAGGACAGGCTCATTTGAAGGTATCAGTGAAACCTAAGAAGCCGTTATCATAGGATCATAGAATGTGTTGGGTTGGAAGGGACCTCTAAAGGCCATCTAGTCCAACCCCCCTGCAGGAAGCAGGGACATCTCCCCCTAGATCAGGTTGCTCAGAGCCTCATCAAGCCTGGCCTTGACTGTCTCTAGGGATGGGGCCTCCACCACCTCTCTGGGCAACCTGGGCCAGTGTCTCACCACCCTCATTGTAAAGAACTTCTTCCTAATGGCGAATCTAACCCCACCCTGCTCTAGTTTAAAACCATTGCCTCTCGTCCTATCACTACGTGCCCTTGCAAACAAGGGTTACATGTTGAGCCTCTACAGCCTGGTGAGAACAGGGGCTGTTTTGAGCCTAAGAAGAAGCACAGCTTTAAGAGGATGGGAAACTACAATTGTGAAAAAAACAATATCCTTAATGGGTTAGATGAGTTCAGAAGATCTTAGAGTTGGATTTAAGTGTTGAAAATCTACCTCAATCCCATTTTATGTGCCTTAATCTCCTAGATCTGGCTCCGACATTTTTCTGTAAGGTTTCAAAACCTGCTGTTAGCAGATCTGAGAATCGTTACACTCTCGCTGCATAATCAAGAGGTTAATTGAAACCTTGGGAAAAAAAAGAAAAAGAAAAACGAGCATAATAGTGATTAGTCTCCATATCTAAGCTGATTTCCTGCAAAGCCATTTAGGTATCTGCACTATGCTCTCCAGTACATGCAGTCTTAACAGAGCTTATTAGTTGTGTCCAGGGAATGGAGACGTGGAAGCAGCACAGCGTCTGCAGCAGGGTATATTTATATGGGCCGGAGCCAGACGGAATAAGCACTTCCAGAACTGGAAGTTCTAGGGAACGTGGAGTTGAGAGACCCAAACTGGCTCTTTGCAAAACCCATTCCGGTGCTGTCTCAGGCTTGCTGTCGTGCAAATGCAGTTTATTGCTTCTGGGCCCGAGCTGGTTGTAAACTCGCTCAAGTATGGCTGCAGCATAATTCATTTATGTTGAGCCTTCTTTAATATACCAGAGAAAAAGCAGGAATTAAGCTAAATAATTTAAGGTGGAAATAAAATGGGAACAATTAGTTGCAAACGACTGAGGAACACGATGGATTCCTTTATCACTTCAGCTAAAGAAATCAAATATTCAGAAACCTTTCTGAAGTTACCGATAAGGCCTTGGTGCAGGAGTTACTGGCTTCTTGTCTAATGTCTGTTTTTATTTAGGAGTTTAGGCCAGTCGATCACAATAGTATCTTTTCAGCCTCAAAAATCTCTGAACTAGCAGCTGTGGATACCAAAGCTTTGCATTTATCCTTGGAGAGAACACATACAATAGGCACAAACATTGTAGTTTTGCTCATATAACAGCCCCCCGCAGTGTATTTACTGTAGAGGAACCATCTGTAAGGCTGAGATGGATTTCATCTCCAGGCCTCCTCTGCTGGGACTGACGCTGAAACCCTGCCTGGGTGGCATTTGGTGTTAGAAGCGTATGATTTGAGTAATCATTCCGTTTACCCATCCTATACCAAACAATGTATTTGTTATGCTTTAAAGATTCAGACCTCCGAGACAGATGGAGACAAGCTTCATTTGGCGCCGCCACAGCCTGCAAAACAGTTTCTCATCTCGCCTCCAGCCTCCCCGCCTGTAGGGTGGCAACCGATCGATGACGCGACACCTGTCATCAACTACGACCTCCTTTATGCAGTCTCGAAGCTAGGACCAGGTAAGCTCATGGTCCTTGTGTGAAAAGGTGTCAGAAAAAGCAGATGAGAAATAGCAGCGTAGATGATAACTGTGTAGAAAGTTGTCTTTTACAGGCGTAAAGCCTGCAAGTTGCATTGCTTTGGATTTAAGTTGATGCGTGTCAACTGGCTCTTTGCTTCAGAATGAGTTTTACCGTATGTACGTACGGAATTGTGTCTTATCTGCAGCTCGTGAGCGCTGTCTGACTGAAATGTAGATCAAAGCTTGTTTACACAATTTCTTGTGCTTGGGTTTGTGCTTAGATGAGACAACTGATGGTTTATGTGGGGGCTGGACAAATGCTTGTCCGTGAACTTGATGAGTTTTTGCTTTAAATCACATCTGCTCCGTACCGCATTCCAAGATGCAGAATACCTCATCGAATGTCGAGGCATCACTGCAGCTCCACCAGGGTGGAGAATCTCTCGCCTTAGCACGTCCGTAGAGACAGAACTCCCATTCCCCAACCCTGGCAGGATCGCTCTGTTGGGACTGCCCATTTTCTGTTGAAAACTGTATGCAGAAGGAGTGGGATGAGTTGTAGCCTCTATTACCATAGGGTAGATGTCAGTGGATAATGCAGATCGACGTTCTTCTGTCTTCCCGTCTTCAGCTAATGCCAGGAATGGAAGTTAGCTGGGATCAGATGTTAAAGCATCCT
The DNA here is from genome assembly GCA_013398915.1 of Dromas ardeola. NCBI lineage: Eukaryota > Metazoa > Chordata > Aves > Charadriiformes > Dromadidae > Dromas > Dromas ardeola. The sequence goes on from VYZM01023510.1 coordinate 932,683, forward strand.
CTTTTAAAATTTTCAAAATGGAAAAGGTTCCTGTTTCAGGTCAAAGCAGTATCATTTAGAAATTAGTCTACTTTACACTTGTAAGCCATAAGAAAAAATAGCTACTAGTTAAATTACCACCTCTCTTATGAAGAAAGACTGAGGGAACTGGGTCTATTTAGTCTGGAAAAAAGACGGCTGAGGGGTGACCTTATTAATGCTTACAAATACTTCAAGGGTGGGTGTCAGGAGGATGGGGCCAGGCTCTTTTCAGTGGTGCCCAGTGAGAGGACAAGAGGTAACGGGCACAAACTTGAGTGTAGGAAGTTCCATCTCAACATGAGGAGGAACTTCTTTCCTTTGAGGGTGGCAGAGCCCGGGCACAGGCTGCCCAGAGAGGTGGTGGAGTCGCTGTCTCTGGAGACATTCCAAACCCGCCTGGACGCGTTCCTGTGCAACCTGCTCTACGGTGACCTGGCTCTGGCAGGGGGGTTGGACTAGATGATCTCCAGAGGCCCCTTCCAACCCTATGATTCTATGATTCCGTGATTCTGTGAAATTATTTTCATAATAAAACAAACCAGTTCCAATCTAATAACAGTCGGGGGGGTGAGCTCATGAAAATTTCTCCGAGTTTATTTTTGAAATTCTTTTGGGATGAGAGAATTGTTTTCTCCCCAGCTGTACTGAAGACGCTGCTTTCTTGTTCTGAGCTTCCAATTGCAGACATCTTGTCACTGGGGCTTTTATGTAACTGCACCGGAGCCACCCAGAGCTGAAGTGCGTGGGGTGCAGGAAGAGTTGTTTTGTGATTCACAAGGTTTGCAGGATCACCTCATGTCTTTTCCACATGGGATCTCTCACGGGGGGGAAATACAGATCAGGCGAACATCAGAGATTCCTGTGTTTTATTCCCCTTCAGCAGGAAAGCCCATAGGAGAGGGCTGTCAGGTGTCATGCATTGTACTGTATTGCATATTATTATTTCCAGAATTGATGCTTTGCTTCTAAACTGCTGAATAAAAGAAAAACAAAAAACTCCTTTTATTATTTTTTTTCCCCGTTGATGCAGCGGTGTTATAAATGGAAACATGTAAACGAATTCCCCAGCTAGCAGGGTAATAAATCAATTCCTGTTCTAGAGCAGTGGAATGTGAAATATCACTCATTGTCCCGCACTCTGGGACAGCTTTGCGTGAAGGTCATATTCACCCGTATTTAAGGAGCCTGCAGGGAGCAATATGAAAAGTCATTGTGTGCTCTCTTCTTTCTATTTTTAGCGGTTGTTAGAGAGATCAATTTTAGTTAACTGTAGTGGCGGTTTTAAAATAGCGTCGCAGTTCTCAGTTGTGCCTTTACTATGTTTAGAATTTCATTGAAAAACAAATCCCACCAAAACTGATTTCTCGGTATCACATCAGTAAAACACGCTGCCGTACATCAAATAACACTGTTAGCCTCAGCTAAATTGGATTTTTCTTTTTCATTCAAAAAACACAATAAAAAAATGTAACTCTGGCTTAACAGCTATCAGAAAATACTCGCTGGCACAGTTGTTTACAGAACTCTGAATGTTAGAGCCTGACTTCCATGTTATTAACTTGTGAGGAATCTTCGCTATATTAAATACACTGATTTGGTAAGATTAATATCTGAGGACCAGAAAAACTCATTTGAGAATGTAAATAGTGAACAGTTTCTTTGTTTGCCCTCAGCACAAGGTGAGTTTTACCAACCTGCTTTGCTGGGAATGTGAGACGCACCACTTTGACACAGACCCATACTGCTTTCCCCTCCGTGAACACAGGTCATCTCCTTTCACAGCTGCCATCATCATCACAGCCACAAAATTAGGGACTAAAACTGTCCCTGGGAGCAAAGGCTGGGAGACTCGCTCCAGAGTAAAATGAGTCTAGAGGATGCCCCGGAGACGCTGGGAGGGCTGGAGCCCCTCTGCTATGAGAACAGGCTGAGAGAGCTGGGGGGTTCAGCCTGGAGAAGAGAAGGCTCCAGGGAGACCTTATTGTGGCCTTCCAATACCTAAAGGGGCTACAGGAGAGATGGGGAGGGACTCTGGATCCGGGAGTGGAGCGATAGGACGAGGGGTAACAGTTTTAAACTGGAAGAGGGGAGATTTAAATTAGATATTAGGAAGAAATTCTTTACTGTGAGGGTGTTAAGACGCTGGCCCAGGTTGCCCAGAGAAGCTGTGGCTGCCCCATCCCTGGAGGGGTTCAAGGCCAGGCTGGACGGGGCTTGGACCGACCTGGTCTGGTGGGAGGTGTCCCTGCCCAGGGCAGAGGGTTGGAACTGGATGATCTTTAAGGTCCTTCCAACCCGAACCATTCAATGATTCTGTGATTCTGTGAACAGGCCAGAAGGTAGGTAACAGCTTTGCTATGTGTTGTCTTTTTCCAGGCTCAGTTTTTGGGGCAGGTATTTTATTTTTTTTTGCAGCCTTGTGGCTGCAGCAATGACTGTCCGGCAGCTCAGAGGTCTGACGGGAAAGATTTCTTTCTGCTGTGCACAAAAGGAAGCTGGTCCTTGGTCCTTCGACATTAAATTGAGATCAGTGAGGGTGCATTTATTTCTTAGAGAAGACCATGGCATATTTAATTAAGTTTCTGGTTGATTGATGTATATTGTCACTTTCTGCAGATGCAGAAACGGAGCTTTAAACGGGGCATGAACAGAACGCCGTAGACCAGTCAGAGCCAGGAACTGTGACTGTGCCTGGTTCTGACCACCAGCCTACCATTTTTTCAATATATTGCAAGAAAAAGAAGTGTGGTCATTAATCTCTTTAATGAAAAACACTTCTACTGTCAAGAGACCATCCAGTAGTTTAAAACACTGATGAAGATAAACGCATCGCGCTGAACTAGGATGGTAGTTTGGCTGTTTGCCTGTGTCTCTACCTGGCCCGACTTGGACCTGACCTTCCTACAGGAACGCTTGCAACCTACCAAGCTCTTGTCTAGTCTTAGGCCCTCGTGTCTTCTCCGTAACATTATGTAAGGTCTTCGTTTCAGCCCACTAAGGAATGCAGGAAATAATTTTATATGAGAAATGTTTGTAAGGGGGAGGGAGAATCTCTATGTCTCAGCTCTGCATATACAGCAGAGCTGCTCCTCCCAAAGCAAAGGCGGCTATGTTTGCTCTGCCATTTATTAGTGCGGCAGTTTACAAACCATCACCATCTTCCTGGCACTACAGTAAGTCCGAATTTTCTGGAAAGCAGTCCTGCCCCCCTCCCTGTTTACCCCTCAACCTGAGTATTTCTTCCCTCCTTCCCCCATTGCCTCTTTCAAACCCGTTACCCCAATTTCTTCTCAACAAACTGCCCTCTACTCCCTCACTTTCTAACTCTTTGCTCTTCAGAGTGCCTTTCCCCAGGATCCCAGGTGCCGCCTTGACCTTCCCTTGCCAATCGCAGCCCCTGCCCGCTGCCCACACAGCAGTTGCCCAGGCAAATTGCCTTTCTCCCATGGCTTTGATTCACGGATCGTGGCTCCGCTGATGAGATCTGCGCTCTACGATAACACACAATATAGGTCAGGGTCCCAAGCACTTAACTATGCTCCATGCGTTCCCCAGTGCGATTTTGCCCTCTGGCAGATAGCACTCGCCCACACAATTTCAGGCAGTATTTGAAAACCAGTGCAGGCTGGGCACCATCTCCAGTGGCCCATATCATAGAATCATAGAATTGCCTCCGTTGGAAGGGACCTTTCAGATCATCGAGTCCAACCATCAACCTGACTCTGACAAAAACCATCACTAAACCCTATCTCTAAGCTCTACATCTACCCATCTTTTAAATACCTCCAGGGATGGTGACCCAACCCCTTCCCTGGGCAGCCTGTTCCAATGCTTAATAAACCTTTCAGTGTAAAAATTTTTCCTAAAATATAGACAAGTTTATGCCAATTTCAGTTCTTTCCACGTTTCCCATCAGCATTCCAGCAGGCTTTGCACCTCCGAAATGCCCTCAAGCTACACTCCAGGTCATGTGAAATACATTTTTCACATTATGAAAGCACCATTCTGAAGTGTTACATGTGGTGGCTCTTAGGTCCGGAGTGGCACCTCTTGGGACACAAAGGAGACCTTGCAGCAGCCTGCGCCACTTAGCTGCTGGGTCTGCGAATGGTTAGTGGTCAGAGGAGGGGTTGGGTCAGGGTTTCGTTTTTGTCTCAGCAATTAAGATGTTCCTGCCGTGCTCTGGCAGGGCTTCTTGAGGAGGATGCGTAGCTCCTGGCGCTGCTGTGCCCTGGGCTTGGCTCACCCTTCACAGAATCACAGAATGGTTCAGGTTGGAAGGGACCTTAAAGATCATCTAGTTCCAACCCCCTGCCCTGGGCAGGGACCCCTCCCCCCAGACCAGGCTGCTCAAAGCCCCATCCAGCCTGGCCTTGAACACCTCCAGGGATGGGGCAGCCACAGCTTCTCTGGGCAACCTGGGCCAGTGTCTCACCACCCTCACAGTAAAGAATTTCTTCCTGATATCCAATCTAAATCTCCCCTCTTTCAGTTTGGGGCCATTACCCTGTGTCCTATCGTAACACTCCCTGATCCAGAGTCCCTCCCCATCTCTCCTGTAGCCCCCTTCAGGTACTGGGAGGCCGCTATAAGGTCTCCCCGGAGCCTTCTCTTCTCCAGGCTGAACAACCCCAACTCTCTCAGCCTGTTCTCATAGCAGAGGTGCTCCAGCCCTCTCATCATCTTCATGGCCCTCCTCTGGACCCGTTCCAACAGGTCTGTGTCCTTCTTGTGCTGAGGGCTCCAGAGCTGGACACAGGACTCCAGGTGGGGTCTCACCAGAGCGGAGCAGAGGGACAGAATCCCCTCCCTCACCCTGCTGGCCACGCTGCTTTGGATGCAGCCCAGGATGCGGTTGGCTTTCTGGGCTGCAAGTGCGCGTTGCCTGCTCATGTTGAGCTTCTCGTCCACCAGCACCCCCAAGTCCTTCTCCTCAGGGCTGCTCTTGCTGCCCTTGCCCTGGGAAGGAGAAAACGGGGAAGAGCAGGACCCTGCCCAGTAAACGCCGTGCGCAGGGATTTCAAACCATGTCTCGCACAGCAAGTCTTCTATGCCCAGGTGTTTTCAAACTCTCCTGTTTGTTCTCACTGATCGGAAGGAAATGCTAAATACTTCATAGGACTTGCAGAGAGGATTAAAAGGGGGTGGATGGGCAGGCAGATGGGCGATAGATAGAACTTTCCATCTCTGTCCCTCCTCTCCCCTCGGTTCTGTGGCTGCTTCTGCCCTTGCCAGGGGCAGGGTACACGGACCTGCTGGGTGTAGAAGGCTTTCCACTGCCTGGTCCTGCTGGCCAGGAGAGGTTCTCCTGCAGCATCAGTAATGGGCTTCCAGAGGACAACTCCTGCACCTTGCACGTGGCAGATCCACGCAGCAGAGGTACCATACGGGATGGGCTGTGGTATCTCGTCTGGCTTAAACACACACCTGAACAAAGGACCACCCGTTATTTGCACCGTATTATTTGTAAAGCACTTGGATGAGGGGACTGTAAGTGGAAGGTGTTTTTATGATGCTAATGACACGTTTAACGTGGAATGGACAGCTCTGAACCCGTTAACCTTTGATCATGAGTCAGAATCAGGGATGAGGTAGCTGCACAGCATCATTAACATTTCTTCATTATTAATTAAATGTATGATCATACTCTTTGCTGGACAAAAGAGCCTTATTAGACAAGAGATGCAGCATTAATGAAAGGTCATAGTACTGATTCACAAAGGGACGGAAAATCACATGCTATTATTTTTAATTCTGATATATTGTAAGTCGCTTTTGTGCTGTTGCTGTGGTCATCTTTCCTGCGTCACCTGAGGCTGTGGGTTTGCTTGTGGTTCATGTGGTCACCGAGTGGCATGGTGCGCCAAGTGACATAAAAGCAGCTGGGCCCGCTGCTGAATGGTGAAACTTCACATTCCCATTTCTTTTCTGATGCGAAGCAAACGAATAGAGGAACGGGGCTGCTATTTTCACGGGTTTGTTAGGAATATTTTCTGACAAGTCTGTATGGTGGAGGTGCCACGGCTTAATTCTTCCCCGCGTTATATCCTGAAGGCAGAATTTAGATGTTGGAGCATATTTGGTAAGTTTGCTGATTATTTTTTTTCTGAGTAATTTTATGTGAGTTTCCATTGTTATCTCAGCTTACGCGCGTGTTTAAACAACTTATTATTAAGGGATAGAGATAGCCCAAAGACTGCTGGAGGAGAAAGACACCTGTCCCCAGGAATCCTTTGGCTCAACCCGTAAGAGCTCTCCGGGCAAGTGGGAGGAGCAGGAGCGGTGGGGCAGTGTAGGGCCTGGGAAGGCACAGGAGGCAGCATCAGAGGCAGCCGAAAGAGAGAACTGCACAAATGCTGGAGTGATGTTAACTACAGAAGCTGGTGAGTCTTAACCACGGTAACTTGACTTGCTATTCTTAGCTTGGGCCAACCTGTGTCTTGTGAACGTAATTTGATTGCAGCCATTCAACCATTATTCACTGCTGTGGATTTAGCTCAGTTTTTTATTTTTTTTAGGTGTTGTATAAGAGGAAAGAAAAAAAAAAACATAGAAAAAAAGCAGCAGGGAAGAGGTAATCTGGCTGTATCTACTGGATTTTAATTTTGTACTCACTACCTTAGTATTTTTCCACAAACAAGGGTTAGATTTAGGAACAAGATACAGCTGCATAAAAGCCCCACAGTTACTGCCGTCCTGTTCCTAGCTCAGCCATAAAAAGGTTTTCTGCAGTTTGAGCCACAGTTCTGCAGGCATGAATAACCGTGAGTACAGAACGGAGTCTGCAGCTCATTTATGCTCCGAAATAACTCTGTGCCTTAAAAACCTAATTTATGAGTGCATCACATTTTGATTTGCAAAGTGACATTAATTGCTGTTGCAGTTACTTCTGCCAGAGGCATCTGAATATTTTTTCCTCGTGTCTGTACTTATTTCCACTGTTCTTTTTCAGTGGAAAGGGCCCTTCTGGGAAGGATTTTGCACGGTAAAAGAATGCGGCATTTGAACCGGGATTATTACCTTTCTAAGAGGGCAGTGAATCTGATTTCCTTCGTGGTGCTGGTGTAGGAGGAAGGGGCCCGGCCCCGCGTGCGCGCAGGGCTGCGGAGCTGCTCGTAGCTGACAGTGACCAATGTCGCCTTCGGTGCCGGTTGGCAGCATTGACGTCAGCCTGTAGCTGAGAAATTAGCTGAAGCCCGCAGGGAAAATAGGCAAAGAAAAACCGTATAATTTCTCGATGCGGCACAACCAAGCTGTTTCTCCTTTTATATTCCAGCCCATCAGCAGGACCTGTAATGCTTTGCTCAATTTGGATTCAGAGGCAAGGTTGCCAAAAATAGAGCAGTTAAATGTCAACATTAATGGTATCACAGCAGTAAAATATTTCTCACAGCAAGATGCCCGACTTACAGCTATTATTCACTAGTTGCCTCCTATTTTTTAGGCAAAAATGCAGCACGTCCTCTGGTCCCAAGCCACCCAGTCTTATTTGGACCAAAAATTTGTCAGCACAAATAGCACGTGGTTGCAGTCCCAGAACCGCGCGTGCTAACGCAGGGCTGAACCTGCAGCCCCTTCCCCCCATGAATTACTCTGCTGGAAAGTTGCTAATAAATAAAAATCCAAATTAGTAACAGGAGCAAACTGCAAGTGCTTAGAGGTAGGGACTGCCGTTTCACTGTCATCACACAACACCTACCCCAGCCAGGTTCTGCCTACGATGCACTTGGGAGCTGCCGCACCACAAGTAGAGGTCAGCGAGGTAAAGTGGGACCTCCCCTCCCTCATCTCGGAATATTTTGCAGGCAAAATGCAGTGATTCTGGAGCAATCTTATGAAAAAAACCCCAAACTATCAGGTGCGCGTGTGGTCACTGTAAGCCTATTTTAATTTAACGGTGGCTTGTGGATCTTGGAGATGAGATTGATGACAAATGGTCCAAAGGGGGCGACAGCGCGTTATCTGGAATGGTTTTTAGATTCCAGTGCTGCTAATGGGTGTTTGTCACTTTGGAAAGACCAAGTGATCCTGTCAGAAATGTCACAGTTGGGACTTTTTCTCTTTGCAGTCTTAAATTAATTCCTTGTAATTTAATATCCAATACCTACTTATGTCCTGCGTACAATCCAAAACACACGTAGCGCCAGCAGACTGAATGCAGGAGGAAAAGTCCTATGTCTGGTCCTGATTTTCCTCTGTTTGCATGTGGACTCTTGCAGGTAACCACCTAAGCCATGCTCATCTTCCTCGCAGGAGTACTGGGTGGAGACTTAAACAAGGAATGTACATAGATAGAAAATCTAATGTACTGTTTAAAGGTTTAGTCTGCTAGTGGGCATTTATAGGCTGTACTCTGTAATCTCATCGGTAGAGGCAGAATTTGTTACAGTCCCGGCTAAAGAGCTTTGAGTTTCAAAATCCATCTGGAGCAGATATATGTATTTTTTTTTATTTCTGGAGCAATTGGACCAAGCGTTGATGTCTGTCTGGAGGGGACAAGTTGCAGAATCTAGTGGAATTCAAGTCTTCAAGTGGGACTGAAGCCACGCTAGACTGAAAGAAAACAAACAGAAGACTAGCCCCAGCCTGAGAGGTGTGACGTTAACTTCAGACCAGATGTCTGATAGGTTGGGTTCCAGTCCCTCTTCTTAACCATGAACTTCTCTGTTGTCTCTCCTCTTTGTACTCGTTTTTGGTTTTTTACTGCTGCTGGGCACTAATGTTGGTGCAAAACACCATTATAGACACCGGTGTATTTTATTCTGCTTTACAGACCAATGATCACTGCCCCCGGGGGCAGGATCCCCAGAATCTGTTGTGACAGCTGATGCAGTCTACCCATGCTTGCCTTCACCTATATTTAGGACCAGGACACATTCATCTGCTCCATCCAGGTGCAGGAGTATTCTGCATCCAAGAGCGCCATGGTCAGACGGTCATCCTTTGATCTACTTTTTTTCTGCTTCCAGGAGAGAAGTACGAGCTGCATGCAGGAACGGAGTCCACTCCCAGTGTGGTGGTGCATGTCTGCGACAGCGACATAGAAGAAGACGAGGACCCAAAGAATTCTCCAAAGCCAAAAATCATTCAAACTCGGCGCCCCGGTCTGCCACCTCCTGTATCTAACTGAGCCTCTCCGGCAGAAGCAGCACTTCTCTCCTCCGGCACAGCTCTTGGGTTTTGTTTGCTTTGTTTTGTTGAAAGGCAGCCATCGCCTTTTGAGTACCAGGACATTAAACTCATTGAAATCCCTTCACAGTAATCAAGCCTATGTAATAAAAGGGCTAGGAAAAAAAAAAAAGATCTTTGTATACGTAACCATATCACACACCAACTAATAGATTTTTCTGGCAAGGACAAAACAAGGCTGAAGAAGTAAGGGAGCGTTTCAGTCTGAGGGTTTTTTCGCAGCTATAATTTGCATGCTGAAACACCGCTACCAGAGAGGACGTTCAGGGTGGGCAGTTAGGCCGATATCAGGCTTGGCATTCAAACTCCCACAATATTTGCTAGCGCCCTTCATCAAGCAGCCAGCTCCTCTGCCCTCCTCACTTCCCCAGAAGACTTTAGTCTTTTTTTTTTTTTCCCCTTTTTTTTTTTAAACGGGGGGGCATGTGTTGTTTTTTCTCTACTAGTAGCTTGGTGGCCTTTTCGTCCCCCTGGAATTTTCTTTAGGGAATGCTATCTTTGCAACGTTTTTAGAAACAGCAGAAAAAACACCCTCTTCCACCAACAGCTGTAGAGCGCGCTGGTCCTTAGTGGTGGCCGGGACGTGAGACAGAGCTCTCTGGGCTGAGGGCAGAGGCGGCAGCTTGCTGGAGGGTCTTTCCGTCCTTCTCTGGAAGGAGGAGGGAGCCAGAATATCAGTAGGGTTTGTCATTTTATCTTCCATAAAGGTGTGAGCGGTGCTTTCTCTGAGTCTGAGGAAGAAAGAGAAGCTGACGGACCGCTCATTTAAGATGGGGTTCATTGCGCTCTGTCCCAGCTGTAAATTCCAGTGAGGACGCTGAATGCTTTCCTAGCGGTCTGTTGAGTAGCCCTGAAGCTGTTAGTAGTTACTGGCACATCCCGAATATTCACACCTTTTCCCTCCCCGCTTCCTGCGCTTTAAAGCCCTTTTTGAGCTGTATGCAGTTTGGGTTTGTGGAGGTGAGGAGAGGTTACTTGGTGTTCTTTTGGTTTTGGTTTTTTTTTTTTTCCTTTTTCTTTTTTTTTAGGCCAAAGAAAACAGGACCATAATTACGCACTTGAAATTAGACTGCATGCAACTGAATCCCCTTTTTTCACTCTGTCCTGCATGTTTCTTTCACTTGCAATGTATACTGGGTTACAAAAATTGTTCTGTGTTTTCATCATGGCTGACAGCAGACAGATAGTGGGTTCCCTGTCTGGCAGGCCTTCCGTGGTGATTTTTTTTATGCGTACTTGTCATTTTGAGAACATATTTTCTCGGCATTTGAGCTCAGATTTTGCATATATTTAAGCATGCGCTTAATTTATGCACATGAGTAGTTCCACTGAAATTAATACTGCAGAAAACTGAGCATATGTGTAAGATACGGTGGGATTTTTAAGCTAATTAGCTGCAGCTGTACTCCCAAAAGTGACTATAAAATGTCACAGTGAGATTCCAGAGTTTAAAATCCTTCACAAGTTAAAAATAAGTAAATACCTCTTGGAAGCTCATTCTAGGATCTGAAAAGTCAGCTTAGGTTCTGTAATTGAGATTTTTGTCATAAAACCTAATGATCTGGTTCCTGAGGGAGGGTTCCGTTCCACCCTTAGTTTGCAGTGAGGCTACAGGCTTCAGCAGAGTCCAGTCCCCCTTGCTCCGGGGCACCGGCTCTGCCGTACTTCCAGGAAGAAAAGCACGTTGCTTTGTCGGTGAAGAAGGGAGATGCCATTCTCAACCTCGTGCTTGGTGAGGACGTTCTGAGAATGAGGACTTGCCATTCTCATGTAGTTCGTTCCCCGACCACCACAGCCCCCTGATATTCCTGTTGAGATGTAGGGCTTTACTTCGCATCTATCTATAATGTGATACTTGTTACTGCATTACGGACATCGTCGTGCGTGTGTTACACTAATAGAGGCACATTAAATACAGCAGAGACTGAACAAAAAACGGGGCTTTCGTATCCTCATGATATCTGTGTAAAGTTGTCTTAAAGTAACTCCTTAGTGGTTTCACTTCAGTTATTTTTTCAGTGATGCATTTAGAATTGGTTTAAATAAATAAATTGTCACTCACTGCCCTAGGACTGTAACCTGATGTTCCTGTTGAAAGCACCATCATAGGCCACCTACAATGTTTCAGGAGTAACACCGTGGTCTTTTTTGAGAAGATACAGAACGCTAAGGTCCATGGGATTTAGACCAGTATAAACAGGGAGAGTAAGATTTAAACACGTAAGATTTTTTGGTTGATATCTGATGATTTGTATGATAGTTGAAGGGTTAAGTTGATGGGATAACTTGATCAACAGATGGTTGATATCTGATGATTTCTGTGAAAGAGATTACTGGCCCCATCCTCAACTGATGTAAGCGATCAGAGATATCTCCAATCAAAGCTGATACTCTGGATTTTTTTATGTGCGAAAGTGTTGGAGGCCGAGTCTCGTCCTTGTACCCCTGTACTCAAACTTTGGAGAGACTTGGTTCTGAACTACGGGCTTTGGCCTCAAAGGATGTAAAACTATACTGCAAATTAAAGCATTGGATCTTAAATGTTCTTTCCTCAAAGTGCATTTTCAGACAGATTTAAAACCAGGCCCCATTCAATGACTACTCTTTGTCTTTATAAAAGTCTGTAGTACTACCCAGGAGGGAGTGGAACACAGCGCAGTGGTTAGAGCACAGAAACAGAAACACAACTACAAACCTGAAAACTCAGAGAAGCCCGTTGTAACTGTGGGCACAGCTTATATATCACCTTTATATGATAAAATATGGTAATCGTAGAAAAATATTTCACGTGTTATGGAATAATGTCCCTATCATAAAACTAACAGCATTTGTGGCTCTCTTAAGAGAACCTGGTACTTTGCTAAAGGCCGGTTCTTGCCTGGCACGGAAGAAAGGCTTCTTTCAAATAATGCTGGCCATCTGGAAGAGTAACCGTCCTATTTAATGCAGTAATTCACAGGCAGAGCCCCTGCTTACTTCAGTGGGAGTTTTCTTTTGTGTAGCATCTCTGAGCTCAGTCCCTCTGACTTGCCCTGTCACAGGGTGTCCGCAGTGCTAACGCAGAGTCTCTCATGTTGTAAGACTATAAATAAGGATGAAATCCCTGCGTTACATTACAGCTCCTGATGCGCAGTGACATAGATGACGTCCTTTTAATTTCCTTCCCAAGGCAGGAGCCCGTGCGAGCGGCTGGCGGCGATGCCCTGGGGCCCTCTGCTGAGTGGACCTTGCTCCTGCTGCTGGTTGGAAATTAAAGAAGGAAATCAGGGGAGGACAGCTGCTGTTTCTGTTGCCCGCTGCCTGCTTGTCCTTTCTGACCTCTACAGATACGAAACCGAAATTTTAATGACTTTCCCAAGTACAGTTAAAAGCATGAAAATGTTTACGATGCACAGAGATTTTGGAATCTGCTCTTTTGGAACAAAAGAACAAAGAATTTCTGTGGCCTTGATTTTTGTAATTAAGACAAGGTAGTACAGACTCCCCCCTTCCTAACATACCCATACGCACTCAAGTACACTTTGTTTTCAGCAAGAAAACATGGCAAGAGCATCCCTTCTTCAACCATAACAAGACTACAGACAAAGTTATTGTAAAGTGCTTTATATTATAAAAATGTGCCCCATAGATAAATTGTTTAACACTTATTTGATCCTAAATTGGGTGGGAGGGGGTGGTTTGTTTTTATTTGGGTCTTTTTTCCCCCTCCCTCCCATTCAGCAACAGCGGAAAAGCTTTCTGCAAAAAGAAAGACTTCTTTGTACAGCGTAACGGACTGAACCATCTTGCGAGACGTGATTATAGTGGTACGTCTGAGCACCGCGACAGATTACGTTAGCATTTCCATTATATTGTACATACTTTTGAAATATTCTGTTTAGTCATATTTTATAGGAGTATTAAAAAGCTATTGGCTAATTAATCACTTTTACACTTGTATACTTCAGAGCTTAGTTTAAAAAATAAATATGGCAAACAATATTTTTGTGTTCTGCTTGCGTTAGCATTTTGAAAAGCAACATTTAAAGAGTTAAACTATATTAATAAACTGGCTAGTGTGGTATATACCACTGCTCTCTTAACTGATAGAACTGAAAATGCTTAAGTGTGTGACATAGGCCAAACTCTGCTTCAACAGAAATTGGGGGG
>VYZM01023510.1:950407-977469 GCA_013398915.1 Dromas ardeola
AGGGCCACGAGGATGATCAGAGGGCTGGAGCACCTCTCCTACAAAGACAGACTGAGAGAGTTGGGGTTGTTCAGTCTGGAGAAAAGAAGGCTCCGAGGAGACCTCATTGTGGCCTACCAGTATCTTAAGGGGGCCTACAAGAAAGCTGGTGAGGGACTTTTTAGGATGCCGGGTAATGGTAGGACTAGGGGGAATGGATTAAAACCAGAGATGGGTCGTTTCAGAATGGACGTTAGGAAGAAGTTCTTCACCATGAGGGTGGTGAGACACTGGAACAGGTTGCCCAGAGAGGTGGTGGAATCCCCATCCCTGGATGTTTTTAAGGACAGGCTGGATGGGGCTCTGAGCAACCTGATCTAGTGGGAGGTGTCCCTGCCCATGGCAGGGGGGCTGGAACTAGATGATCTTTAAGGTCCCTTCCAACCCTGACAATTCTATGATTCTACACTGCCACAAGGTGGGGTGAGGTCTGCGTACACACACAAGGCATGGGCTTTGGACCTGTATATATCACAGATCCTCAACTATTAAAGGTGGGAAATGCAGCTCAGACTTCTGTCCCCTTCCGCAGTTCAGTTTCCAGTGAGATGAGGAGGGATAAACAGATTTTCATCCTCATTCCAAGGCATGGCTATGGGTCTTGAACATCACAACACGGGAAAAAATACCTGCCAGGAAAAAAAAAATGGAAAATTTAGAGCCTCCGAACACAAGAGGAGAGAAAAAGAAGATAGAAAAACTCCCTAATAAAAATAAACTTTCTAGGGAAGTGGTGGAATCACCATCCCTGGAGGTATTTAACGGACAGGTAGATGCAACCCCATGCCAGGGGGTTGGAACTAGATGATCTTTAAGGTCCCTTCCAACCCTGACAATTCTATGGTTCTATGTGGTGCTGAGGGACACGGATTAGTGGTGATTGTGGCAGTTAGGCTGATGGCCGGATTTAATGATTTTAAAGGTCCTGTCCAACACAGATGACTCTATGATTCTATATTTTTTTTAAAAAAAACGAAGAAGCACTTGTTGATATCCAGAAAGTGAATTTTGCTTCTTCCCTTTACATCAGGTCAAAGCACAGCAAGCCCAGCCCAGCCATTTCTCATCTATTTAAAGCAATTCCACCAGACGCACCAACACCCTTTACAACTTGCCCGTCTTTAGGCCCGCCCAGGCGCCCTACGAGCAAGCCGGGGCCCTCGCCAAGCCGCTCTGCGCCTCAAGGCGGCAGAAAACAGCCATGGCCGCCTCCCTCCAGCGCGGGAGAGGCCCGATGCTTCCCCCCGGAGCTGCCTCGGGGGCACCCGGGAAGCGTTACCCACCGCTCGCAGCGTTCGTACGACCAAGTACAACACCGACCACCGCCACCACCACAGCGACCTGAGGAGTCCCCTCACGGCCGCCCCTCACGGAGGACCCGCCCTTCACGGCCGCCCCGCCCCTCCCTGCCCCACCGCCCACTCACGGCGGCGCGACCGTTACCCGGCGGTGATTGACAGCCCCGGCGGCCACTCCCAGTGCGGCGTTTCGTGTGTCCTCCGCCTCGGTGAGGCGGTCATGGGGCTGGTGTTCCTCCGCCGCCGGCAGGTAACGGCTGAGGGGAGGGGAGGATCCCGCGGGGTGCGGGAGCCGGGGCAGCCCGGGCCGAGGGGCTGTGGGGGGATAGGGGCGGCTCGTTAGGCCTGAGTGGGCCTCGGTGGGGGCCGCTGTGCGTGTGGAGGGGGTCTCTGGTGCGTGGGGTTCTTCGGGGCGGGCGTTGCTTGGCCTGTCAGGGTGAGATAAACCCTCCACAGAGGTGTGCGGCCGCCGTTGGAGGCGGCCGTGCAGGGGAATACCGGCCTGATCTTGTCGTTCGTCTTGTGTGCCGAGCTCCTCTGGCTGCTGAACGGGTCCCTGGGCACTTGTCTGTCCGTCCATCCGTGTTTCACTGTGGCAGCTCCCTGCCCTGGGCAGTCGGACACTTTGTGCCACCAGAGCCCCCTCAGGACCCCCGAGCTGTGCTGTGTGGGGCCGGGTGTCTGCAGAGACCGGCTACAGCTTGTATCCAGTAAAGACCAGTGTAGGAAGGCCTTGAAAAAGCACCATATTTCTGAATATTATTTATTAAAAATACGCCATTAAAGGATTAGGTGATGTTGATATAAATTGTGTGAAATTATTTGTAATTGTGTAAAATTGTGTAAAAAAACTGCTCTAAGGTGACCCTGCTCTGGCAGGGGGGTTGGACTAGATGATCTCCAGAGGTCCCTTCCAACCCCCACCGTTCTGTGATTCTGTGAAAATTAAGAGGACCTAAAATCATAGTTGTCACTCCCCAGAAGGGGGGATTTATGGCTGAACTGTGGTCTACGCTTAATTTGGTGGATGGGGTTCAGATGGACACAGCAGCATGTTCCGTTCTTCCTTTGGATTCAGCTGAAAGAAATCCCACATTGGGTGAAACCGAGCAATTCTGCAGCCTTTGGGTCTGTGGTGTTTGCTGAAAGGGGAGTTGTGGCTCTGAAGTGTCAGTGCGTTCTTAGCAAGACTCTAGGCCTGGATTTTAATTTTGGGAGACACACAGGTTCAGTGTAACGTTTGACTACCTGCAAGCCAACAATGCTAACACTGTTTTCCCAGTGTGTGTATATTTATATATGTGAGGGATTTAGTAGGGGAATCAAAGTAGGAAAAATGCCCATGGAAAATATTTTGTGTTCTACCAAAATGACAAATCCAATTCCATCATTGCAGTGGTATTCAGATGCTTGTTACGCTGTAATTTTTTGTATTAGCTAGGATATTTATGTGCTCCGGATATTAATACGGAATTATTGGTTACACAATCAACTGTTTTCCAGCCAGATTTCAGTAGTGACTGGTTCCAGAGGATTGCTGAAAAATGGGAGCCCAAGGGGGGCTGTGTGGAGTGTCAGTACGGCCCACATGCGGAACTGGTTTGAACAGTATCTGGTCTTGTGGTTGGCTGATGCTGTTGAGCAAGAAGTGAGGAATATTGGCATGAAATTTTAGGTCGGTTACAGATGGGGAAATCCTGTGTGAGGGTACTTACAGGCAACTTATTTTGGCTTAGGTAACTGAGTTTGGAACAAGCAAGTGTTTGGGAAGGGCAGAGGGAAGCTGGGGCAGGGAGTATAACCCGATACAAGTTGAAGCTATGTGTAATATGTCATGCCATTGGGTAAGGAATGCAAGTCATAGCTAGGGATAGTCAATATCCTTGAGTCGTATGACCAGAATGAGTGTTGAATGTTTATCTAGGGAGCAAATGCTTTAAGGGTACACTGTGTAGTGGTCATCATCTCATGCAGTTCATGGATGGGATTTGCATCATATTTCTTGTGTCTTGCATACTTCACGTTGCTTGTGCTCGGGTAGCAGTAGCATTTGACTTGAAAGATGTAGTGTTTCCAGTGGCTCATAACTGTACCGCTAAATCTTTAAGCCGCTTCTTTCCAATCCATTCAGAGACATAAGTGGTTAGAAGAACTTAAGCTGCACACTGACCTGTATGACTTGTTTGTAAAGCTGTCTGTACACTAGGAGTGACCTTTGGTAGTAGGCGGCAGAATTAGTTGATCAGTAAGAGGCCGGTTGTGTAGGGAAGCTGTGATCAGGTTAGAGATGTGATAAAATGTTGGGAAAATGATGGTCCTGCTCTTTGTTTGTCTAACTCTTGATCTGACACCTTTTAAGCAGCAAAGCCTTTTAGTGAATATACTCCTGTATCTGAAATTCAAAGCTTGTTTGCTGGTTTCTCCACTAGAATTTGCCCTCAGCACATTTAGTAATCCCATACCGAGTGTTGGGGCTGAGAAGCTGTGATGGTTTCTAGCTGGTCTCCCCTCCCTGGTGGGAGCTGTGCAGGCGCAGAGTCCTCCAGTTCTAGTGTGTGCTTCTGTTCCCATCCGCTGCTCTGCCATGTGACACTAGTGTGTCTGTGCCACGCTTGTGCAGAAGAGAAGTAATGCTCCAGAGATTTTAATGAGGGTTATAAAGTTCTGGTGGGGATGGACCTTGTTATTATCAAGGTGAGAACTGCCCTTGTTTACCTCTTAACTCTTAACAAGCCAAAGCTTTCTCAGGACGATTTCTTACAACTTTGAGTACAGAAAATACTTGAAAACTTGTCAAATTGCAAGAGCAGGAGTTCCTGTGTATTGGGAGCAGGAAGGAAAAAGGAAGTGGCTGGGCAGTGGCGTTGCATGAAGAACTTGCTTTGCCAACTGTGTTTCATTCAACAGGTTGTGGTGTCTCACTTCCCATCTCTGAAATTGAGATATCAATATAACTGATAGGTAAAAGGTCTTGTTCTGATGTTTGGAGTGCTCAGTGTTAGTAAGGCAAGCTGTATAAATACATAAGGATTTTTTTAGCTACTCATCCTTAAAACTAAGTTATGACTTTGACAAACAGGTTAATGCAAACAAATCTTCTGTCTCTGCTCAACAGATGCCATGTTGCCTCAGAAGAGGGGGCGAATACCTTCCAGAATACCTTCCAGAATAGCCATGAACTGTTATTGGAAAGTCCTGGCAGTTTTCTTACTATTTCTTCCAAGTGCATTGTTTCTCCAGCCAGCCCAGTCCAGGGTGTTGCTAGTATCTTTTGATGGATTTCGATGGGATTACATCTACAAAGTCTCAACTCCCAATTTTCATTATGCCATGGAGAATGGTGTTCATGTCAAACAGGTCACTAATGTGTTTATAACGAAAACGTATCCTAATCATTATACAATGGTGACTGGTCTCTATGCAGAAAGCCATGGTATAGTTGCTAATGAGATGTATGATCCTATTCTGAATGAAACTTTTTCTATGAACAAAATGGATGTCTATAACTCCAAGTTCTGGGAAGAAGCCAGCCCAATATGGGTAACGAACCAGAGGGAAGGACATAAAACCGGAGCAGCTATGTGGCCTGGAACAGATGTGAAAATACATGGAGTCTTTCCTACATATTATATGCCCTACAACGAATCCGTTTCCTTTGAAGATAGAGTTGCTAGGCTTATTGACTGGTTTACATCAGAAGAACCCATAAACTTTGGTCTCCTATATTGGGAACAGCCTGATGAGATGGGCCATATTCTGGGCCCAGAAAACCCACTGATGGGACCAATAATTAGTGACGTTGACAAAAAGCTGGGTTATCTTATGTCTGAACTGAAGAAAGCGAAGCTGTGGGATGTGATAAATGTCATAATCACAAGTGACCATGGAATGTCCCAGTCCTCCTCGGAAAGACTCATTGAGCTTGATCAGTATGTGAATAGAGAGCTCTATACAGTCATTGACCATTCTCCTGCAGTAGCTATTTTGCCAAAAGAAGGTAGGAGCTACATCAGTAAAATTCTCTGAAGAAAATACTTGAGTATTGAAATTTTGTAGACTTCGTTCCTTAACTGAAGTGGTAGCAGCACGGATGCCAGTAGGACATCAGCCTTGAACAGGGAGTACTTGCAGGATCACTTCTTTGTTCTTTTTGCTAGCTCTGTCAAAAGCCTGCATTAACTTTCTGAAACGAAGAGTGAGCAAATCTGTCTGTTGTTGACTAATATTGCCAAATATCTTTCACTCCTTATGAGAAGTAAGATAATCCAACAGCATTATCAAGCACGAATGGCATTCTAGATAGATAACAACTGAATGTTACTTATTTTGCCTTTCATCAAGATGCTAAAGCCATAGTGGAAGAATTAGATTTCTAACAGTAAACTGAAACCAGATAGGAACCTTTGATAAAAAGAAAGCCTGTGTTGGCTATCTCAGTAGCTGCCAGCTGTTGTAGTTCACTTTAGGTTTTTTTCCCCCATCACGCTGAATGGCCAGACAGTTATGTCCATACCTTTTTTATCGTGATAATGACGGGGAATCGAAAGCTGAAGTCTGGTTGCAGTCATTGAAGGGTTGCTTAAGTGTCAGGTGTATGTTTAGTGTCACTGATATAGATGTGTTGCTCTTTATTTTGATGATCAAAAGCTATAACTACTTGGTGCGAATGCGTTAACCTGAAAATAGCATTTTTTTGTGTGGGCAGGGGTGCTAATTTGGAAGTTGAGTTTTAAGGTAACCTTCTAAAAAGGTATTTTTTAAAATTTCCATGACATTTGCATCACTAATGGATAGCACTGTGTATTTAATGCCGCCGCAGGGAGGGTATTTTGCAGACTTAAGTTACCTTTAAATGTGTAAACAAATGTCTCTTGTCATTTTTAGTTTGAAGAATGCTGCAGACTAAAGTGTTAGTATTTCCAAACTGAGGTCATTTGCTGCCTGAGCACATTTGGGTGCTTGTAGTTGGGCGCTGTTTCTCTCAGTGGTGATAGAGGAGCCGAGTTTGGGAGCTCCCACCTAATGGAGACAAACATCGTTCACCAAGATGTTCTCATTGCCAAACAAAGGAGCTGTAAAAGTAAACTTCAGTGCTGAAACATCCCTAATGCGGTAAATGAGAACTTGAAGATGCGTAACCTGATTCTCTTGTCTACTAAATGCTGGCAAGAAATACTATCTCTACAGCAGTTAGATGACAGAATAGTAAAAAAACCATTACGATGGATTTCAGAAATAGCTTGGATTCGGTTTTGCCCAGAGGTTCAGATATTTATTACGTTACCGGTAAACGAGAATTAGTTTTGAGCCCAGCTAAAATTCCTTCCTTCTGTGTTACCAGCTGTAGTTTTTATTATAAAACAATGAATGAGCTTCATTCTCAGTTTAGCTACGAAATAACTTAAGTACTATGAATATGTTATTATTCATATTCATTATGAATATGTATAATATTATATTATTCATATAATATTAGTGATGAATATACTTAAGTACATAAGGCTGATTCTTCAACAGTTATTCCATTTGTCTTGCTTAAACCAAGGGAATGGTAAAACTTAGTGAGACATCGAGAAAAATTTTGTATGTTTAAAAATACAGAGATTTCTGCCACTTTAACTGTTTGGCTGCACGTTTCTTCCCTGAGAGGTGGATTAAAGCCATTATTTAACCATGCTAGTATATTACTGAGTGCGGAACTAATTATGTGCTCACGAAGATGGTACCTGTAGCACAGCTGGTGATGCTGACCTTTTTCTTGCATTTAATATAAATATATTAATTCAAATAATGAATTTAGTGTAAAATCATAGTTTGCTATATTTGGGGCTTCTCCTCCTTGTTATCCTGTATAAAAAAGTGGCATAACAAAATTAATTTTGTTACTAATACAGTCCTAGAAATGCTAGATTGGAGTCCCTTTTCTTGTTGCTGTAACTTTCTCTATCATATCTGCACTTTTGCTGTCTCATCTTGACCTTTATTGTGTTTCTTAAGTTCAGTGATTCTTTTTTTATGCCAATTTGAGTTAAGAAAGATTATACATTAATCTATTTCCAGTTTTCCTCCAGAATTTCTATATTGGATTTTAGGAACTGAGGGGGAAAACGAAGATGGCTTCTTTCAAGACATTGGGCACCGCCTCCCAAGCTGTTTTTTTTTTCCTAAGATGTATTCAAAACTCTATGCACGCTGTAAATGGTAGACCGGATTTTATCCTTGGTTTACTTCAGGCAGTGTCTCGAGTCAAACTAAGCACTTGTTCTCGTGGTCCTCAAGGTGACCATTTGTTGGGACAGGCAGTCGGAGAAGAGCTCACTCACAGGAACACCCGCTGCAGGATGTACAGCAGGCTGTGAAGGCAGAACTAGCGAGAAACGATAAGTCAAAATGACAGGATGTGCTTAAATCCCACTCGTCTGCTAAAAACATCAGTGTTGGCCACAAAGAAAATGTCAACGTCTTCCAGCTGAGTTTCAGACCTTCTTGTGCTGAAACTGGCCTGCAGAGACTAGCTGTGAACTCGGCTGTCCGACTGAATTGTACACCTGCATAGCACAAAGTACTGAAATAAGTCATGGAGCTGAGTTATTTGGTGTATAACAGAAGTCTGTTATACACGCTGCATAGCCCTCAATAGGAATCTGTGCTCAAATGGAGGAGGGAGGGATTGAAGAAACTTGCTCAGATGTAGATCCCTGAACTTGCTTTTGTGTTCTCGCCTGTGTGTCCTGTTCCTCCTTTCTGTGCGCTGGTGTTGCAGATTGTCCAACTGCTGTCTGGCCGTTCAGTGACTTTTACTGGAAAGCAAAGCTCAGAAACTGGAAATATGCAAATTAAGAACTGAGGCTGAATAATGCCTATTTATTTGGTAGTGTTAGTACAGCTCTTGAGGGTTTATGCTCACCACGCAGTAGATGACTAGGGAAGGGAAAGGAGTAGACACTAAGAATGCAAAGGAGCAGGTAGTGCTGTTAGTTGTTATTTAATACACAGAGTGGCTGATGGTTCTAGACCAAAAGTGCCATCTCCGTCTGCCAGTCCAGCCTGTCCCTTCGTATGTTTGTCATGTGTTCCCTGCTTGGCCTCTGCAATCTTTGTACGGCTCCTAACGTGTTGGTGACATCTGGACTGTGACCTGAGGGCTTCCGTTGAAAGAGTAATGCAAGCTAGTTTTGCTTATCCCTAGGCAATTAATTGCTAATATTGTGATGTTACATGGTGCGTAGCAACAAACTAGCTACCCTTTCTAAACTGGCTAAACTTGTCATCAAAATGGCAGGAGATCAAAACTGGGAATTAAATGAGGTCAAATATGTAGCTGTTTATTGGAGCATCTTGTGGGAGGAGAAATAAATATCTGGGTTCACTCAAAAATAAGTTTCAAGAGATGCCAAGAAACAAAGTGGCTGCTCTCTTTGGCCTTTTAAAGGAAAGCAACTA
The DNA here is from genome assembly GCA_013398915.1 of Dromas ardeola. NCBI lineage: Eukaryota > Metazoa > Chordata > Aves > Charadriiformes > Dromadidae > Dromas > Dromas ardeola. Next base: position 959,188 of record VYZM01023510.1, read on the forward strand.
ACAATTAAACTGCTTTAAAATAAATAAAAAGTGTCACTCGTCATGGTAGCCAACTGGGGGAAAGACAGAATATGGCCTTAATGTGCACATTACGATATAAACACATTTAGGAGGTATCAAATTGCTTTCAGGCTTTGCATGGACTTAGGAGGAGCTGGTTTCTTTTCTGTGAGACTTCACTGAATGCCTTCTAACTCATTCTTGTGAGAAACTTACATTCTGATAACTATGAAATGAGGGATTTTACTAAAATTAGCGAGGCACTTACCTGCCTAGGAATAGGCTGTGAAGTCTGATGCCAGGTGTGAATGACGCTCTGGATTTCTCACAGTAATCTGCTGTTGTCTCTTAACAGCTATAATTAGCTTTTGGGGAAGTGCATTTTGCCCTCTTCTTTCGGTTGTATTTGAACTACTGATGAGTTCAGTAAACATATCAGTATGTTTAAGTTTTGTCTTTTGTTTCTTTTGTTTGTTTGAAGGCAAACTGGATGAAGTATATGAAGCTTTGGCCAATGCTCATCCCAACATGACTGTATATAAAAAGGAGCAGATTCCAGATAGATTACATTACAAACATAACAGTAAAATTCAGCCAATCTTAGCAGTGGCTGATAAAGGATGGGAGATTGTATATAATAAGTCTGACGGTTTTCAATGTAAGTATTCTGTCTTTACAGTGTTTTGCTATGTCTTCCTTGTCAGAGGCCTTACATGGTACTTTCTCTCGCAATCTCAGCCAATGTTAATTTTTATTTTACTTTTTTTTAAGACTGGGAGGGAAAACTCTGAAGCTAACCATGTAGAATTTTTTTTTTTTTCCTGATGGGTTGGGAAACATACTACTATCAGGGGAGGGGGAACTGGATTTACCGTTTCTAAAAACTAAACTTACTGAGATAAGATCATTCACGTGATTTAGTGGCCACGTACTTGAGGTCTTCTTGCGAGATGTAGCAAACTGACAAGCACTTCCTGAGACATTAAAAAAGAAAGAAGTTGCAACTGAACTTGTTGAGTAGAGGATGAATAGCCTTGGTTTATCATGTACTATTTATTTACTGGTGAAGGGTTGGGTTGGAAATAGAAGAATGCTTTCTGAAAGTCCTCAACTTCTGTGGATGCCTACACTTACAGTAACCTTGTTCTATTGCTAGAAGGAGTTTTTGAATATTGTGTCACTGTACACCAGTGATCTTCGTTTGCCTTATAGGGTAAGATGCATTCTAGGTGATTTGGAGGAAAAAAAACGCTCAAGTTCCTCACTTGGCATTTTGAGGTTTATTATAGGTAGAATGGAGACAGTAAACTGTAACTTTTGGTTAGTTAGAAGGAAAAATGTAGGTGTCATATGGTCAGTTCTTAAGTTTCTTAATTGAAAACCTTTTAAACTTTGCTGTTGGTTATGAAGCGTAAAAGCATTACCTGCAAGACTTAACAAGTTTTTCAGTTGTTGATAGCTGATGAGAGCAGCTTTTTGTGCCTTCATGTTTATTCACTTGTTCAGAGTTTTTAGTGCCCCTGTAAGGAAGAGGCATTGGCGACCCTCTAGTGAGGCCTGTGAGCTTTTTCCTTGTTCTGTCTGCTATTAGGAGTACAGACAGACATGTTGGTTTTTTGAGGTGGTTGTTCTGGTTTGTTTTTTTTTTTCCTAAGAGATCTGTTCCAGTTGCGAAGTTGGAGTTTGTCCTTGAGGAAAATAGAGGAAACTTGGATGTAGCCATGCCATTGACAGTGCTGTTACTGCTGCTGTTACAGCTTACCTTTTTTTCTTCCTTTTTCTTTTTTTTAAATAGTGCTCTCCATTCTTTTTTTTTAAGGCATCTTCTCTTTGTAGTTCTGAGACTTGGTATTTGCTGGGAGACATTTGTGCTGTTGATCAAAATGATTCTTCTAAACCTCTGCAAGAATAAATGATGGCTGTTCCTTTTCTACATTACGCTAATTCTAGGAAAAGGTTCAACGCTTGTTTTGCAACTTCAGCATGTTGACCTTTATCTGTCTTTTATTTCTAGTTGGTAATCATGGATATGACAACATCTTACCAGAAATGCATCCAATTTTTTTGGCTGTTGGGCCTGCTTTCAGAAAGAATGCCACCAAAGAAGTCATGAATGTGACAGATTTGTACCCCTTGTTGTGCCATCTACTTGGTATTAACCCACTGCCAAACAATGGTTCGTTCAACGCTGTGAAAGACGTACTTGCTGAAGAAGTTCCTGTGGCCTCTGGAGCAGACACCTATGCTACTGTTATAGGAGTCTTTCTGGGCAGCTTGCTTGTTATGGTTTTTATTGCAGTTTTTGTTAAGCATTTTATCCTCACCCAAGCAAATACCATGCAATTGCAACACACTGAAGCTGCCCAGCCACTGTTGCAAGGTTAATAACACCTGGTACTATTTTCTATGTGATGCTTAAAATAAGCTTATATAAAAAAAAAAAAAAAATAGAGGTGGATCAGCATATATGGAGTAAAAGGAAAAGGATGCTGATCCATTGGTACACTGGAGTCCATACATACTAGGTATGCGGAAGAAGAGCACGTTTCTTTTTCACCCTACAACTACTTAATCTTTCTGGGGTTGAAAATATTCTAGGTAAACCTGGAAAGCTGTATACCTATGTAGACATGTAGTGACAATAGGCCTTGAATACCTCATTCTGACCTACTTTTAACATCAGCTGAGGTGCGCTTCACAGACTATTACACGGTGATTTAATTTGCAATCCGCCTTTTCTTTTTTCTTTGAGAGATTTTTTTTTAAGTCTCTCAGATTCTAACAAGTCACTGAATATGACTAGACTTCTTTAGGTTTTTTTTCTTCCTTGCCGAGGAAGCTTTTGCGTGGATCACCGTTACATATAGCTTGGTGGGCTAAATCCTGCCGCAAACAACTTTATTGTTAAGATAGGTCGTGCAGTGCTAAGTGTCTAAATTTAGAGTTAGGCATATTTCTTTAAACTACTGTGTTAATTGTAGCCCCTAAATATGAATCTAGGTGGTATTGCCTTTAGCAATCAGCATTAAACTACTTCATTGCTATTTTTTTTTAATTCGGGTAAATACAGGTCTTTACAATTTTAGGTGTGATTTATGTAAATGTAGGTCTTTACTTTTTCTATTGTTTCCTGTACACTGGACTAAATTTTCTAGGAATTCCATGTGACTGGCAGTTTAAAGATATGTACAAGCACAACACCTATGTGTGACACCTAATGGAGTCTTTTATACTTCTGGGGTAAGAGGGTTCTTTCAGAGTAAGGCCGATGAATCAGTTAAGGAACGTACATGTACATGCTGGTTTCAGAGTGCTGTCAAGCTTGTCACTGGGTGTAACGTCAGACCTGTTACTGGAGACTTCTCAGGCGTGAGCTTGGCTTGCTTTCTTGTGTTTCATCCGATACCTCTGGGTGGACCTTAGAATTTGATGAGTAGAGTAAGACACGCAATTTAAGGAACAGCTGTATACATCTTAAGCCATATATACTCTTCAATCTGAAAAAGCACACTTTAATATGAAAAAAGGTGTACGGCTGGACTTTGTTCTTCCAGAGGAAAGTCTCTATCAGGGAAAATTATTAATTCTGAGTGAACAAAACTATGTATTACTCTGATTCTTTTGTGGGGGGCAATAAATCTTCTTGCTATTGTGGGGTTTTTTGATGAGCTCACTTAAATGGTAGGTGAGAAGCTGCTGACTAATGTTTGTATGAAAAACATGGTATGAAGTGAGAAAAGTTGTCTAGTTGTCAGACTGAATTTTTTTTTTCCCCTCTCTGTGTGAGTATTTCTCTGCACATTGCTTCTGAGTACGGTGCCTGAAGGAGAAAGAATCTCTTTCAAAATTCACACAAATACTCAGTCTGGTATTTCTGTTAAATGCAATTTATTGCTTTATCCGCAGCACCCAGCAGAGGGCAAAGATGGGAACATCTTGGACTTGATTGTGCTCTGTCAAACTAAAGGTGTGACTAACAGTCCAATCCTGCAGCTGGCAGGGTTGCTAGCAGACCTCGCAAGGAACTGCAACAAGCTGACTAAGTGATGTACAAAACTCATTTTGCTGAACTTAACTTAATTCCAGACTTAATGAACATCCTGGTGAGTTCAGGAGTGACCTTACTTCTCACTGCTTCAGTGGTGACTCTGCAGTGCCATGTCATGAGCTGGCTGCTGCTCCCTGCGTCAGAAGTAATTGGTCGGATTCCTCCGTGATGGCAGGGACACTGGCTTGGCATTAAGCTGTCTTGCAAACAGATGTGGAAAGTTTCCAGAGCCCACAGCTGGGTGCAGTGAACGCTTGAGAGGGAAGGCAATGAAATACCCCAACTTAAGGTCTATGCTGAAAGTCTAGCTGTAAGAGTAGGTTCAGGAAGGCAGGAAAACAGCAGATCTGTTGGAGGACAGCCCCTTAATTTGGGGGATATGTGTGAAGTCCTGTGTAATTTAGTCTGACTCATCTCTGCCATCGTGCTGTTACTGTTGTGTGTACTGCCTTGTTTTCCTACACTGCCATTTTAAGAAAACACTGGAGGAAAACGCGTGGGTTAGGTGTGCCTGACACTGCAAAGCTGATTCTTAGTGTAGCTGACCATTAGGTGTGTCTTAAGTTTAATTTGCTGATGCCAGCTAAACCTGAATACTGCAGGGGCTTTTCAACCTGAAAGCAGTAATAATGTTCACAGTAGTTTCTAGAGAGGTTGGGGAAGTCCAAGTAGAAAACCTAAACCTCTAAATTGTACTAATCACTTCCCTAGCTGCCTTCCAAACAGTGGATGGCAGATAGTAAATGGATGCATTGAGCCCACCTTTTCTTGCTTATTTGCAACTTAAAAATGATTTGTAGCACAAACTCAGTGTGTGTTTAAAGAAAGATCTAGAGGCTTGATAAAAGGAGTAACAGTGCAAAGTGGAGATGCAATAATCCTTGCCTGTAGCTACTTAAGTTACACACTTTCTCACTTTGGAACATGCTGCTTTAATAGAACTTCTTCTTATTGCAGTAATTTCATTGCAACGCTTATGGCAGATGTAAAAATAACTGGATTGTCATCTCAGAGGTGTTCATTAAACTGCTTTTTTAGTTGTGACAGGTGTAGTTCTGTCATCAGCCAAAGTGACTCTTGATTTTACGGAGGGGCCAAAGTTGGTCAGTGTTGTTCAGTCATCCCGGGAATTAGGCTTACCTGCCCAAACATGCAACAGGGGAAGAGCAATAAGTTTCCCCTAACAGAGGGTTTGGGAAGAATAATATTTAAAATAGATTGGGAACACGAGCGTGAGAACTCACCTCAGTGTCATTGTTCTGTATTGCACTGTAAGGCCCTTCTTTGAGGAGGGTAAAACGAAACTGTAGAAAACTGAAGGGAATCTTTCAGCATTCGGGTATTTCAGGTTAGGTGTAAACGTGTTTATTGCTTAGGTGTATTTGCAGGTACCTCTTGGGTAGGTGCCTTGTCAGGGTATTTGCTCAGCCAGTGTTAATTTTAAGTTGTTGGGTGTATGCTTAATGAAATTGAAAGCACATACGATGCCACTGGAGAAAAATACCAACTTTTTCTCTGATGTCGTGTGAGATTTATTCAGACTGCCTTTTTGCTTGGGGAGGATGTGGGATTTGGTTTCTGTGTATGTGATACTTTTAATGATGTACGAACAAGTTTATTGGAAAGTGGATTTGAGTACCCTGTGTACTACTTGTAACTTAAGCTTGGAAACAGAAGCTTGCATGATTTGTCTTTCATTATCAACCTGTGAAGCATACTTTGAGATGTCAAACGTTTTCTTTGTTTCTTCCTGTTTGGAAATGCTGAAGTTGAAATATATCTTTGCTATAGCACTATCGAGCATTGAGTGTTTGCTTCACTTAAAAACACTTCTGGAAAAAGAACTTGAACTGTGGGGCAACAGCTGGGCGAGAATGGCCTTAACTCCTATGCATCCCAGATACATCTTGTACTCTGCATAGTGTATGCCTTTATTAAAAATAACTGGAAGTGGGACAGAACTTAAGAATTTTAGGTCAAAGTTCTTATAAAAGACCTCTTGTTTCCCACCTTGCTGCTGTATATGGAAATAACAGCTATCTGTTACCAACAATGGCAATACAGTTTCTTTTATCAAAAAAGTATTCCAGACTTTCTTGGAGCTGAAGTAATGCTGTTTACAGTAAATGTGGTCTCAAAAAAAAAAAAAAAAAAAAACCCCACCCCAAAAGCGCAAAAATGCCTATTATAATATGAAGGATTGTGCAGTATGACTTTTCAGAAGTGTGGAACAACACAGTCTTGAGCTGTGTGTGGGAAGAATGACAAATGTACAGTTGTTGAGTCCTGCTGTTTTCTAAAATGCGAATATAACAGGCTGACTTCCAGATCTTCCCTGCTTAAATAACGGCCGTGGATCCTGTCTTGACCGTACCTGTGCTGCTGTGCCTACCTTTCAAGAAATGGCATGTTTGTACTACAGTAAAGGTAACATAAGCATTTATGAGATGTTAAGACTACAAAAATTGTTGCAAGCACACAAAAATGGTAAGCTCGAGAGCGGTATCTGCAGCATTGCAAATGGATGGCCTTTCCATGATGAAATCCTGGTCTGAGTCGTATTAAGTTAACAAATCTCTTATTTTTTGCAATAAAAGGTGGTGCCGTATATATTAAAGCAAAAATCTGTCCCTGTGGTCTCATCCTTGGAGGTACATGATGATGATGGTTTATTTTCATAGGCAGTACATTCTTTTCAATTTATAGCAAGTTAAACTTCCCCCTGAAACAAGTGGTTTGGACCTATAGTTGAAATCAGCTCAATTCTGGAACCATTTCCTTGGTGCTAATGGACAAAAAGCATATAAACCCAGAGGGGTGGATGTTTTAAGGTTTCTCTACCCAGTGTTGAGAGTTCCTTTATGGAGGCAGTCAATATAACGAAACACCGCTCTTCGCTGCTGGGAAATAGCATTAGAAACTTCCCCTATTCCCTTCTAAACTTCAATGATAGCTTAAGTGTTAAGAACTTCCCCTAAATTAATATGCCTTGTATGAACATTGCAGAGTTGTGTATATTTAGAAAGTCATGAAATGTTGTCACAAACTATCGTAGGATATCTATCTGCTTTTATCACTGCTTTGAGGGAGGAGGAAGCCACAGCTTCTCATGTTCCTGTTTTGAATTACCTACTCAAAAGGAAATCAGCCGCTGACCTTCACAAGCTATAATTCATACAAACTGTAATAAGGTATGGGGAATATTTCATCATGTTTGAGGCACTAACACTTTTTAAAACAATCATCTTTAAATTTATCAACTTTGTCTTTTAAGGAGAAAAAGGTGTTTTTCTAGATTCTCTGGATTTGCACATGATCTGTATGGAATCCTGGGTGTACAAGAGCTACTCCGAAACGCTCCCTGCCAGCAGCAAAGAATTGTGCCAGAACGAATACTTAGCACTCTTATAGACCATACTGCGTCTTTGGAATTGAAAATAATTAGCAATGCAACTAAACTATAGTTTATCCTATTCCTTGATTAATACTTAAAACTTTCTCTTTAAACCATTCCCGTAAGAGCACTGTTTAGTCTCAACGCTAAAGGGAGGAGGAGTAGAGGGTAGTAAGGATTTCTGCTAGACACTACCACTCACGTTCTGGGTTCGTAGGAGCTCAGCTGCCTGTAGCAATTCTTATCGGAAGGGGCTACCTAGAGCTAGAAGGAGAAATGCATTTAGACCTAGATTTCCTTATTTGTAACAATATTCGTATTTCAGATTAGAGTGCTGCCGTTGCACTTCAGTCAATATTTACATTTCTGGTAATCAAAATTGTCGTGGTAACCTTGACACCTGGCCTGTGATGTACGGAGGAACTGAAATCACATCAGTCACCCGCTGTATGACAACTACTCAGGGGAAGGAGGAAGGGAAGAATAGTGGAGCATATACTGTGCTAATCAGTTTTAGCATCTAGAAAAAAACCCCTCACGGGTCGAGGACAGTACAGTTCAGTCTTACCAAGTCTGCCAGAAAGATAAAGGTAACTCAGTTGGGTCGAGCCTTTCCATGTAAGGATGGTGCACAGCACCTCCCAGCAAGTCTGACACCCTCTGAGGATGGCAGCCTTTATTAGCAAAATAACAAAAACCTAACAACTCTCTCCATGGTAGGAATTCAAGCATCCTCCCTTTTACAGCATCTCTAAGCCTGCATTCTAGCCTGCAAAACATTCACTCCACGGATTAACTTGGTCTCTTACTGTATGTAATTACTTTAAATCTTCCGTCAGGATGAGAAAGTGACTTCTGTACTCAGTCCAGTTACTCATTCAAGTTCAGATTAATCCAGAGTAAATCACCAGTCAGTAAGTAGAAACCAGTAGTTTAAGAAGGAGGAAAAAAAAGCAGAACAAGTTAGTTTTTGTATTGTGTTTTTATTCAGTACAAGAGAATCCTCAGAGACGACAATACAATTTAGTAAAACTTCCACATGTCACTTTTAAAACTCAAATGTATTTTTTTCAGTGGGCAGTTAAAACTTACCCTTCCCTCCAAAGTCCATCCTCCCTCCCAGTTGGATCAATAAAAAAATACTCTGTGGCTAATACCAAATTGCATTGAATTTGAGCTTGTGAACAAAAAATCATGTTGCATGTTACCATGTACCTCCGCTCTCTCACTTGAAACTATCAGTTCTTAAAACCATCAAACTCATAGGAAAAGGATTTGGTAACTGTAGCTCTCTTTTTGGCTTAGCATTAACAATTTAACCTCATGTTCTTTCCTCACTAAAAGACAAGGTGCCACTAAGGCTTTTTAAATCAAGTTGTTGGGGGGTTTTTTATGGCAAGTTACTAGACCTGACCATTAATAAGGAATCAAAAGTTTCAATAAAGAGAACCAAGGTTCACCAGAACTTTACATCTGTACAACTTAGTCACTACAGGTAACAGATCTTATCTCAAAAAATAAATTCTTTTTTTTCACTTTAAATTTCCAGGGTTTAAAATAAGAGTTTGGAATCCTTGCTTGATGATTGAATGTGAAACTTTCAGTTGTTGCTTTTTAGTCCACGACAGCCTTCAAAAGATAATTATCAGCTGGTACACAGGGCAGAACCACCTTTACTAAAAAAACCACCTTCAGCAGAGTTTACACCTGAAGAACTTCTCACGGGATTTAGAAGCTGTAATTTTACTACTACAGCCCATTAAACTGAGTAATCCAAGGATTCTCAGATTCAATTGACATCCTTGAGATAAACAACTAGTACCATCCCAACTCCCCGAGTGCAGGAACTGTGGATCTAAGTCATCCACAGACACACAACTAGAAATGTCAATCTGCTGAACCACACACTTTATTGCTCAAAACAGAAGTGATATGCACCAGTTCTTTCCTTACTGACTTCCTTCTCACCAGTTTCTGGTCATCTTGCTGGCTGGATCTTCTCTACAGCCTCTGTCCCCAAATTTAAGAACAAAATCAGAATATACTGTCCAAACTGAACTAACTTCTGACTCTCATAAAAAACGATCTTCTTGCCAGGACAGGTACAAGAACACTAAAAGAAGTCAACATTAATTTAAATTTAATACAAAACCCAATTATCATTTACAAATGTTAAAATTCACTTAGTCTACCCTGGCTAGTTCATACTTTGGAATTTCATTTTGAAAGTGTTCAAAGGCTGGAATGAAAAATTAAGCATCCTTATTTTGTTAAGCGTATCTTCCAGCGGAAAGCCACCTGTTCACCATTTTGTTATGGAAGTATTTTTACAGGAATACTAGTCAGGTAGCACAAACAAGTTAGCAAGATCTGGCTGTACAGTATTTTACACAGATACCATTAAAGTGCATCAAAGAATGCCATCCAGTGCAAGTTCAAACTCTCTTCCTGAAATCACTATTTAGCACGCGAGGCGAGGCTCCCTGCGTGCTATCCAATTAAAGGATCGTCATCGTCGTATTGTAACTGAAGTCGGGAAAATGGCCTTGGGGGAGTTACTCTATTCTTTGAGATGACTATAATGCAGGTGAAAGTAGTCAGTATCATAAAAGCCCCGATAACTATCCCAATAGCTTCTGGGAGATTTATGCACCACTGGTCTGCGAGCAAGCACTTGGTGTTACTGAAAGTGCCATTGTGCGGTTGCGGTGTCAGTCCCAGGATGTGGCACATCATGGGGTAAATATCAACGTTGTTCATTGTGCTCTGCTTGTAACCCCGATGAAAAGCAGGTCCGCGAGCAGCCAGGAACGGATGCATGCTTGGGAGAGCGTTGTCATAGCCATGGTCACCTACTGGAGAAACGCAAAGAGTTAACATCACAGTCTGCGCATGAAGTATTCCCCTCCCTCTCTCCCCCCAACACCCAAAAGGCATATATTTTAACCAAAGACTAATGCAGAACGTAAAAGCAGCTGTTGCACGGAACACTGAAGGAACCCAGAGTTCCTTCCCTTTTCCCCAGTCCCCAGAAGTCTTTTCCCATACTGGTCTTCAGCCGTGGTTCCCAGCCACCCCTCCATTATCTCTTTTCCTTTCGGTCATCAACATTTCCAGTTTTCCCCGTCCCACTCCTCATGCCAAAGTTGAAAAGGATGTTGCCACTCCACAATGACTCAGTAGCTGGAATGCAAATTTGTACTCCTTAGATTTTGGAAAGACATTTCCCCCTTGCAAAGCAGACACTTTAATTACTTCTTAAAAGCCAAGCACTTTCCTCTTGATGGTGTTCAGTTTGAGCATATTGAGTACCCTCAAATCATGCTTATCAGATTAGATGCTTCAGGTGAAGGGATACCCAAATAGTCAAACCTAAAACACAATCAAAGGATCACGATGCCTATGACAGACATACAACAAAACGTTTGTGGCTACAAGGTCACCTGTACTTGGACATTTGGTAGGTTTTTAAGAAATACTCTTAATTTTTGGTAGAATATAAACAGCTAAAAAGCAGCCATGGTCAAATTTCTTAATAACATGCCTGAAAAATCTGTCCAAGATGCCAAAAATTTCTCATAGCACACGCAGCACAGTATTTGAGTGACTGCATTTAAGTTTTCAGTTCATTTCTTAGTAACAGTTTAACGAGTCTCCCCGAGAACCATCTCCTTGGCTGCTTCACTCAAGTTTCTAACATGAAATAGGATTCCTATTGATTAGCTCACAGTCACCACTTCAGTATACTTCCAATATTCCTTTTTTGAATGTTTTCCACCATTATATTTGTTACCACAAAGATACTACTGCACCACATCTTGCTTGTTTGTTTTAACGCAATCCTATGTTTCTTGATTACATTTTTTTTCCTTCTACTACTTGCTTGTTTTGAACAGAGCTGTTCCAAGTCCCCCCTCCAATGAGGTTTCCTGTCTTTCACTTCTGAAGTAGGAGGGCGGGTGTGCACTAACTTTGCTAGATATAGTGTAGGTATTGACACCCGTGGCTGGTGTCACCACCATAATTTTGGGTTTTGCCCCCGATGAGCAAGATTGGCAAACTGGTAAAAACGGACAAGGAGAAGGCTGAGGTACTCTGCCTTTTTTGCCTCAGATTTCACTGGCAACCTCTCTCCCCACACCTCTTGAGTGTGGGGAGGGGGCTGGGGGGGGAGCGAAAGTCCCTCCCACTGTAAGAGAAGATCAGGTTTGTGACCATCTGAGGAACCTGGACATGCAGAAGTCTATGGGACCTGATGAGATGCATCCCAGAGTCCTAAGACAACTGGTTGGTGTAGTTGCCAAGCCACTCTCTATGATATTTCAAAAGTCACGGCAGTCAGGTGAGGTCCCTGCTGACTGGAAAAAGAGAAACATTGCACCCATTTTTAACAGGGGTAGAAAGGAGGACCCTGGGAACTACCAACCTGTCAGCCTCACTCTCTGCTCCTGAGGAGATCATGGAACAGATCGTCCTAGAAGTTGTGCTAAGGCACATGGAGGACAGGGAGGTGATTCGAGACAACCAGCAGTGGTTGACCAAGTGAGTGGCCTTCTATGATGGAGTTATGACTTCAGTGGACAAGGGAAAAGCTACAGATGTCGTCTGTCTGGACTTCTGTAAGGTCTTTGACACAGTCCCCCACAACATCCTTCTCTCTAAATTGGAAAGATAGGATTTGATGGGCGGACTGTTTGGTGGATGAGGAATCGGTTGGATGGTCACATGGTAGCGGTCAACAACTCAATGTCCAGATGGAGATCAGTGACAAGTGGTGTCCCTCAGGAGTCTGTATTGGGACCAGTACTGTTCAATATCTTCATCAATAACACAGACAGTAGGATCGAGTGCACCCTCAGCAAGTTACGGACAACACCCAGCTGAGCGGTGCGGAGGACACACCTGGGGGACAGGATGCCATCCAGAGGGACCTGGACAGGCTCGAGAAGTGGGCCTGTGTTAACCTCATGAGGTTCAAGAAGGCCAAGTGCGGGGTCCTGCACCTGGGACGGGGCAACCCCCAGTATCAATACAGGCTGGGGGATAAAGGGATTGAGAACAGCCCTGCCGAGAAGGACTTGGGGGTACTGGTGGGTGAAAAGATGGACACAAGCCAACAACATGCGCTCACAGCCCAGAAACCCAACCACATCCTGGGCTGCATCACCAGCAGCGCGGTCAGCAGGTTGAGGGAGGTAATTCTGCCCCTCTGCGCTGATGAGACCCATCCTGCAGTGCTGCATCCAGCTCTGGAGCCCTCAGCACAGGAAAGACATGAATCTGTTAGGGCAGGTCCAGAGGAGGCCACAAAAATCATCCGAGGGCTGGAGCACCTCTGCTATGAGGACAGGCTGAGAGAGTTGGGGTTGTTCAGCCTGGAGGAGAGAAGGCTCCAGAGAGACCTTATTGTGGCCTTCCAGTACCTAAAAGGGGGCTACAGGAAAGATTGAGACCAACTTTTTAGCAGGACCTGTAGTGATAGGACACAGGGTAATGGCTTTAAACTGTAAGAGGAAAGATTCTGTGATTTAGACTAGATAGAAGGAAGAAATTTTTTTACAGTGGGGGTGGTGAAACACTGGCACAGGCTGCCCAGAGCGGTGGTAGATGCCCCATCCCTAGAGACATTCAAAGTCAAGTTGGACAGGGCTCTCAGCAACCTGATCTAGTTGAAGATATCCCCCCTGTCATTGCAGGGGGGTTGGACTAGATGACCTTCAAAGGTCCATTCCAACCCAAACTATTTTACGATTCTGTTGGCACGCTTGCCAGTCATTGCGCTGTCACTTTGTCCATGAAGACAAGTCTAATAAATACTTAAATAGCCTTTTAGACTAAACCATCCCCTGCCTGCTTCCAGGAAGCCTTGGCTAGCAAAATTGTTTCAAGAAGTGACTCACTTCAACTCACACAATGCTGTTACTTATAAATATACACTTATTAACTATTTTTAGCTACATGCAATTGAATCTAACCATAAAAAAGAAAGAGACCTCTATTAGCACGTGTGCTAAGTGTTATCAATTTGAAGATTATTGTAGCAAATCCCTGAGGAAATTAAAGTGTAAACATATCTTACATTAAAAGTAGTACTTTTGTACAAATACTGAGAAAATTTGAACTTAAACATGCAAAGGGCAGACAATAAGAACAACCAAACCGGGTGAAACCGGGAGTTTACACAACCCAGCATCCTGTCTCTGACAGCAGTCACAGCAGGGAGTCTGGGAAGCACCCAGCAGGGTTAGCCCTGACATCCCAACAGGCCTTGAGATGCTGGCTGCTCAGGAACTTCCTGGGAGTTAGTACCTCTGTATTTAATTTCTATTAGGGGATTTTTCTTCCATGAATTTGTCCAATCGCTTTCTGAACACACACACATACATACACACACCCAGCCTTCGTCTGCAACCAGAATTACGGGCTGAATTCTATTATGATGATAATGAAATCTATCTGGAATTTCTTCTTTGAGATACATTCTTCCACATGACTGTTGCATTTTTTCAGTAAGTTATACATGAATCTTATCTGCCAAGAAACCCTGCTTATGAAACACCTGGAAATACACACACACACACACGTATGAATGTAATTTGATATTCACAGCATCTAGCAGGAAGGAAGTGCGTAGCTTAGCAATGCGCTGTGCAAGGTAACATCTGTTTTGGTTTTTTGCCTTTAAAACATGCTATTTGATGCCCCTAACAGGAAGAGCTCTGTCTTCTTTGACCATTATTGTTGCATTCCTATTATTTTTTAGTATTTCCTCCCATTTATTTTTGTTTCCTAGTATATGTACTGTAACATTAAAAGTTGTGTCTTGCATTCTCCAATTTATGCTCCCCTAGATATAGTTTTTAATATAGAAAAGGCAGTTAAACCACACTCTTGTGGAAACTTGAGAGAGACTGCTAACTTGCCTAAGATAACTCTTAAAAGTGTACCTCGGGCTATTAAGTTGAACATGACAAAGTGTTTCAGACAACGGAATATCCCTCATCTCTTCCTCATCTGTTAAAACACTCCAGGCTCAGGCTGAGAATATTCTAGAAAATGCTGAGATGTTCCTAAAGACCTACAGTGCCAGGACTCCACTTTCTAAACTAAGACCATCCTACAAATGGCTGAAATAAAAACAAGAATTTACCAACATAAGCCACCAAAAACACAAATGAGGAAAACACACTTACATTTTGAAAGTGACTCGTTTTGTACGATTGTCCAGCCTTCATCTGCAACCAGAATTATGGGTTGAATTCTCTTATTATGACGATAATGAAATCTGTCTGGAATTTCTTCTTTAAAATATACTTTCATGTGACTGTTGCATTTTTTCAGCAAGTTGTACACATCTGTCTTGTCTGCCAAGAAAAAAACCTGCCTGTTAAACAGCTGAAAATTATGTCTTATTTACTGCAATGTTGCATATCTGTCATTAAATCCAAAATCCATTTTTTTTTTCAATACAATTATTTTTTAAAAGTCATAGGAAAGGATTTTTCAGTGGCCTTAATGAAATACTACATGTATCGAGGTGGATTTCACAATTTGCTCTCATTTTAAATCAGGCACCTCACAGCTGTGGGTTTGAATCTACAATTCAGCTTACCCTCTGGGCCAGTGGGGCAGGAAGGCAAAATTCAAGCAGAGAAATCAAGAGAAAGAAATCACACACTAAAGTAGTCAGTATTTATTCCAAAGCAGTATTAATTTTTGTGACTGTATAAATCACTTTGTTCATTAGAATTCCTTCTGTCTGGCCACAGTTACGGACACAGCAGTGTTATGACTTAAGACATGGAGTAACTACTCCAAGATACAAAAATTGAATTTACAGTATGAAAAGTGAGGTTTCATTCATAGAAACAGAAATGGTAAAGCGATCAAAGACGGGTTTAGATTTTTACTTGGAAGTTTAGACAGTGAAATTTTTTTACTCTGAATAAACACGAGGGTTTATTTTATGCTCACTGTGAATTACCACCGCATAGACTAAGCGAGCAACAAGAGAGCAGGAATACCAAGTACCTGTCTACTTTCTCATGAAGCTGTACCAGGACCATCTCTACCACCCACAGCAATTCGACAAGAAACTATCCTTGGCCCATTGATTACTGAAACAAAGTAGTTTCTAAATAAACAAACATTCTTTAGCTTATTCATTAAATTACGCCAAAGTTCTTCAATATGAACTACACTGGTTTTGCAAAAGATTTGAACAGTCTACTATAGTGTGTACTTTTTAGTAGTAAGATAAAAAAAGATTTAATTTTAAGTGTATGACTTAAAAAAAACCTCAAAACATACTCTGCCTTGGCAGCACTGCAGCAACTGGACTCTTGTCTATCAGAGTATAATTATTGCGACCGATGCATTCATCCAGGGTAATCAACTTCTTTGCGGAACAGGAGGCCATTCCATGATCGCTTGTTATTATGATATTAATAGTGTCCCACAAACCAGCTGCCTTCAATTTATTAGTAAGGAAACCAATATGATTATCCACTTCTTCTAATACTTTGCGCATGTTCTCAGTGTCCTCTGGTCCATACTTGTGCCCACTTGCATCTGGTTCTTCCCAGTATAAAGTAGCAAAACTGACTACTGGCTTAGAGCTGTTCAGCCATGCCACAATTTTCTCCACTCTCTCCTCAAACGTTACTGAAAAGTTATACTTCATAAAGAACCGAGGGGTCGTATTGTTAATTGTTACATCAGTACCGGGCCACATTGCAGCAGCACTTGCTCCATTTCCCTGTTGTTGATTTGTTACCCAAATTGGAATTGCCTCATTCCACCAGAAGGGATCCGAATCATTGAATTGTGAAAACTTTTTCTTGGCATCTGCATCATACATGTCATTAGCTACGATGCCATGGCTTTCTTCGTATAAACCTGTCACAATGGTGTAATGGTTTGGGAAAGTCTTGGTGATAAAAGCATTCGTAACTTGTTTTACAAGCACACCATCCGCAATGAACTCCTGAAGATGAGGAAGTTCATAGGTTTCCAAGTAATCAGCCCTGAAGCCATCAAAGGACACGAGAAGTAACCTGGATACCGAATCGCCAGTAGAGTGAGCACAACAGGCAATTATTCCAGAAAAAAGTAATGTTAACATCAAGTTCATTGTTGATACTTCAAAGTATTTCCAGCAGGTAATCAGATGCACCTGGAAAATTAAAAAAGATAAGGCATGTAACAAAATAATTGTACTGGAACCAGTTTAACTAGCTATACATTGTGTACATCTTCCTTATAGAGGTTAACTGCAAAATAACCAGTCTAAACAACCACTGAAGTCAGCAGTGTATTTCCCTACTGACTTCAGAAGTCTCTCATGTATTGTCATAGTTTTTCATATATTAAAACAAATAAGCAATGAGATTTTTTTTCATTCCAGACTAAACAAAAGGAAGAATTGCTTTCTCTCTTGTAAGCAATAATTCCATCCTTCTGTGCGCCTTACTACAATTCTACACTCCAAGACAGACAATCAGTATTTTTCCTCATGTTAAAGCACAAGCACCTGAACAACTCTGGCTCCATATCTGAGAGTCCTGTGCAGCTCTAAAACCTGCTTACACATCACTTTCAGCCCAGAAGTTTATTTTCTACTGTAATTATAATTTTTCATCCAACCTTTCCTCTTCCAGAATTTCCACCCTTTGGAGTTGCTGGAAGACTTTTCAGCCTTTCAACATTCCTGTTTACTCATTGCTTACTGTATATGTCGAACTGCAAGGACTTCTATTTCTGTTTTCTTTCTAAGCTGTTGTACATCTACCATGACAGTATTTTAAACCTGTTCTTTATGTATCATATTTCTCTCCTAGAAGAGGCTTAAAAATCATTAGTAACCTTAGCTATGAGGCAAGTATTTCTCACCAAGGAATTCACGACTATTATGAATGCAAGGTATGATTTGTAAGCTTCTCCACCCCCCGCCCCCAAACTTATTATGTGTGACAGGTGCACTTTGTTCAAGAAGGTCCAGAATTATCCTATAAGCCTTTAAGAAAAAGGAAGTGAAACTTCACAAAAGCTTCTGCAACGTTGTTAGACAGCGTATTTACTTCTCAGGAACGAGAAGTAAGTTCTCCCCCAACTCCAGCAAATTTCTCCTTTATCCCACTTGCGCAAACTAGGGTGATTCTAGGAGGCACAGCAGGTATTTTCCTAATTGTAGCGGTATCTTCTGGCCCTTCTCAACCCTTTCCACCAAACCCTGTAAAGCTGTGAGTGTATTATTTTAAAAGCATTAGTAATTTCAACTTTAGCTAAAGCTTTAGCGATGAGAGGAATTCAAAGCATAGGAAATCATCCCCCACGCAACCAACAGTTGAAATTTCTTTAGAAGATACAAGTGTTAGAAAAAAGGATCGTCAAAAACAGCATTAAGGTATCTCCTAATACAGAGGACTTGTAACATACAGACCCTTTACAGAAGGGGGAAAATACAGAAGAAAAGAGATGAGGAATGGAACAGAGAAACGCCAGTTTCACATTGTCAGGTGCTTCAAAAAGCAGAACCAGAGTTTTTCATAACGCAGTAAGACCTAAGACCACAATAATAGGTCTGAAATACTCCCAAGACACCAAGCGTGTGTTTTCGCACGCTGTTTCACAGCGTTACAGCTCCTGAACCCCTCCACCGCCTTCCCAAGTTGTTCGGTTCGCTCAGAAATGAGTTATCCCGCCCCCCAGCCCTCACGGCAACATGCCGCCTCCTCGTTACAAACAACTTCGCCGTTCGGGCCCGGCTCCCGCGGCGCCGGAGGGGAAACACAGCGCCCGGAGCCCGCCGCGGCTCCCGGCTCCGCTGCTCGGCCGGGGA
>VYZM01023510.1:978893-1075227 GCA_013398915.1 Dromas ardeola
CCATGGGGTAGTGAAGGGAGCAGAGCTGGGGGGAGGTGAGCTGAGGGGAGGGAGGGCTGTGGGGAGCTGAGGTGAGGGGGTGCTGTTGAGAGCCAAGCGGGCCTGAGGGGCAGGGGGTTGTAGGGAGCCATGGGGGGCTGAGAGCAGAAGGGCTGGGGGGATCTGAGGAAAGCAGGCCTGCGGGGAGCTGTGGGAGGCGGCTCTCACAAGCAGGGACATGTGGTGGGTTGCAGGGGAGCAGGGCTTCTTAGGAGATATGTTTTGGCCCCCGGGACTGGGATGCAGGTGGGTTGCCTCCGAGGTGGGACAGTGAGGCCTGCTGGTAAGACATCAGCGCTTGCTTGGGGTGCAGGCTGTTTGCTGGGGTGCCTTGCAGCTGCAGAAGGGCACTGTGGTGCGAGGTGAGGCTGTGACAGAGTGTGTTGTCCTGTGTTTCCCCAGGATGCCTGGAACCTGCCTCCTTTGCAGATGTTGCAGCAGCCCCAGGCTGTGGCCTTTGCAAGGCAATGGTGGTTGTCAGTGTGATTACAAATCTCCTGTTCTCCGTGACTCCTGCTCCCTTTCGGCCACGTGTCTCTGAAAGTTGACTGTTTGTATTCTTTCCTACATACGACCTTTTTGTGCTCTCTCGTGACAACGCTGGTTTACCCTAAAACTTAGAATACATGCCCAAAATTGTATGTATTGTTGCATGTAAGTACTCTGAATGCCAGTGCTGCTTTTAGAAAGCAGTCTGGTGCTGGTCCTGGTGTAGGTCTGGTGTAGGTCCTAGTGTAGGTTTGCTTCATAAATTAAGGCAAATAGTTTACATTCCCTTGGTTTTCCTTTTTATGATGGGAAGGGATTAGTAATTCTGCAAAACCTGTTAAGTTACTGGTGCGGAATAACAATGAAATGAGCTCTATGTAAATAGAGAAAATACATGTCCTTTAGTAGCACAGAGCAGAAAACATCACTCCATTTTAAATTTCATCCTAAAAACTGAGAAAAAGGCATGTCTATAGCTTCATGATTGACTTAAGTAGAGGATCTGAATTTCATTCTGTGTAGCCGGGTAGCATGTTTATTCTGAATGCTGCATAGATTTGAGCTTGTTTTTTCCTAATGCCTTTCACGTTATGTATGAGTTTGGCAGGTTGTGCTGCCTCTGCATGCCAGCTGTGGAGTGGCTCTGAAGATGTGGTACAGTAGACTGAATAAAGTGACACGCCTCTGATTCACCTTGATTTATGGAATGTAGCAGGTGTGGCAAAGCAAAGGGTTGTAAGAGAGGAAAGAAAAATTCCAGATAAAATTCTAGATAAGACTTCTTGCAGCTATTGACATGTTACATGTCAAGTTCAAGTCAAGATCTTTTTGTCCTTTTTTCACTCTTTTTTCTTTTTTTTTTTTTTTTTTGGTTACACTAATTCAGCTTTGTAAATGTGTATGTGACAGTTGATCATGTGGAAGGGGGAAGTGTTCTTTATGAATTACTTTATTGTATTTCCTTCAAAATACTTATTACACAGTGAATTAGAAGTCAAGGGAATACATAACAGGTGCAATCTTTTAGCTAATTTCATCAAATTATGATTGATGTCTTGTTACAAACTTTATGCAGAGATACAGACATATTTTACGCATTAAGGCTCTTTTGCTAACCTAGTTTGGCAACATACTTACTCAGCTCTTCAGTCCGAAAAGGTGTGAGTAAGCTCTTGTTTACCCTTACCCATGTGCTTTGAAACCCATTTGCTGTATTCACCTATTCATGAGCCCAGCCTAATATAATGTGTCCAATTTGACACGTCACAAAAGGCAGCATACCATACCAACTCTGGACTTTGAACTGGACTAGCTGACATGTATCACGTATTTAATACAGCTCTTGGTTCCATTTACAATGTATGCCTACAAGAAATGGGTGTTACATGTATACTTACATTAAGAGACATAAAACTGGGAACTACCAAGATATTTGCTTTTCCTCACCTTAATCTCTCTGTATTGTATTTCACCCCACAGTTGTCTGTATAGACTGCAGTTCCTCTAAGCATTAGACCGTACAAAGTCCTGCCAAAAGCTGTACAGATTTACTGCTGTAGTAGAACTGAGCATTTGCAGCTCAAAAACCATTACACGCATTTGTTTGTATCAGTGGAATTTAGTGAATGACAGGAAGTAAAGGGCAGGCAACTTCAAAATATTCTCAGTGTTTGGCTAGGTTTAGTAAAACACTTAATTCTAGATGGGAAGCTATACCCTCCTGTTGGCAGTGTTGTCAAGGGGAAGCAACTCCTTATTTATTCGGTTGAAAACTAGATGTTGCACATGAATAGTTCAGATACTTGTCTTAAGTACTTGCTTGAGAAAAAGCAGGACATTTTCACTACTTAGAATTAAAATAACTGAATACTGAAAGAGAAACATTTTCCTGTATTTTTCCATTTTTTTCCCCTCAATTTTATCCATGTGACAGAGATCTCTCTGATTAGTTTTTTATTCTGTCTTTTGACTGTGTTTTGATGCATTTTTATATAGATAAGATGAATAAAAATAGAAAGACTTTTCAATAAATCGTAAAAGGAGGCTAGGTGACTAACAGCTGTTAAACTGTATTAGACCTCAAGCTTTTAGTACCCATTTAATCTGAAGAAGTGGTTGTACATGGAGGCTATAAACAAAATGGGGCTTTTAACCGTGCTGTTTTTCAAACTGTCTATGGAATGATATCCCTAAGGCTGCATGACAGGGTGGTACAGACTAGCGTGGTGTCTTTGCCGTCTCTATTTCGGTTACTACAGCCTCTGCTGCAAACAAGCTTGAAGCCGGGTTGCGGGGCTTTCTAAGGGTGCTTAGTTTCAGCGGCAAACAAGGATGTTGAAATGATGCCAGATTTTAAAGGCAAACAAAAATGTTTTCCTTGGAGCAGTTGGGCGAATAAAAAGTCAATATTTTTCAGGCTGTCAGGTATTCTAATGTAGTTTCCAACCATGGAGTTGGAGAGCAAACCAAACAAAATTTTATAAAAGGAAGTGGAAGACCACAAATAAAAGGGCTTTGAAACATCCAAATCCGGAATAATTGTTTAGGCCCTGCAGCAAGTAAAGCAGGTTTTCAAATGTCTGTTGGCAATGCTTACTTGTATTTTTAACAACTAAAAGCTGTTGATAACATGACAGTTGAGCGTCCTGTGCAAAATAATTTTCTATTGTTTGTCTAGCTCCCAGTGGAGAAGTGTCTGTCCTATGCAGAGTCAAATTTACTGATGTCATGGCTTCAAATATGCCTTTTATGGAGTCAGTAGCAAAGTGACACCTGGGTGACGGTGAATCTCCATTATTACAGTGGAATCCTGAATTCATGAACCAGCCCCTCAAGACTGCAGAACCCAGGTCAGTGTTAGCTCAGTAACAAATGGATTTCTGGAGGCACTGACACTTTTATGAAGTGATGTGATGATAAAAGTCTTCTACCAAACTACTGTCTTCTGAAATGGTTTTTCTGTGTGTTTTGTTTTCCTTACTGCATCTTAAATGGAATACCGAAACTGCCATAGCTGCGCATGTCAACCCTTAATATGAAACTGAGCTGAAGCATATGTTTCAGAACATGAACTAACTCCATATGCACACATATAATGCAGATAAAATTGTGAGCATCCCTCTGCAACTTCTTGTCCTTCATAAGGTAGCACTTCGTAGCAGCATGGTTCCAGTGATCTTCTTGGGTGTTCAAAGGTCACCATCCAAAGGCTGGAGCAAAACAGGACCCTACTGAACAGTCTCATTCCTCCTCCTCGACAAATCATTCCCATTCTGAAAAATTGTGGTGAACTGCAGATGCTCATACCTCTAAAAAGTGCTGCTCCTGTTCCTATTACACAGGTCTGTGAGTGTTAACGGCTGTAGGAATAACTGGGTAGAGGAACCTGAGTGTTTCATTCTTGCAGAGAGCACAGAGCCAAAATAGAAAAGTACACTACACGGAGACTTCCTAAAAGATCTGAATGCGGGATAAAGGTCTTCCTCATGTTGTTTAGTGCAAGATTGGCAGTGAATAGAGCATTACTGGTAATGAACTGTGAAGAGATGAGGCGTTGCTAACCATATAAGTAAAGGCTGAGGCTGGAAATGATGCAAGAACGTTTGTTTGCAGTTGATTTCATCCAGGTATTTAGTGCATTCAGGGGTGAAAACAGTGGTATGATTTTATTGCAACTCCCCTGTAATATGTCTGTAAACCATCAACAGTCTTTCTCCCAGAGCCCACAAGCCCCCCAGAGTAGTTTTGATAATGTGGCATGTTGCAAAGCTTTGGAAATGTTTGAGCTTTACAAAGGAAAAAAAAAGTTATTTTTTGTAAAACCAGCATCCTGAATGGCCAGGAACATTCATGATTTTGAGTGCTCTTAAGTGCAAACAAAGGGCCTGAGTCTATGAGATGCTAAGATCCCTCAGTTTCTACTGACATAATAAATGTTTACCAGCATTCAGTTTCAGGTTCAGCTGTTTCCAGGAACTCCGAGTGTTTTGTTTTAACTGTTCAATTTTGCTTCTCTTACAGCTGGAAAGAGATACTGTAGAGCAAGCAACTGAAGGACCTCAATTTGCTTAGATTATGAAGAAAGATTTACAGGCTCTTTGCTTAAAGTGTGCAAGTGTCTTCATGGAGAACAAATAAAACTGAAGGACTCTCTAATTAATTAAAGCACTAAAATCATAGCAATAACCAACTGGAAATGATCTCCTGAGAAATTCCAATAGAAACAGGTTGCTATTTCTAAACAGGGCTTTTAAGTACTGAAGCTACTTGTGGCACTGATGGAGGAGTTGAAGTTTCCAATACTGTGGAATGTCTGGAAGACATGCAAATTACTAGCTTTAATAAAGGGGTACCAAAGTAAAAGTCGTATTGGGAATATGAATGAAATAGTGTAATGTGGCTTTTTGCCTTTAATTATTAATTTCTGAGAAGATACGAGGTATGCTGTTTAGGTTTCTGACATTCTTGTTACTCTTCCTTCTTTCTACCCTTCCCTTCCACTCTGGAGGTGAGGGATAACTGACTCTAGTAATGCAGGAATTTCTTTACAAGCCAGTCTTCTGCTTGATATTTTAAAGTAGGTCACAGCTGGAGGTGCTGATTTCTGTTAGGGCTACAGGGTGAACAGATAACAATTTCAGTAGTAGCTTCAATGGTCTGATTTTAACATACTATTCTAAGCGTTTCAGGGCCCTTACTATATTTGCTGTCCTTCAGATAAAATCAAGTTGGTCTAAGCAAACACCGTAATTACCAATAAATGTCTGTGTGTGTGTCTGGGCTACTGATCTGAGCTCTGTGTATCTCTGTAGAGTAAACCAGGCAATTATCTAGGTTCCTAGTGTGAGTTTTGATGCCCATTTGTAGGCTTCTAAATGTAGGTGTATTCCAACCTTGCTGTCTAAAAATACGCCTATTTTAGGGAGCTCGAATGAATGAGTTTTGCAGTAATAAAGACCATATCCAGAATATACTTAGTGTCCTTCTGACGTAATTCTTTCCACCTCTTTTTATCATGTACTCTGAGATGCCCATCACTCTCCATTGGACTGTAGAAAGAATCAGTGATGAGCTTAATTTAGGTGCTGAACAATAGACAGCTAAACTTAGTATAAACAAAGTTTCTAAAAATGAGACCTGAGAGATCTTGCTGGTTGACTGTAGCTTGTCTTATGTGTACTGACTGGAGTTATGGTCATGTTAATTCTGCTATTTCTTGCTTTAAAAAGAATAAGGTAGGGTAAAAATGGAAATTCAGTCATGAAGTAAAAAATAAAGTTTGAAAACGAGTTCTGTTGCTCACATTCTTTGTCTTTATATGAATTTTGCTGCTTATGGTTTATGTGGTTATTTGTATTTCTGCAAAGCAAGTAACCAGTGTTACTGGGTGGCTCACGTGGGTGCAGGTGGTACATGCAATGGTTAATGACACAACTTGAATTACAGAACTAACAGCGGAAAGTATTGCTATTATTAACTACCACATTAATTCAACACCTTCTAGATTTGGGAATAGAGGAATTTAGGGAATGGATGAAGTTGGTAGTCTCCCTTTCTTGTAATCTTCCATTCTTGTGGCTGTGGGGCTGGGACTGTTACTCAGAGGGCTTCATTTTCCAGTGGAGAATGGAGTGCAAAGTGGTGTCGAGACCTTTTTCTGCTCTCCTGCCTCATACAACCTCTTTCCGCTCACTTCTCTGCAGTAGAAAAGTCCCATTTCACTGGATGAATGTGCACACAGCTGCTCTGCCCTGTTCCTTTGCTGGAGCAGAGCATTTTTGGCTGGGGAATAAGGAGGGAGCAGCACAGGACACAGCGGGGCAGGCCAGGACACTGGTGTCCTATGTCACAACGTGGACGCCTCTGTTTTCATCTGTTTATCACATAACTTCTGAATTGTGGCACGAAAATTATTTCTGTCTTCCCTGAAGATGAAACATAAGGGTTGTAAACCAGTGGTGGGTTCATATAATGTGATTTGAAATGCACCCGACTTTCACTTGGATAATTCTTAAGTGCGGTCAAGTTTACTCTGGGGCTTTTATCATTCTGTCACAAGAGTGAATGGTACTTTTCTTTGCTCTTGGAGGAGGGCAGAGGAAAAGAGAACTTAGGTAACTCACATTTCTGACTAATGAAATCCACATCAATCCCTCTGTTCGTTTATTTTTAAACAATACTCATACATTATATTCTTATTCCTTATTTTACCTGTGATATTTTATAACCTCCAGCAGGTGCTGCTGTATCCTGCTAATGTCTTCTTCATGGAGGAAAAAAAAACCTAACAGTCATTTGATTTAATATTATGCAACTGGACTTTGCTTTTTGTTTTGCATCATGAATGTGTCTATGTGCTCCTCTGTTCCTGAAGTTATTTGCCAGCAGAGGGACTAAGGAGGGAATTTTTATGATCCCAGCATATTTAATCCTGCAAGTGCTCTTTGTAGGAAGGGGTTGAAGATCAGTGGGAGTGGACCATGCTCAGAGCAAGTTGAACAGATGCAGGTAGAAATACATTTGTATTTCTACAAAATGTGAAGAATCACAGAATGGTGGGGGTTGGAAGGGGCCTCTGCAGATCATCTAGTCCAACCCCCCTGCCAGAGCAGGGTCACCCAGAGCAGGCTGCACAGGAACGCGTCCAGGCGGGTTTGGAATGTCTCCAGAGATGGAGACTCCACCACCTCTCTGGGCAGCCCGTGCCAGTGCTCTGCCACCCTCAAGGTAAAGAAGTTCCTCCTCATGTTGAGATGGAACTTCCTATGCTCAAGTTTGTGCCCATTACCTCTTGTCCTGTCACTGGGCACCACTGAAAAGAGCCTGGCCCCATCCTTCTGACACCCACCCTTTAAGTATTGATAAGCGTTGATAAGATCCCCCCTCAGTCGTCTTTTTTCCAGACTAAGAAGACCCAATTCCCTCAGCCTTTCCTCATAAGAGAGGTGTTCTAGTCCTCTAATCATGCAAGATTAAGAAATGCAAGTGTTTTCTTAAAAGTAAAAAATATTCATTAAAAAAATAAAGCTATAAAAATTTCTAGTTGGCTCATTGGTTTTCCCAAGTTTCTTGACCTTTAGTAATTTAAGCTCATGATTTTAAATCGATCTTATTGTTAGCCTAATAGCTTGTCTTGAATGCTAGAAGTTTGCAATACAGATTACACAGCACACACTTCAGAATCTCTTATTTAGGATTTCCACGTGAAGAATTGTGGCTGAGTTACATACAGAAAATGTAAAGAGGAGATGTGCTTCGTTCTGTTTGCTGATGGACCACTTGTGCCAGGCGGGATTTTTTTGTGGGTAATAATAGCTGAAATTAGGCCTTGATATGGGTTACATATCCTTGAAGTCCTTGAGTTGCATCAGGCCAGAAATGCGCTCATGAGCTAAGAGATCTCATTGATCTCTGATACTTATCTGTGTCTTTGTACTGTATTGCAGGCTCCATGTAGGGAATTGAAATTCTGCTGTGGTGGTTTTCCTCACCGTTACAGTGACTAAACCTGGTTGTGACTATGATTTTGGCACTTCTGGGGTTATCTGGGAGCCTTAGAAGGTGAATCCAAGTTTCATAAGCTGAATTATTGGTTTGCTTTTGATATTTAACTTTATTAGTAGTCTAAAATGTTCAGTATAAGAATAATGACAGTAAACTACAATCATAAATCTCAGGCAGGCAGCACCCGCTACTCTACCATGTGAAACGTCATGTGAATCTTTCTCTCTAACCTTTCTTCTGTGTTTCTTTTAGAAACCCAACCTGGCTGTGGCAGTTAACTCTTGGGAAGCTACAAGGATGGGTCGGGAGGGAAACACTTCCTTTTTTCCTTTTTGGCTCAAACCCAAAAGTTTAGATATAATTAGATTGCAAGAATTCCGGTAATAATCTACATAATCCAGATACAGTAAACATATAGATAAAAAGTCTTTAGTCAGTAAGGTCTGAAGTTCTCATAACTTTGATAAATTCAGATTTTCATCTTTAATGAGTTTCACCTCCGTTGATTTCAGATGCTCTGGAATGTCTCTCTGTGTTAAAGAGGGCAATTCATTTTATGCTAAAGCTGGAAGTATTAATCTGCTTTAGATTCTGTGGAGTTTTGTGTGTGTCTCCATTTTTAAGAGAAAAGGAACTGTATAGACAAGGTGGCTAACTAGATTGCTGAAGTCAAGGGGCATTAACCCAAATTTGGAAACTTGGGTCTATGTCTTATGACAGGGAGATATATAATCTAAATGTGATTATAAGTAATTGATCTATTAAGTATATGTAATAATAGTTAACGCTTATTCAGTGATTTCTTTTTTTAGGCTCCAGGGCAGCTCACGAGACTTTTTACAGTTTTGGCCCTAGTTTATAGATGAGAGGATGAAGTTGATAAATGTGAAGTGACTTCCTCCTAAAGTGCGTTTCCCTGTCAACATCTCACTTTAATTGTAGTCTTCTAAGGTACCAGAAGGCAGGCAAAACTCACCAGCCAGCAGTGGCAAAACTGGAAAGTGTTCAAGTCTGATGCCTTTTTCTTGTGGATATACCACTTCATAATGTATTTTTTTGTAGTTTTTTATAAATGATCATCATTTGTTGATGATGCTGTAAGTAACCACTGAAACATTGCTGATTGCTTGTAGTGTTGAGGCAGTTTTGCTTTGCTTTCCCTTGAAGCTAGGCTTTTGTGTTTTGAAAATATGAGTAAATGGGTGAAGTCTGCATTTCTACCTCTTTACACAACGTGTCCGTAAGATTTCCAGTAAAACTATTTTTTGCCTCCTAGGAAAGAATGTGTGTTTTTTACCACAGCTTTCTAGTACTGATAGGTGCTTCGGCTGTTTTTCACTGAACTTTGCCAGGATATATCTGGAAGAACAAAAAGTGATTACAGCTCCTAAGATATAGCTACCAGCAGTCAGATCGACAAAGGGGTTAAAAGTGAGACAGCCCTATCTTTTACTTCAGTGGAAGTGTAGTTAGTGATTTAAAGCTCTCCGTAAATGATTGTTGGAGATCTGCCATGGGTAGCAGAGCATTCAGAAAGCATACCACAGATCCTGCTTCCTCCTAAAGAGCGTTTGCCTGTCAACATCTCACTTTAATTGTAGTCTTCTAAGGTACCAGAAGGCAGGCAAAACTCACCAGCCAGCAGTCATGGAAGATCAGGTCTTTACCAATGTTTATCAAAATGTTAATGACACCACTGAGTATGAGATTACAGACTTTGAGGAAGACAAAGGGGATAATCTTTCTGATCCTGTCCATGAAGATCCAGCATCTCCTTCTTCCATCACTACTACCCCAGAGAGCATGGATAGTAGTCAAGAGAGCTCAGAAGATAGCCGTAGGAATTCTGTGGCCTCCCAGCATGGGGCTGATGGGGAGGATGGTTCTTCTTTATCTCATCATGGTGCTGAAGAAGACCACCCATACCAGGAGATGGATGTGATAAGCCCAGCTCTGGAAGATAAACACGTAGAGGACATGGTATTTGAGAGCAACATGCATTTTCCTCCTGATATCCAATTGCGTCGGAGCCAGAGCATTTCTTCCAACTCTTCAACTTCCCTCAAGTTCCCCCCTAACAATAACTTCGGAGAAACTGACAACTTTCAGGAAGATTATGAGATTTTCATGTTTGTAAAGGTAAGGGCTTGGGTGGTCCTAAGAATGCAGTGGTTTTAAACCCCAAATCAATATATGTGTCTTCCAAATCAGTAAAATACAGCTACCTGCTGTTTTATTCCCAGCTCCGCTGCCTGTGTGCTGCAGGGGGCCAATCCATTCACATACCTGTTACATCTTAAGGCGGAGAAAGAGAAGAGTTGTGTTGTGTGGAGATGCCTGGCATTTCTTCACTTCAGGTGGAAGTATGAGTATGGTGAAAGTATTCTGATTTTGCTGCAATTCATATATTCTGTGAATCTCCCTGCTGTTACAGCTAGACTACTACTACTTGAACTGGTTTAGTTAAGCTAGTTCAGCTATCCCTGCATTTCTCTATCTATCTAGTAGCTAACAGCTCAAAAGTGATAATTATTAATGTTATGAAGAAAACTAAATATATATTTTAAATAATGGCAATAAATTTTCCACAAGTGCACATCCCTGAAAGAGGTATTTCTTTTATTTCTTTCAATTTTTAGATTAATGTATTTCTGTGACAGTTTCTGTGACAGTATTTTTCATTGATTTCAAGTTAGGTATAAATTACGGAGGGGACTTTCACATTTTCACTAACCTTATGAAGTGTTACTTAAATTTCTGAACCATAAACACCTGTGTTCTTAAATAAACACTATACTTCCCTTCATGAAAGCTCTTGTATTCAACCATTCTCAATATTTATTAGGCTGTAACACAGACCTGACAGTTCCTCCTTTTTAACTACATAAGAAATAAATTTTCAAGTTCTTGTCTCCCTTGAATAGGACCATACACCGTGAGTGTAATACTCTGTTATTTCTACAGAAGTCTTGTGAAGTTTTTCACTTTTCAACATAAATAAAGTTATCAGAATCTGTTCCTGAGGTCCACAGGTGCTTTGAAAGCAAGAAGAGAGAATTTTGTTACCACACGTAGTGAGAAGTGTTTTCACTGATGTCTGTATTTGGTTAATTTAGTTTATTTGAGCAAGAACACACGATAACCTTTGCATTGGTGTGAGACGCTGATTATCTTGTATGAGCTAGGGGAGGTCAAATGGCTTGGTGGAGTCTCCTAGTACTTCATTTGGTTTCTGTTGTAAATCTTGGAAAATGGAATTAGTTAAAAAACTATCCTACATTTATTTGTAGGATAAAGGAGAGCACTTCCATAAAGGGTCAACGTAATCTTGAGATTCTTGTGAATGCATTAAGAGACTTATGTTTTAAATATTTTTCCTTTGCTTCTTGTCTTCCTGTAGATTAAAAGTTGATGTTATTCCCCCTTCATGTCTCCTTTCTCTATGTGACAATCCTTTTGTATTTTTTTGTATAAATGTAGATCATTTATAAATTATTGATAAATTAAAAACAAACAAACAAACCAAAAATGGCTATCAGGTTACTTAGTCTTATTCTGCATAAGACAAACCATAAAACTTCAGCCATTTCCCTTGAATTTCAGTATAACTGCAGCAACTCTTGTAAAAAGGCGTGTATCCTTCAGGAAAGGGAGTATCTACTGATTGCGGGGTCATGAATCGTTCTGGGTCCGTGCGTACTGCCACAAGGGGGTTTTGCCACTGATTTCTGTAGAAGTGGGTTATGAGAGCCATGTGTGAGGGCACTTGGCCTTTTTGTTATCTTCATAGGACTTACCTGTATGACTCTTTGAAGCGCCATCTCTCCTATTTCTGTGACTGGATCATGGTCATTGCTAAAAATATGTTAATTATATGGACAAAGTAAGATCTATGGTGTTGTTTCCAGTTCGTATCTCTGCTTGTAGTCCTGCATACGTGTTTTAACAAGTTGCAGCAATTGAGTATATTTTGTTTGTTAGCAACTTCATGGTGTTAGCAACGTGAGTGTTGTGTTTTTGTTTTAAAATCATCTCTCTGTATTCCTTATTCGTTCACTTTCCTCGTGTTTCAAAATAACGCTGTCCTCTCTTTCTGTGCATGAAAAAAGAAAATGCATGTAGATGCTTCCATTCAAGCAGAGATGATGGGGTTAATTCGAATTTCTGAAAAGTGAGAAGAGGGGCATTTTGAAAAGAACTGTCATGGAGAAGGACTGAGGAAGTCCTTTTCCTTGTTTTTGTTGTGCAAAGTAGCCGAGTATCCCATAAAGGGGCTTATCAGCTAGAGAGAAGCACAAACTTTGGACCCTATTCACTTGCACAGACGTAAGTGCCTACTGCCTTTGAGATGTCCTTGAGCCCCAGGACTTCCCTACCTGGCTGGAAGACGAGAGGTGAGGCTTCAGGTCATCCATGCTGTGATGGGCCGGGCACTGGATCCTTCTGTGTGGGTGGCTGAACTGAACTCCTACGACAGCGTTTTATTCCTTGAGAAATTGATGACATTTCATTTTTTTTTTTTTTTTCCTTTCTTTCTGGTATTGAGGTAATAAAGCACTAACTCCATGAAGTGCAGAGCCAGCTTTCCTATCTTTAATTACATAGATAGCAAAAGTCAGACTATAAAATGGAAGGTCACAGAGTAATATATAATAAGAATTGTGAAATACCTGAGGGCTATCACTTCTTGCACATAGGAACCAAATCTCTCAGTTGTGGCAATGGCTATTATTCACAGACGGTTCCCTTCTCGTATGGTCTCTAGTCCACCTGAGGCCAGCGTTGTTCTGAAATTGGCTTCATCTTCTGGATTTGCTCTTTTCTGCAGACATTAACAGTGGCAGACCTTTTGCTGTGGGACAACAGTGGTAATGACAATTCTGCCACTATTTATTCCTACCTTTGTTTGTAGCACAAATAAATCTCTGTGAGTGGCTGGAAACATGAGTGTCAGATAGAGGTCGCTGCTGACTGAAACCCGGAGAAAGTGGGAAGATTAAATAGTATCTAATTTACAGTCTAGCTGGTTTAGCTGAAGTGCACGGCCTAGAACAGAAATTTAACTTCATCAGAACACTCTTAAGTGCTGTTGCATTAGGACCATAGTTTCAGTGAGACTGGATAATCTTTTTTGTAGTCCATTCTGTGTTATCAGACATCAAGAAAATGTTTAAATCACATTAACTCATTTTTTCACTGGTTATCAGTATTTGGTAACTAAGTCATCATCAGTGGACTACTTCAGAATGTGCCATAAGGTAAAAAATTCTGGCTTTCATCAAGGAATTCCCTGTACCTTACCTTTACTAGCAGAATATAACATGTACCAACCAAGATGTTGAGTGAATTTAGCATGTCCAGGCTTGTCACAGCCACCTTAATGCCCTTTCAATCACCTTGTCATTTCTTCAAACAAAAGCCTTTGAAATTTGAACAGAAACATGACTGGCATACAGGCTGTTTTCCTGAGTGCATGGGACAGCTTGATCTAATTGTAGCTGTTGCTCAGAGGCCCAACCTTTTCACTTCTCTGCTGTATTTCCCTGTGTAGCAGTGTGTTTGTTCTGAAGGTCGAGTTTCTCTGAGAAGTTAAACTTTTTGTTTTCCTGAAGCTTGAGTTGTTGTTTAAAGAATAATCCCTCTATTTTATTTTCAGAAGAAAATTATTGCCCTTCTGGTTTATTGATGACCTGAGAGAGGCTACAGATTATACCCTCCCTGTACTCATTTGTGCCATAGGAACACAGTTCCCAAAAGAAGGAAGGTAATTCTTTACCCCAAGCAATAAACACCTTGTGTTATGCAAACAATACAAATTTAACACAGTGGTTTAGCATGGTGCACGTACATGTTGGATCACTGCACTTGGGTAACAGAGTTATGGATGCTGGAAGGCATCTCTGGAGATCATCTAGTCCAACCCCTTACTCAGAGCAGGATCACATAGAGCAGGTTGCTCAGGGCCATGTCTGGTCAGATTTTGAATATTTCCAAAGATGAAGAATCCAGAGCTTCCCTGTCCAACCATTCCAGTGTCCTACACTCATGGTAAAAATCTGGTTTCGTATGTTTAAAACAAAATTCGTGTATCTCAATTTGTGCCTGTTGCCTCCTGTCCTTTCAGTGGATACCAATGCTTATATTTAAGAATGCTGTTTCAAGAAAGATACTGCTTTTAACTTATCTGTACATGAGAACTTAAACTTTTAGCTGTTTCCATTGGGATTATTGCATCCTTTAGTAAACTTTCTTTAAGTCGGTAGCTGGGAAAGAAAGGACATTTCTGTTTTTTCCGTGAGATGCTTCCCACTCCCTTGATTCCAAGTCAGGAAGGTCTGAGGGCTCTAACTTGATGGCACAACCCTGTGACTCACGAAGTTGAGCTGAACTCTCATGAATGACAGACCATGTTCCTAACAGGGACAGTGAGATTAATCACTTGTATCACTGCAAAAATCATGCTCCTTCCCATTGAGTTAGTTTTTCTGTTGCTTTACAGAGCACATTGGTATCTGTTGAGAAAGTTTTGTTTAAAAATGTGTATTAATGGTTTAGAACATGAAGTTACAGGGCATAGCTATTTTCTAGCATGTATTATTTGAAAAGAACAGAACCAAATTGTAATGTAACCGCATGGATGCCCAGTCTTAAGTTAGTGGTTATGCTGGTACTTTGCTGAGCAGAACTGAGCATTTTGTAGAAGCAGATGAAACGTGAAAGAGTACCCAGCACAGATGAACATTTGTAGCTCTCAGTAGGAACTCCTGCAGGGGGTTTCAAATAAAG
The DNA here is from genome assembly GCA_013398915.1 of Dromas ardeola. Classification (NCBI taxonomy): domain Eukaryota; kingdom Metazoa; phylum Chordata; class Aves; order Charadriiformes; family Dromadidae; genus Dromas; species Dromas ardeola. The sequence continues at coordinate 993,711 of VYZM01023510.1, forward strand.
AGATGGTTATTGACATTAATGAGAATATCAGCTTTTCAAATTTTCAACCACTTATTTCTTACTGCACTCATAGTCTACAGAGTAGAACAACTGTACTTGCAATTTTTGGTGGTAGATACTTGCAAGCGTAATTGAGTGTCCAAATATCTTTTAGCAATGCAAGCTGGGTAGTCTTTTAATGGACTCCAATACAGCACATAAGGCTGGTGTTAAACCCTATCTTTTCCACCGAGGTTTGCAGGTAATAAAAGGAGTTCTGGTTGAAGCCAAGTGGCAGGTGTAACTCTCTATATGTGCATAAAATTAAAGCAATTTGTCTTTTTATGACATTTTAGCTTTTAAAAATATTTTTTGTAATAAATCTGATGGAAGTAAGCAAATATTATTTTGGTCTTATGAATAAGCTTAGAAAAAGGTTAAATGATTCATAATCCACCTTTTAAATAGTGTTAACTGAGCAACTTGAGCAAGGAAAATATCCAAGAACTATTTTCAGAGCTCTCCAGTCATGGCAGATTTACAGACCAAGATGCAACATGTTGAAGTTAACATACGCACGTCAAGAAATGTCTAATGGTCATCATAAAGTATCCTAACGTGATACTTTTTTGATAATTTAAATGTAATTAATGGACTTTTTTCACTGCAAATAGTCTTACTTAAGTTAGTTTACAAGTACAATGACGTATAGAAAGACAAGTTTGGAATATCACGTGATAAGATGTGTCCTCCTGCTGTCAGTGTTATCTGGACTATCCCTAACAGATACTTCTTTGAAAACATTCAGTGATGCAGATTCAGCACTGCTACCAATTTGTCTCTGTCAATGCTTAATTATTTTCCTGAGACAAATATTTTTCTTTATTAAAATTCTGTTGCTCTGAATTATGCTATTTTTCTTTTTAATAAATAGGTCCTTTATGTATTAGAAGACAGATCTCAAATTTCCTTCAGTCTTTGCTTTCCTAGACTAAAGATCTTCAGTTCTTTCAGCCTGTCTTCAAGCTTGAGTCATCATTTCTAAACCTTGAGTGGTTTGGTGTGTTGTGGGTTTGGTGTTTTTTTTTGTTTCAGGGTTTTTTTTGACCTTTTCCAGTCTCTCTCCAGTTAATTTCTAGATTTCTTAAGCTCCAGTTTTCATGTACAAGTAATGTATTTAGCAGAATACTAAGGAGCAGAATATTAAGAATTACTACAGCAAGTGCCTCTTTAATTCATCATCTGTCCAACTCTCTGGTCGGGACGCTCTACCTGCTGTATTTTAGCATATTTGTATATCCTTTAACATTTTGTTTAGGGCTGCGAAGTTCATCTTCTAGCCCTGGTATTTTCCCAATAAATGTTTCTGTAACGGTCTGAACCATTTATTACCCGCCTGTTTGCAAGCAGCTGTAATGCAATTCTGTTGCACAGTTTGTGCCTGCTATTTGACTTCAGGTGCATTAGGTTTCTCTGAGTGATGTGGTCAGACTCTGATCACCCCTCACTGAAAACAGTATGGTTTGGAAGTCAGAGAATTCCTCTAATATAAATCCGATGTGGAGCATACTATAACCAATGCTTTTGCTCAGCTAACTCAGAAAATAGAGATAGAGCTGTAATATCTCCGCACTATAGTATGCAGACACAACATGGCTTTATGGCCACCTCCTATACCCTGTTATGCATAGAAGACTGGTAATCTCTTAAGTCTTAGCATATAAACCTAGGAGCTATACAGCCTTTATTTCTGAGGAGGAAAACTGTGTTGTGGGTCTCTTCATCGCTTGATTTATGCTTATCTGAATTACTCTGTGTGCTTGTGTGAAAAGATTAGCGAATGGCAGTTCTGTTACAGATAACATCCAGTTCCCCGACTATCAGTCATGAACAGAACACGTGCTTTAGCAGCAGGGCATAAACAGTTTGCTTAATCTTTTGGATGCAAAGGGTAAAAGGTCTTGCATCTGACCCTTGCTGAGTCTGTGCCTTGCTCGTGCACCTTTTCTGCCTTCGGAAAGGTGCGTGAATCAATTTTCAGCTGACACTCCTGTGCCACCTTCAGCTTTAGGCTCCAGCAGCAACTGTGGCTGGGTATAGCAGAGTAGCGTAGCAACAGCTTCAAAATACGACCCGTATTGTCTAGGAAATTGTTATTGCACAGTGATTGCAGCAATAGCAAATACAATGTAAATATGTAGGTCATACTGAGGGAAGATTAAGATGGAATTTATTTATTTGTTTCTTTTCCTTACAATTTTCTTTTTGTGACTCCCTCTCTGATGTTCTGAAAATAAGACTGTTATCCTAGCCTGGTTTGTTGTTTTCTTTTGAAACATCTCAGTTCCTTTTGTTACATTTTAAGAGAGGAAGATGTTTGGATTTGTGCATTGATTACTTTTTTGCTGTCCCTGACAACGTATCTATGTAGCAGTACTGTCAGCTGTTAAATGGTTTCTGTCCAACATAGAGGGGTTTATATTATTTTTAATTGTTTATTGCAGAAGTACCTAAAGAGCAGCTCTACTGAGACTGATGTTTTACAAACACAAAGTAATAGATAGTGTCTGCAAAGGAGGTGGTAATGATATATGTAAATTATTTTGGAATCCGCAAGAGGAAAGCTGCTTTTCTGCTCTGCTCTTTGTTTTCTTAGATATCAAGGGTTGGATTTGGCTCACCTGACTGTCTCTGTAAGCTAAGTTATTGACTACATCTCTGCAGGCTATCTAAGCTACTTTTGCATCAAAAAAAGCTATCAGAAATAGTGCAGTGGGATGCTAATTCACGTGGCCGAGTGAGCCTCAGCTGTAGGATGAGGTTAGTTGTTCTGTAGACTCCATTCATTGAATCAAGTAGGGACCTGATTCAGTTCTCCAACCACAGGCATCCAGTGCTGGTTTAGATGCCTTAAGTCTTCTCTCCTGGCCTCCAGCTGCCTCTGCAGAAGGCCACCGGTCTCCCATAGATCCTTCCTCATATATGTTTAAAGATTTCCTCAGCTGTCCTAGGGCCTCTCCAGTGCTGTGGGATATCTAGGTTTAGGCAACTGAATCAAGCCATAAACTTTCACTGCATACAATGGCATGGTCACCTCAAGTTAAATAAACTGAATGCCACCAGTGACAGTTTAAATGCAAAGCCTGGATTACTAGATTAGACTAGAAGCTAATTCTGATAATGGGTATCTGGAAACAAACTCCAGACTGATATTTTTTCCCCCCAAGCTGTTTAATTTTCCTTTTTCTTTCAGTGTCCACACTCAGCAACAGTTGAAGTGCAACAGTCCAACATTGCAGCATTGGAGAGTTTGGCTGTTCACTGGACAGTCTAACTTAATCAGATAAAAACATCTGATACATCTTAGCATCTTTCCAAGACTGAGAACCAGCACTTTCTTTAACTTCAGTCAACTTTTATCCTTTTCTTAACAGCAACCCCCATATGTGTTTCTTTCGACTATGTTCATTTTGTAGTTACTTTTTATTTGAGACACCGTAGTGTCTAGAAAAGTCAACTGAATTCACTAGGTTTGGATTCCTACATACCAGTTCAAACACAGCTTAAGATTTTAATTGTGGCCAGCCATATCCCAGCCAACCATATCCTGTGCTGCATCACAAGAAGCGTGGCCAGCAGGTCGAGGAAGGTGATTCTGCCCCTCTGCTCCCCTCTGGTGAGACCCCACCTGGAGTCCTGCGTCCAGCTCTGGAGTCCTCAGCACAAGAAGGTTGTGGACCTGTTGGAGTGGGTCCAGAGGACGCCACGAAGACGATCCGAGGGCTGGAGCCCCTCTGCTGTGAGGACAGGCTGAGAGAGCTGGGGTTGTTAAGTCTGGAGAAGAGGAGGCTCCGGGGAGACCTTATAGCGGCCTTTCAGTGCCTAAAGGGGGCCTACAAGAAAGCTGGGGAGGGCCTATTTACAAGGGCATGTGGTGATAGGTAATGGCTTCAAACTGGAAGAGGGTAGATTTAGATTAGATATTAGGAAGAAATTTTTCACTCTGAGGGTGGTGAGCCCCTGGCCCAGGTTGCCCAGAGAAGCTGTGGATGCCCCATCCCTGGAGGTGTTCAAGGCCAGGCTGGACGGGGCTTTGAGCAGCCTGGTCTAGTGGGAGGTGTCCCTGCCCAGGGCAGGGGGTTGGAACTAGATGGTCTTTAAGGTCCCTTCCAACCCAAACCATTCTATGATTCTGTAAAAGAAAATCTGCTTTGTTTCTTTGGGTCACAAGACCCTGTATTGGAGGGAAATTTTCTACCGTTCTGCAGCTGCATTTATTGTTCTATTAGAAATATTTTCAGTGTTCTCTCACACACTTGGTGATTGTGGCTGAAAAGGAACACCTGAATATTTTTCCATATCAGTAGCAATTTTTAAATACTCACAACTGCTTAATGGCAAATGTTATGAACCTGTATGAAACTATCTTCTGTGGGAAAATAACAGGAAATGGCATGGCAATCTAAAATGAGTCATTGGTTTGTTATCTGCACGTGTGGTTTTTATATTTAGACCTCTAGTTGATCCTTTTCATATCAATTAATGATACAATTATTGTTGACTTTTTACTGTTGGTACATCTGTGATAATGTTGTAAGACATCAGTGACTTTCATGAAGTTATAATGATACAACTAGGAATAGATGAGAAGTGAATTGGTTAGTGCACAGGTCCGGTTTCAGTACAGGCAAGCAGTGTTTGAAACCAGGATTTGGATTCGCAAGTTAATTGATTGCAAGTTAAGTTGCAGCCTCCCTGTAGTTACCTCAAAGCAGTCTACAAGTGTTAAAGTAAAACTCAAGAACACATCTTCTGAGAGAAAAACAGTGTTTTCCTGCTTATATGTTTCTAAAAAATGAGGCACAGAAAGGTAGAAATCTTTGCACACTCACCAATATGATTTTTTTTGTTTTGTTTTGTTTTGTTCCCACAAATGTGAAAAAAAATTCATGAGACTGGAGGTGACCTTTCGGGACATGTCACAGATGGCCACATCTTATAATACATAATTCATAAACTGATCAAGGTCAGTCTAAAAACTAAGTGGCCATTATTATTCATTTTGGAAGTCTGTTTCAGAGCGTCACTGCTCTGATGGTTTGACACCTTACTCTAATTTCCAAATGACATTTATTCCTGTGCAGCTAATACATCCTTGTTCTTGGGCCAGCATGGTCTATTAGTATTCATTCTTTTTATTTAGTGCTTTTTAAAATCAGTTTAGGCTTAGACATCCTCCGATGGTTTTGGGCTAAACCAGCCAATCCTTTTTGTCTCCAATTCTGCCAGTCGTCACAGTAATTCCCTGTGGCACATACCTTCTTTCCACAAAGGTGCCTTTTTTTTTTCACAGCTGTATCCTGTCTCAGGTTGCTTCTACTTTTATAGCTAGACTAAACAAGCGGCAAAAAAGATTCTTTTAATAACCTCCTGGTTTAAGATACCTACGATTGTCTAAGTAAACACATCGTTCTATTTGAGGTGAAATGTCCTGATGTAAACATGTTAGAGACAGTCGGAAAAAGTTTCATTAATTTCTTGGTGCCATTCACAGTTTTTCACTTACCCTGACACCTGTTTTCCTTTCAGCAGCAATAATGTTTTTCTAACATTGTTGTAAGGTTCCCTGGTCTGCTTGCAGAGCACCAGCAGGGCATAATTCCCGCTGTCCCACTGATGTTAAGAGTGCTCACGGGTATCGGTCCTGAATCTTAAATTCAACAGCTTCGAAGGGCTTCTCTCTGGATCTTAATTGACATTTAGATGGGGTTGTTCACTTGTCTATGTTACTGCTCTTTGGGAAATCTTAGCATCTGAACCTCAACACTGTATCCCTGTAGCTTAAGGACTGGTTGAGAAGTAAATGGAAGGACTGGAAGCTTTGCATCTGAATGTATAGGTATCTAATCTCTCTTCTGACCTCTGCTCACATGTATTTGTACCTTTTTTGGATTTATTTTGAAATGTACTTGATTAGAAATCTGGCCAGCAGAAGTGTTTCCAACTTGCCCCATATTTATACTTGCTGTATAAATATGTGCACCTTTATCTGTAACACTGATACTTTGGTGGCCCCCCATTGCAAGAGGGTTTCTCTTAGCCAAAAATGGTATGTGACTGGTCGGTGAGGTGTCTAAATAATACTCGTAAGTCCTCATTAAACAGGAATGAACAGGAGAAATAATTTAAACTTATAAAGTTGGGGTTTTTTTCTTAATGTCATTAGAAATTCTTACTAATTTGAACAGAAATTTCCACATAAGTACTAGGCAAAATAATTCAGGAATCCTGAATTTCATAGAGTAGACCTATTGACCTGAGTCCTTTTTTTAGTGGCTTTTTTTTTTTTTTTTTAATGTCACACTATGATTCAGGCATGGAAGGTAACCTTTCTTGTACGTATCATGGGCTTTTTCACAGGCCACCAAGAAGGCCCATTAAGAATGAAGACTGCACTCATATCCCAGCTGTTTAAAAGAAAAAAGTTATCCAGGAGCTCAGTGCTGCCGCATCCTGAATGCTCTGATGCTTATCCATAAAAAGTGTAAAGCACATCCCTGATGTTTTAGCATATACAAACTTTAATTCACATTTTTCTCAATCATTTTAAATTAGTAAAATTCTGTTTCTACTTAAATACTTCAGTGCTTTGGGAAAAGGAAGAACAGAAAGCTGGACTTTTTTTTTAAAAGCTGATGAACTTTTAGAGAAGAATCCTAGTGTTTAAGTAAGAGGAAGTTCTGTGGACAACTCTAAAATGCCATCCTTTGCTTTATGAAGATAGAGAGCTTAACTAATTTAAATTGTTATCATATAGGGAAATCATGAATAAATTTAGATGTAAGGTATGAATCTATAAGAAACTAATTGCTGTATTTTAATTTCATTATCTAATATTTTGGTCTCTGTCATTTTGGGGACTAAAGAAAATTAAACTTGTCAGTTCAGATGAATATGATAAAGGGCTATAGGGCAACTATTTTTAATTGAGAGATTCAATGTGGATCATGGTTAATATGCTGTCTGCTCAGTGGGCCTCGGTGAGATTCCAGGGATATTTCTAAGCAGTAGCATGCTCAGGCTGAAAATGTAAGCCGTGCTGAAATTAATGAAGGTGTTGCACTGACTCAGTGCAGACAGGATATCACTCAAGGTACTTTGATGCATACTCTGTACATGCAGTTTGAAGATTGTTTGGATTTGGGGATCCATCTGTGTAAAATTTATGAAGCCTGTTTAAATGACAGAAAATTTCTTGAACACTGGTCTGAGCTGCTTGCTTTTCTCTTTTGTTTCCGTGGTGGAAACAGAAGCTTAATATGGAGAAGGAGTAATTCTTGCTTTGTCTATAAATGGCAGTTCACAAACCTCAGAGACAATCTATTTGAATTAAACCCCCCAGGACCCAATATAGACTGTCTTAAGGAATTTCCAAGTCTGAATTTCTTGGAAGCCAGTCATTAAGTTGTAGATCAATTATGGAGAACTGTGATCACCTGATAAATCTGACCAGGTACCATCAAGTTGTAGATCAACTAATGGGGAACTCTGGACAGGTTACCATCCTGCTGATGGTAAATAAAGCAGGTACCATCTGAGAAAGAGCAGCTTTCTCAGCTGGGGAAGTGATTCAGCTGCTGTACCATGTAAAAGGTCTGATGCTGTGAAAAGCAACGGCTGGAGGTTGGGCAGGATACCCCAGGGCATCTAACATGGTCCTGGAGATCTATGTCTGAGCAGTTTAACCCCACCTCAAAGCCTAAAGTTACTACTAGGCCATATTTCTGTGAAAAGATACTAAACAGATGTACTGGACAAAGGTCCAGTATCAAAAACTTGTTACACACCATGTGTCCTATTTTGAAAAGGAACCATTCTTTCTTCCCTTTCTGTGGTGAGCACATGGATATGTAAATAATCAGCATTAAGTAGTTTCTAGTCACATAGTACATAGTTACAAGGTGACATAAAAAGGAACACCTTTGTATAAACCACACAGATTTTTTTTTTTATAGATATATACATCATATGGCAGGATTGCATAGTTTATTAATCTTTATGAGGCACCTTAAATTTACTTATTTTCACCAAATGTGGGCATGGTGCTTATCTGTTGCATCAGTAACTTCATTATGGTCCTAACTATTCCAGCACTTTGCTGTGCCAGTGCCTTGCCGTGTGTTAATGAGCCCATATAACGAACAGCAGAAGATTACAGCAACAAATTCACAGTCATTTGGCTCCTCCCTGTGAGATTGCGGGGAATGAAGTTTGGACCGGAGCAGGGTTTCTTGCAGGCAGTGGGCGCGGATTGGCCCTGCGCACCGCGGTTGATAACTGCTAAAAATAGCAGGGGTATAAAAGCCCAGCGAGAAGCACAGCTACCCTGGCATTCCCTCCTCCAGCACCAGTGAGGGAGGAGACGGTGTTCTCTGAGTCCCTGCAAATATGTGGCCAAAGAACATTCTGCTGCTTAATTCCACTCTAACAATTAACTTGTCAAATAAAGACACACAGCGGACTGTGTGACTCAAGGGGAAGTAACCAAGCTGTACTTTAAAAAAGAAAAATAAAGGACACAAACTGATGACAAGATTTTCGAAGCAGGTTTTCTGAGCAGAGCGTGACAGGTGGACTGGTGGAGTGCCTTTGGAAGTGTGCTTGCAGAATACCTGTATTTTTGTGGACAAAAATGTTTTACTTGCGTATATACTCACCTGTATAGGGAGGATACTCTGCGACGGTGGAATTCTGAACACTTGGAAAAACAAATGTTTTTATTTGACAATGATTTGACTAAGCTGGCGTTGAGGAGTTCGGGAGTCTTTTCTTAGCTGTGCTGTTGGTTCTGGGCAAACCATATCACTTCCTTGCGTTTCTGTTCCTTTTCAAGCTCTGCCTGTCTTCTGTTTTAAACTGCAGACTTTTGGGGGAACAGTGACCTCAGTGGTTGAGTGCATTGGCAGATCAGCCTTTGAATGTCGGAAGCACTTTGGATGAATAAAGAAGGCAGACACCTGTGTTGAAGAGCTTCTCTTTTAAAGTCTGGCAAAAGTTAAATTGAATTGAAAATAGGGTGTAATCAGGGAAAGCATTAGGAAGTCTTGAAAATAGGTGGCAGTATCAGCCCTATCAGTAGTACACTATTCACTTGTTTATTAATTCCAGTTGTTCTGAGCCCTCCTCTTTGGTTTTATGAAGCTTTGCACTATGAAATTTGTATGGCTGGATTTCCTTTCAGTTTAGCTATATTTTTTTTTCTGGTTTATAATAATGTACTGCAAGGTTTATAATATCCTGCAAGACTGAGAGATGACCTGTCTAACTTGCCTCCAGTTTTGATTCCCTATACTTAATTTTCTGAAAAGGTCACTTATAACAGCTTAGCCATTTCCCCTTTCATAAGAACATTCGTTTACCTTTTAATTTATTTTTTTAATTCAGACGTCTCTCATGGCAAATGAGATAATTGCAGAGGATGTTGGTCTGGTAGTTCTGTAGACTAAAGTTGTCTTTTTCTGGTCAAGAGACCCAGCGTGAGCAGTGTGGTAGAAACTCCCACACAGTGGCTTCCACCTTGTCGAGATACAGAGCTGAGAGGAGTCAATCCTTACAGCGCACCTAACTTCACCCTTCAGAACTCTTCACCTTTCCTCTCTGAAAGTCCATTTTCTGTGTTAATAGAGATAACCTGAGAGTCTGTTATTGATGCCATACTCTGCAGGGAGATTTAGGCTTTCTCTCAACATCATGAGATACCTTTATATGTATTTATGACTTGGTTTGGCATCAATTCTCACTTGCTGCTTGGCTAGGGATGGGTGGAAATTGCTAATGATGAGTAAGGGCCTCTGTATCTCATTAGCACTTTTCTGACTGTTGTAGGTCTCCCTGGAAAACCTAGTCCATTTTCTAGAGTTGTATCATAGTTGTCACCAAGGTCAGAGCAGCAAGACTGCAAAGATGATTCTGGGCTTTGACATTTCGGTGATCTATGAGGTTGCTTCCAGGTATTGCAGCTGGTGACTATGGGCCCACACCTTCCTCATAAAAGTGATTCCTGCTACATGCTCTGTGAAAATTTTGTGATTTTGGGATAAGATGTAAAATTTTGGGAAAATTGTCCATTTAAGAGGAAAAAAAAATCTTACATCTTTCTAGTTGGACCAGTCAGTACTCCCAACTCAGACAGACTTAAACAAGACCCCATCGCCATTCAGACTGTGCTCAGAGCTGAATTTCACACTAAGATTTACTTTCAGTCTTAAGTTAAGCACTTCTTTAAGAATTGCCACCACCAACTTTCACTGAAGGATGTGGTATGTGGTCCCTGAAGTCCTGATAATCTGTGCATGGTGGTCACCAGCAAAAATCTATTAACTTGAAAGTGTAGTTGCAGCAGAGGAGTTCACATCAGTGCTTAACTAACCACGTTGCTCTGGTTCATCCTCGTTGTCTGCATTAACTCTGCAGTGAAAAGGGTCCTCAAGCAAAGAAAAACTAAAATGAGGTATCACGAGGTCAACGTCAGGTGCTTCAAGATGTTGAACTCTTATGTTGAAGAAAGAAGGGAAAAAAAACCCCAAACAACCCACCATTCATTTAATAAAAGCTTGAGGTGATGCACTAAGCAAAGTGAGCTCTTTCACTGGCAAACTTTGTGGAAACTTTATCACAGAAGTACCAAAAGGTGAAATGAAAAATGAACGAGGACAATTTTCTAAGGAGAACGGAAGAGTTCTACAGTTCACTGTAAGGCTCGAGGTCAGCCAGGCATGAGGATCAACCCAGGCGTACAGCACTGCCATTGATGAGGTGGACCATGGTGTGTGCAGAGGTTAAACTTTGCTGCCATAAGGAGAGACGTAAAGATGTTGATCCCTGCTATTTCACACTGAACAAGTGTGGGTTTATCAGGGAGCCAGAAGCCAGAGACCCTCTTCTTAAGCCAAAGAGTATGATGTACACCGCAGAGGATCTGTAATCCATTGTGCAGATCCATGCACGTAACCTGCTGTGCAGGTAATTTATGGCTTCATCTGGCACAGCTAAATGTCACTGATGCCAGCATTGAAACCCAAGGGAATTAGTCTGAGTCACGAGTAATTTCAAACTGAGATGTTGAAGGCTTCATCTTTTAGAAATAATGTGCATCAGAATATAGAAAGTAATTTCTGCTTTCAGCCAAATTGTTTGCTAAACAACAGAGTGAAACACAAATGTATCCAACGAAATCAGCACCAATTGTGCATTCTTTGGGCCTTATTTATTGGGGGGAATTGAAACCTTGCCTGATATCTGCATGAGTTGTACATGCCATTTTGAACACTTTCTGTAAATAATAATTCATAAATTGGGACTGGAGTAGTGTATTGTCTGCTGGTCTTTTGCTTGTGGGATTTCACCCTAGTTTGCATCGACATGCTTCAAATCATAATGAATTTAGACTTAATTTATGACAAGAAACATACCAAGAAATGAACAGAAATAATCTAAATAGGGACTTGCACTAAGAACACTTGTAAATCAAGACAGGGATATGCATTATTTTGTTGCAAACTTGCAAGTAAAATCATGTCATTTTCCTTTTGTGACAGCAGTGAGTCAACAACAATGGCTACATCACACTTACCTGGTGGTGTTCTTCTGCAGAACACATAACAGTATGGAGGATTTATTTTGAAAAGCAAGGGCTGATGATATCTACATTCCTCCTTTCATCAGCTACATTATCCATATAGCCCACAGTTCAGGACAATCTGTAATGCTCTCCATTGTATCCCCTACAATACCACTTTCCAGAGCAGTCTCAGTCCTGTTTAGAAGTATCTATCTTTTGTTTTTAATCAAAATGACAGTTTTGGAATGATAGTAAAATATAGGAATAAACCTCTGCCCTCTAGAAGCCTGTCTACTGAATGCAGCATTAGGAGATGATTTTGTACTTTTTAAGTGCCACTTCCCTGTGAATGGTTAGCTGTGACTGTCTCAACGCACTGAGATAATTATCCATAATGAAATCCCTCTTCACACTGAACAGCAGTGGGTTTTTCTCTTGAAGTTGTTAATGCTTGTTAGTGTTACAGCAAAGTTTGATATTGCATCCATGTGAAAACGTAATTATATAAAAATAATTTCATGCTTTTGGACTGGAACTTATTTTGCAAAACTCCTGTCTGAGCTGATTCTAGTGATCTACCATTCTGTTAAACAGCTGAGTTTCATCCAGAGACCTTCAGAGCCAAAATAATGTATTTTCATAGTAAGGTAAAGGAAAGCTGCTGTAGCTCATGGCTACGTAATGCCTTACAATGTCTGGGGGATGGATGTAGAGCAATATATCTAAAATTTTCCAGTTAAGGGGAGTACAAAGTTTTCTGACCAAGGTTTTGCCAATACTATCTCATTTTTTTGGGACATTCAGGCTGTATGCCTGTTGTATCACTTGATGTCTTTTATTCTGTGCGCTTGTGTGGGACAGTTCATAAGGAACAAAATCATAGTTCCTCCATCAAACCAATAGGTTTCGAGGCACTGTACATCTCTGGAGTTGAGGGAGAAGATCTGCTCACTCAACCCTGGCATGAGGCTAATGAGATGAGCTTTGGACGTCCTTGTGTGTCTGGTACATCTGGGGAGGGAAATGTGCAGCCTGACCCCAAATATCTGAGACAAATCCCTTTTGATTTTTCTGAAGATCAAACAAGAACTTGATAGTGACATGTCGTAGTTCAAAAGGAAATGAAAATTATTGGATTGATCCCTTGCATCTGTTAACTTGTTAAATAAATAGCATGTTGAAGCTCCTAGATGCAATAAATGCAGTTTGCAAATTACCAGTGATTCAGAACTGTCCCTAGAAGATATATTTTCATAACCCATTCAACCATGCTAATTCAGTACCTGGTTGCTGCTTAGTTGCGTTCCTTTTAGGCAGCTAAGCAGTTAAATAATTCCCATGTAAAATTCTAGCCCTAAATACCATTTACTGCAGCTGCAGCAAGATTTTACTTCTTCTTTTCATCCATAATGGAAGTTTATTCACAACATGAAAAATGTTACCTATGTCGTATCAGACTGTTAATGCCCCCTCTCACAGAGTGAGCTGGGTAGCAGCACCAAGTGGGCGCCGGGGGATGGATGCACTCTGTGCCCTCATCCTTCTTGGTAACGTAGCGGTCTGCTGGAGAACTCCATGATAGAATTACATTCTGGATGCTTGGCCTCTGATTCACCCCCTCGGGACAAATCTTTGCTGGAAGCGAAGCTTGGATGAGGTTTGTGAAAGCTGATAGTGCGTCAGAGTTCACCTACAATAGAGGTCTTCTGTGGAGATGTGGTGGTTCCTTTTCTGAAGCTGTCTTCTTCTTTTATTAATGGGATGACGTGCTCATGTTCATTTATATATCTCATAAACCTCAAACTGTAATGACTTGGCTTATGAAGAGTTCATAATTCAGTGTCTAATGTCCTTGTATGTAACTCAAAGCCTCTGCTACCTCTGACTTGTGAGAAAATGATAGGCCAAAGTAAGCGACTCATTCTTTGCAGTAAAATGAGAGTGTACTAATTATTTATCAGTATCTTACCCTTAATTTGTCTGAAGAAAGAGCTGATTTCATAACACAAAACAGAGCTTTGTAGGCAATAATAACCATTATAGTCAAAAAGGTTCCACCCGGATGTAAGCGATAAGTCAGTTTTATATGACAGCAAAACAGTAAATGCATGAATAGATTCCTGAAGTAGTGCACATATATATATAAATATATTTCCTGTTATTCACTGCCTCCTACAATGTTTATCTTAAATCCAGCTTTCAGAGTCTATTTTAAAAAACACAGCATTTAAATGAACAAGGACTCTATTTCACTTGGTCTCTTCTAAGGGTTCCATAGGTAGATTTTTGAAAATCGAAGGTTTTTTGAGGTGGGCTGGGTTATTCTCTCTGTGGATACCTACAAGCACAGCTGGAGTACCAGGTGTGAGGTATCCACACTACAGCTTCTGCAGCCTCTGAGCACCCCATATCAAGTCCTGGGGCAGGAAAGAGTACAAGGTGGTGCCTTATGGGTGAAAGCAGATGGGGAAGGGGCCTTCCAGGGGCACTGCTGCCCAGAATTGTCTTGAACAAGATGGGATCTAGCCCCTTCCTACAGTAGTTTATACCTGGGTCGGGATGGAAATGGCTTCAGGGCATCTTAGCTCCCTTTCTCTGCGTTGCACAGTTTCCCTTCTGCTTTGCTGAGCCTCAGCACAATAATCTTAGTCTTGCAAGCTAATTATAGTACACCACCAAACCCAGACAGTAATTGGGAAGGAAGGATTTAAATGTTTTCACACGTTGAGTCTCTACTGAAATTGCTACGTCTAGAGTTTAACTTTCAGGAGCGCAAGGCATGCACAACTTCTGAAGTGGGAGATGACACGTGCATAGAAATCAGGCACTAAAGCCACAGAATTCTATTACTTGATAATTACGGCAGGATTTGTCTGACCATTATAATGTCTTTATTTGAGCTTGTTACCCTGGGCTCCCTTTATTACCAGCGGAAAAATGTAGGCACTTCTAGGGCACATTTTTTCTTTCTAAAATAGACATCTAAATAGGTCACATGCATCACACCTTGTAAGTACCAATATCTTGAATGCTGATTTTATTTAAAAAATTTTGGTTTGGCATTAGCGGTATTACCTCCTTACTGTGCTCATAGCTGGCAGCATTTTCTTCTTCCAGAGCTGATATATACGCTCCTGTGATGATAGAAATTGTTCAAAGCGCTTGCCTATATCAAAACAGTGTTTTCAATGAGGCTGGAGCAACAGGTAACCTCAGTCAAGATGACCCACTTCCCGTTGTTTCCAGGAGCCCTCATTAAAGGGAAATTGCGTCGTTGCATGAGGTTCTCAAGCAAAACAATTTTTCAGCAAAAAGAAAAGCTTATAATCACGTAGTTGATAATGTATTATTTGGGGATGCATTTTAGAGACACGGTGACTACACTTAGGTTTTGGCAGACTTTTATAACTGTAATATATAATTACAATGCAATGATTCTTTTTCTACATGTAAGTATGCTTAGCCCTTGTCCTTGGAAGTTTGCCTGTAGGCCTAAGAATAATTATACTATGAATGTTTGGTAATTAATGTACCTAGTCCAAAAATTACATGTAAAAATTTGAAATCAAAGGAGTAATAACACTTAATTCTCTTATAGTTAACTTTCCAGTTATTTGAATGAGTGCTAATTAGATCTAAAAACCATAAGCACACTTTTGCACTAATTATAATGTTGATTATGTTGTAATTACAGTTGCAACAGCATAATGAGATTTACTCGTTAACCATCTCAGTGCTTCGTGGAGTGCACAGCAACCAGCTGATGAGGGAAATTCCTGTAGAGCTTACCCAAAGAGCCACAGAGGTGTTGGCTGCTGCTGCTCTGGACCCGTGTCAAATGCCTACAGGTCACGGGAGGGAATTAGAGATCATCACGAAAAGCACACAGCTAAGAGTACTTTCAGGAAAGGCGAGTGTTTGATCATGTCAAAGCTATACCAGAAAGGCCTCTCTCTGTCAGAGGGGGAAGGTAAAACTGCTCGTCCCTGGCGGTGCGAGCTGTGGCGGTCCTGAAACAGGAGGAGAGGGTAGGGTGGGCAGAGGTGAAGGAAGGGGCTTTCCAAGGGCAGGAGGGCACGAAGGTAGCCAGCTGCTCCAGGCAATGATGGCAATGAGGAGGAAGTCCCACCAGACCGCTTTGCCTTTGTCCTCTCCCGTGCCAGCACGCCCTTCCTCCATGCCTTTTATCTGTGTCAGGCCGTTCTGCCCTGTGCCACCTCTTGCTTAGGGTTGCCTTGTGGTGACCTCTGAGTCACGCACGGAATGCAGGGTGAAGGAAGGGAGTATAGATGACGACAGTACATCAATAGCAGGCTGAGGCCCTTGGAAGTTTTCTTCCATACTCCACCCTAGCGTATCGTCTCTCTCTCTTGTCTGCCCTCTACAACCAGCATCCCAAGGGTCATGCTGAGAAATTGTTATGGGACCCAAATATTTTATTTTCCCAGGGCCCTGAAGCTCTCTGTTCTCCTGCTTAACCCCATTCCCCTTCCTCTGCCCCTGAACTCCGTCGGGAGTTGTGGCACCACGGGTGCTTTTCTCACCTGAGAGTTTCAGTTTTGGCTTCTGTACCTCCTTGTACCACACACAGGGGTTTTCGCCGAGTCAGAACTCTGCTTTTCTGCACGCTCCTTGCACCAATGCAACTGCCAATGCACAGGGTGAAGAAATTAGGCTCTTTTTTCCTTACCGTTCTTAGCAAAAACAATATTAGGATTTTGAACAGCTAGAAGCAGGACAAACACTCTTCAGTAAAGAAGGAAAAAACATCTCTGTTGCTTAAAGCAATGAAACCCGCCTGCTGTGGACCTTCCCTCTTCCCCTGTCACTGGTGCTCCCAGCCGTAGAGTAAGGGAGGGAACAACAGGAATGCTGAAAACGGGGAAGAGCAGAATTATTTGCTCAGAGACTGATCCTGCCGTAGGTACCAGGAGCTTGTCTCCTCCCCTGTGAGTTAACCCCACCCTCTTTTTTTATGCTCTGGGCTATTTTGGGCAGGCAGTGAGAACTGCAGCTCTGACAGATGAGGATACTGTACCAGAGCACAGCAGCACTTGTTGCTCTGAAGAACTACACAGACGTAACCGGGACTGCTTCTCTGCTGCCTGCCTTTATTTTTAAAGATTATTATTTATTTATTAAGCTGCAAACTTGTTTTCTCCGCTGGTTTCAAGCTTTACCATTATAAATGATGTTTTAAAAGCTCTGTGAGAGCTGTTCGGAAGGGAAACTTACCTGCTGTGCAGTTGAAACCTCCTTTTGCCATTTAGTAGCGGGAGATCGGCTGGTAGCCTTGGGGGTGAAAAATGACAGACTCTGTTCCTCCTAATGGGGAAGGAAAGGATCCTGAAATTGAGCTCTTTGTGAAGGTAAGTTGCACGGTGAACTGGACACTGGTGTGACTCTCGGATCAGCTCGGCTTCTATTGAATAATCAAACTTTAATTTTCTGGCGCTGAGCGGAAGCAGGGCTTTGACAGCCTGTTATCTCTTGCATACACGTTCACACTGCTTTCTTCTTCGTGACATTAGAATTAGGTAATGTTGCAGAGGGAGAGTCAGAGTTCCTGTATTTTATTGTTATTTCTCTCCTCGTGAGTTTCTCCTGTTATTCTTAGCCTGCTGCCTGCAATATGTGCTGTGTCCTAACTTTAGACTGCCAGGTTTTTCACTAAGAATCCTGACTTCCTTTTCCATTTTTGGGAAGAGAGCATGAAGAGCTGAGGGGTACCATGATTTGGTACCTCAGCAGAGGCTGTCAGGTCTGAAACAGTAACGGATTATAGAACAAAAAGGACTGAGATAAGCTGACAGTCTTCTGATTATTTCCTGCAATACTTTTTTTTTTCCTAAAAAAATGAAAACTAAATCAGTTTTTACTCTCAGTTTCCTCAGTCCGAAGCTCATTCTGATTTTATACAAGGGTAACTGAGAACAGAAACTGAAAATATAGAAAGATGAGTACGCCTGTTTTATGGTAGGATTTCAGAATGTTTCAAATTGGGTATTTCTGTTGGTCTTTGGCTATGAAAATCTTACCATTAAAACCAGTGGCACAGTTCAAGCCCCTTACACATATAACCTTATTAATAGCAAACTTCATGCAAACTCTGTCCCAGTGAAGAGTTCAGATTTTTTGATGTTCAAAGCATGTTTCAAAGCCTCTGTGTACATCAAGGCTGAAATCCACTGTGGCCATATAAAGTGCAGGTGTTTGGTCTCTCTGAGCCTAAACCATCCCTGTAAATCAATAGGATTATTATTAACATGCGAGAGTTATATCAGGCCCTTTGCAAACAGAGCACTGAATGATTGGGGAAGGAAATTCCAGCCCCTCCCTTCTGTCAAGTTGAGGGTATATAATTGCTTTGTACTCCCTCATGGATATTTTGGGCTGTAAGCTGAAATGTCAGCCACATCCATGGTGTGTATACATGGCCTCTTCACGCATCTTCCAAAACCAGTCAGTTCAGCTGCAGCCTTTCTGACTGAGCCAGCACAGAGGTCTTTTTCCCTCACAAACTGTATTTTACAAGAATTCCTGGTTCATAACTGCTCAGTAGAGCTTCATGTATTAAAAGGGACCTGTGTGGGTCCATACATCCTGATACCTTTCCCCTACAAGTTGTTTCTACCAAAGTGAGTTTAATGGAGATGTTTGTGGGCTAAAAAACAGGTTAGTGGGATTTTTTGGCGCTCTGTCATCACAAACGTATTCTGGAATGCAAACCTTTAACTACTGATATGTTCTAGTGCCCACATTATTTTATTGGGGCTGATACGGATGTTTGTGATATATGGTTCTTTGACTGCATCAGCTGTTAAAGTGAAGGTCATTGCCCATATTCAGTGTGTGAAGTTCTGGATCCATAAGTTACTGGAAAAAATTTGCACTGCATTCAATTGAGCCATGCCATCACCTGAAGATTTATAACTCCAGAAAGAACATTTTTAGCAATGTCACTTCCTGCATAATGCATGTTACAGATTTGTGTAGAGACTCTCACATAAAACTCATAATTTGCAGAGCCGGAGCAAAAGAATTAATTGGTATCTTCCTGGAGACTTTCCATTTAGGCTGAAAAATTGCAATTCTTGATGTTTTGGCAAGGTGCCATCAATATAATTAAAAGTCTAAAAAGTTGTATAGTAAAGCATGTAACCAGAGTATTAAATTATACAGCTCAGAAGTTGGAAAATAAATAACAGAAGAACATGAAAAAAGATAGCAGTTAAAAGTTGAAAAATAGGAGCATATAAGAGAACAGGTGAAAACTTTGCTGGAGCACGACATTTAAAAGAATAACGTATTAGTAAGGAGAGATAAAGAGAAGGGCTGATCTAGGAGAGTCTGCAAAGGACAAGGCACTTATTTTGTTGTAAGACTGGAAAGAAGGACTGAAAGGTGGGAACTTCTGGTTGAGTATGAGATGCTGGAACAAGTGTCAAATCTAAATATACTGGACTACACTTGAGGAAAGTTCTAGTAACAGGTGATGTTGGGGTCAATGAGCATTTCATCGTTTGTTTTTTGTGGCGCTAATCTTTCACCGGAGGAAAAAAGTTCTGCTCTGCATCCTTGAATGAATACACAGCCAGAAAATGCAGAGATCAGTGAGAAAAATGTAGGGCAGTAGATGGGGCCTGGAGAAAACTGTATCTTCCACAGGCACAAATAAACCAGAAAGGGCTGCTTTTCATCAGCCACAGAGTCTCTAATAAAAGCAGTTTCTGTCTCAGGTTAAAAAAAGAAAGGTGTTACACAATTGCTCTATTTCCTTTTTCTATTTAACAACCAGGAGAGCAGGAGCCTTGGAAAGACAAGTAGAGAGATGATTGTAAACAAAAGGGCTGTGCCGTAATCCAATGCAGGTCAGATATCTCCAGTGCTGTGCAGATGGGCTGGGCACCACCAGGACACAGCTCGCTCGACTGCGATGGCACAGACAGGTTAGGCGGTTATCGCACCTATTTGTTACCATCCCCATTGATTTTACTCTTTTTCTAACGGTGCTGTAACTTGGATCTGTGGGACATTTCTTTTGTGAGCGAGCTTTTGTTCTTGCAAGGTGCTTGATTGAGAGTAAACCCCCCCAAATCTGGGGCAGGACACGAGCGGACTGATGGTGAGACCGGGCAGGGATGAAGAGCTGGGAGGTCCGCCGGGGAGATGGTGCCGCCTTAATCAGATCTGCAGTTTGTGTAAGCAGGCCTTTTGTGAACACTGAAACTCTCCGGCAGCACTTCCCTCTCTAAACTTGTTTGACAAGGAATTGGAAGAGGCTGCCAGAGAAAAAGGCTTGATATGCGGTAGCGTGAGATGCTGGCGGCAGCTTCGGGGAAGCGAGCATTGGGAGGTAACGCTTGCTCTGTGCTTAACCCAGCTTGTTGTAACTCAGGTTCATTTTAATTCTTTGTGTGCTGGAGAAGCAAAGTGCTTCTGTATAAATGACACCCTGATGGAAGGTATATTTAGCTTTTTCTGGCAGTCTTGCACCTGTATACTTGAACATAATGACTAAATCTGAAATGGCGCTCTTTTTATGTACAGACTATTAAAATCCATATGGGAGGATCACAGAACTTTTATGGGTTCTTTCTGTTTGCAGTGGAAACAGGTGTTTGGATGTACATTCCTTGCATTTCAAAATTAGAGTGGTGCATAATATCTAAAAAGTTAATTTGAAGGGAGATATACTGTATACATGGAAAACAAAGCATGAGACAAACAAAAAATGAGAGTGCAACTATGTATTTGCATTGCTCAGAATAAGTGCAGTCTAGAAAGCAAGCAAACCACACAAAAGGTCCAATGTATATTTGATATAAAAATCATCCTCCTTTAGAAATACTCTATAACAAGATATATAATAATCCATGTTTCTGACAATCAAAAGACAGTAGTAGGTAGTAGTAGTGGAGTGGCAGTAGGAGAATTGGTAGTAGGAGAATGAGTAGTGAGCTGGCGGACTGTAATTGCTGCAAGGAGTCATTGTGCTATTGAGTGGTTAATATTCTGGATATGTTCCTCAGCTCAGGTGTGCAAGAGCTTTTGCTTAAAAGGCGTAAGGCTTTACTTCACCAAGCGTTCAACCACAGTCACACCAAACACCCATCTAGAGAAAACGTGAAGGTGCTTGCAAATGTAAGAAGCAAGAAAGACTTCTCAAAGGCCTCGATCTTCCGCACTCACTGACCCATACATTGAACGTGTTCCCGTCTGCCAGCTGAAGGCATCAAGGCATAAGAGGCACCGAACGCGCTCAGCCCATTCCTCCCATTAGGAGCTGAGCGTCGTGCATGACCAGGAACAGTGATGGTGTATTTGCATTGTCTCAGGGATATAGTACAAGCCAAGGTAAGGTTCAAGGACTAACAGCATCGAAGTATTTGTAGGGCCCCTTGCAGTCAGTTCTTGTTAGAGGATTATCACAAAGAGAAGAGGTTAGTCCTGGTATGCTCGCAGTCTCCTGGAGTAGAAAACTGATGTGCAAGGAACCTGTCAGCCCTTTGTCATTGCCAATGGTTTTATTTCAGAGAGTTTTAGGTGTCTGTTAGGAGTATGTTTAAAAGCGATGGCAAGATTTGGCACCAAACTTAATATCCTGGAATGAATCGGTCAGTCAGAGAGCTTGGCTGTCCAGGACAAAGCAGCCATCCTGCTGATTTCGTGTGCTCCGTCAAAAGCCCAGGAGTCACTGCTCTCGGGAGGGTGTAGTTGCCCTTCTGCTCTCCTTTGGACAGAATTATCCTGGAAATTATCCCAGGGAAGTGCAGGATCTTTATGCACTCTGGGATTTCTTTTTGTGCATTTTCTGGATTTTTTTTTTTTTTTAAAAGTTATTTCTGCTGAAGGGTGATTTCAAACTAACCCTGGTTTGGATTTGGTGAACTGCTGCAATTCTAGCCTTAAAGGAAGATATAAATAAAAATGTTACTATAGGTACAAACAATCATTCCCCACTATTAAAGCTTTTGTGGGAGAGTCACTTTGATAAGAAAACTGATATCACTTTCAGAATTTCAGGGTTATCAAAACCAATAATGGCTTTACAAACTGGGAGGGAGAACTCGACAGGAACCTTTTAACCCATTATAACAATACAGGCTCTGTAATTTATGGGATTCGCAGACTGCCCTCGAGAAGTATTATGATGATGAGTAGAAATCACAATCAGATCTGGAAGGTACAAAGTCCGTTTCTGTTTCTTGAGTCATAATAATTTTACTGGGTATCATGAACTCAGCTTTTGGTTTCCATATAAAATCATTCCTATGTCCAGCGAAACTTTCTAGGCAAAGAGGAAATAATAAAGAGAGAAAAGCTCAAGGAAGAATAATGATACTGAACTATCTGGTTCAACCTGTCTGGTGGTCCAAGACTCACAATGACATTTTTTTGGATCCTCGGTCATGAGGTTGGCCAAGCCTTTCATGTTTCAAGAGACACTTAGACACCCTACAAAGCAGACACGTACAGTGGGTGCAGTCTCTGATACTTTTCAGCTGTCACTCTGGACCTTGTCTTTATTATGGATCTTGCATTTTCCATCCATTTGGAGCTGTTGAGTAGATGATGGGCACCATGGTTCATGTCTTTTCCAAACTTATTTCGGTGAGGCAGCGCATGACCAGCAGCCTAAGTAAGTCTCCTCTTCTAGTGTACTGGCCTTGTGCATCAGTATTAAAGTTACCAAACTTACAAGGTTTACTGGTAGTCAGAACACCAGAATATATACTGTGAGGAAAATAGTTTTACAAGGTTTGTTTAAACAACTATAAACCCATTTCATAAGCTCCATGCAGGGGGGACTCAGGTGTTTCATTGTAATTCTGGCTCAGTTCCTGTCTTGCTCAGTTCTTTTCAAATAAGGAGTGACTCCGTTGAACCCTATACAGTTTATATGTATATAAACTGGGCACAAGAACGGAGTCAGGCCTCCTAAATTTGAATCACAGTGTTTAAATAAGAAACTTAATACAGACCCAGTAAAATGAAGGAGATGCTACCTGGACTGACAGTTACTTCTCTGGTCTCATAAAGCATTTTCAATAAAATAATAAAAAAAATAGTTGAGGGAAAAACATCTATCTTGGCAAGATCTAATTTTGCTTTAATCTTATCTTGTTAAAAGAAAGTAATTCTATAAATTAACAAGAAACTGCCTAGCAAATGTTTTAAAATTATGAGTTGCTTGTTTTAAGTTGTGATGAAGAGAAACAATACTTTGAAGGACCTTTAGCCTGAGTTATACAACCCAGAGTCTCTATGTCTCCGTGTCTGTTTTCTCTCTGAGCATTTGCAGATTTTGTTTTGCGTCAAGACAAGTGCCGCATTGGTGAGAATATTAGAGATGAGCAATGAATAGTTTAAGCAGGCCAAATTTATAAGAAGACTTGGCAGGGATATAATCACTATCCCTGCCACCTTGAACCTAATCTGGAATGTTTTTAGGATTGGTTGGGAAACTGGATCTCAAGTTAAGAAGGGATTTTCATCTACGTCTCCTACTACCTAAGTTCATGATCTAATCATTAGTTGATGGCTAAAGGTGAGTGACACCCATATCTGCAATGGTTTGTTTTTTTTTCCCTCATATCAATGGCTGTGATTACTTGCTTTTTATTGAACTTGATGGCATCAATATATATGTTAATTGTGATCATCAGATTAAAATGAAACCTATTCAAATGCTTTGTTGAATATGCGTAATTTTATTTCTTTAAATGCCTTTATACATTGGATCCATAATTCAAACAGACAAGACTTCAGAAACGTTCAGGATGGGCCATATGCCATGGGCATAAAAGCCAGTCGGGCTTGTACTGCTGAGTTCAGTGGCAGCAGAGTTAGGCCGGCTTAAGTGTATTTGAAATCTTGTTTAAACTCCACCTACTAATTCCTTCCTTTATTCCAGCTTTTCTAAGCCACATAGTCAAATTGGGTAAATACAGTGTTTTAATTCTACCATGAAGAACTGGTGATATTCATAATTATTATTGCTTGTACTTAGAAATAGCCACCGCTGTGCTGTGGGTGCTCTATATTTAGCTGCAGATCGCTCTTTTTCCGTCTCTGGCAGCACACATCTCGTCAGGCTCCAGGTTGTTGTGTCATGGTTCAGCGATGACAGCGAAGCTCCAGTAAGTGTTCCCAGGAAATTTTTATCGGCAATATATGGCTCTGCTGCGGCTAGTCCAGAACAGCAAATGTCACAGAGATCGTTTGACATAGCATCCCAAAAATATACAGGGATCCTTTCCAGGAGAGCCAGTAGGAAGTTCGTCTGCCTCTGCTCCAAAGTCAAATGTTAGCATCAGTTCACCTGGCTACGTCAGATATATTTTGATGGAAGGCTGTGTAAAGATTGTTTAGGATAACATATTGATCATTACAGCGACAATATTACTTATTTCTTCTATGACACACAATTCTTCAAAATCTAGCAGATATCAGCAAAATAATCCTAGCAATGCTACAAAGAGGTAACGTAAACGCTAGAATTCCCATTTTGCAGCTAAGAGCTCTGGTAGAAGATTTTTTCAAATTACTATTTTTTAATAGAGTCAGTAATTTTTTTCAAATTACTGCTTTATAATGTTAAAGGGCTGTGAGTTTGTGTGTTAGTTTTATACATGCATAAAAGAAGGTCTCAATGATACTTTTATTTTTCCAGCAAAGGCTGAGTCAAAGTCATAGGGAGAATCAGTTGGCATAAGGAAAGGTTTGATTTTGTGCTGGATTCATACTCTATTCAAATCTGTAAATCTTACTTGAAGTAGGAAATCAGAGCAGGTACCTAAAGTGCTATAGTAGGTACTTTGAAAGTAGCTTCAAGTGGTTTATTTGGCACAATAAAGTTTAGCGCTGACAAAGTCCAAAATAGATCCTTATTCCCTTTCCTTCCTTGCCCTTTGCTCTCCTCATTTGTTTGCAGTTCTGTATTGCTGTCATGCAATAAAACTCATCTAGATGTGGTAACAGTGATATATATGTACATCTGGAGCTATTTTTGTTGGTCTGATTTTTGTACGTCTGATAAGTTTAATCGGCATCATGTATTCCTGGTGTGATTTTTTATATTAGACGTAGGAGTTGGAAGTTATTACAGTGGAACAAAAGTAAGTCAAAATGTATTCAGCTGTGTTTTGAAGATCCAAAGCCGGTAATTTTATCTAATAATACCTAAGAGTAGAACTTTCTGTAACCAATTACATTTACAGCATGTCATTGCTGTTTGCTATGCAACTTGATTGCAAATTTCACACATAAATGTCGAACAGGTCCATCGGATGTTTTCTCTTACTGTGTTAAATTAAATGATTTCTTGTAAATGAGTATTATTCTGTCCCTCTCAATAATAATTTCATAACTTATCTTTTAGAGTGTTTACGATTTTACCCTTCTATATATATCCTTTTTAATGGTGGTGTTTACTGGCTGAAGTGGATCTTTCATGATATGACAGATTCCTCTTTGATTAGTGACCCTGGTGCACCACAAATATTGCACGGCTCAGTGTTGTAAGAGAAGATGTGTTAGAAAAGAGACTGGGACACAAAGCACCTGACATGCAGTTCTGTAATGCACCATAGCAAAGTTTTTGCCATGTTAAAATGGCCCCAAGTGTCATCAAAATCCAAATCAACACATTTTCTCCTTTCCATTCAGTGTCTCAGCAATTTATCTTAATACAGAGCAACAGCCACAGCTCCCACCAGGTGGAAACCAATTATTTATTTTTCTTTTGTCCAGGTCTAATCAAAAATATGAAAAGGTCCTGCCATGCAAAGTCTGCAACATGTTCAGCTCAGTAACATTCCTGGGTTACCACCCAAATTCTTGGGAGGCTTTATTTACATTTTTGCTTTTCTACCTCCTTCAACAACCCAAGGAAAGTTATTCAGGCTCTCCTCACCTTGATAAAATGCTGATACCAGTCCTTCTCCACCAGATGTGGACTCATTGTGTGAGCAGGGAGCATTCTTCATGCTTATCCCCAGCACAGTATCCTGAACATCGCTTAAAATAGAAGAGAAATACATGATGCCCTAACCCTGGAGGGGTTCAAGGCCAGGCTGGTTGGGGCTTTGAGCAACCTGGTCTAGTGGGAGGTGTCCCTGCCCAGGGCAGGGGGGTGGAACTAGATGATCTTTAAGGTCCCTTCCAACTCTAACCGTTCTGTGATCCTATGAAACCCGAAGGAAAGAAATAAACTATGGGATCAAGCCTCCGATATAGAACTGTCTCCTGTCAAAGTATATTGAAAATCTTGATTTCCTGGACATAGAAGAAATCAAACCAAAGGCAATTGGACTTTTGCCTGCTCTCCGGTAAAGGCTGTTGGGTGCATTATTACGTGCCTGGACATGAGCTGGCTCTAGCGCAGAGTTTGTGTGGCTGTGTCAGCACCGCACTGTGCCCAGCCAGGGAGCACTGCAGTAAGGGGCTCAGTTTGAGCTGCCTCCCGCAGCAGTTGTGCCCAAATTCCTTTGTGCTGGCACCCTGTCCCCTCTTTCCTTTTTCCTTCTCAGGGTCTTTCTTTTGTGGTGCCTTCTATTTCAACTTCTCTGTTTTTTCTGCTTGTTCTCACAGGCCTTTAGACTCATAAATTTATACCAGTGTCCTAATCCCCGTGATTTCTATGTTGGTCCCCAGGGTACTCTGGTTCAACTTCTGCCTAAGAGGTATTATATATCTGGAGCTCGGGTGCTTCTCCAACTTTTTCCCGTGCATCTGATTGCCAAAAGACATTGAAATAGCTCCTTTATATGTATTTCTGGCAACTCTGCAAAAAGCTCAGATGAAGCACTAATTGAAATGTATTTCAGGAGAGTTGTGTTGTGATAACTTATTTATCCACCTGCAGGACAGTAGGAGTTGAACTTGTTCCTGCTATAGCTACTTTGCTTAAATGACAAAATAAGGATGAAGTTGCCCAGATAGTGATAGTTTGCTTGTCTAAATCTTCATTCTTGATAGTCACTAACTGTGTACCGAGTAGATGAAGAAGTGTACAGACGCCCATGGCATTCACCTGTATGCGCTTGATGCAAAATGTAATAAGAATGTTCAAAGCCTAATAAGGCTGAAGCTTATTTTCATTGACTTTAAATCCTATAAAACTTGAATTTCACACATTTAAAACCTGAAAAGATTATACATGAGAATATATTTTTTTTTCCTTCTTTCGTAAGTCAGGCTGTAAAAAAGCCATTTCTTGACTATATTTGTTGCTTTGTTGTATTTGTTGTATTTGTTGTTTGTTGGCTTCCTATGGACTAAGAAAAAAATATGACTCAGTTCACCATTCACCAATGTTTCAGGTGTAAATACCTGTTCATGATACTGGGAATGGAGTTTACACACAGAGGAAGTTTGCTTGATTTATAAATGGCTTTGTTTCCCTTTCTGTTACCCATGAAGATGCCAAAGCAGACATAAAATTTTGAAACTTCTGCTGCTAATAAAGACATAGAAATATAATGCTCTGCTGTTTGGAAGCCACAAAGATGATGAGAGGGCTGGAGCACCTCTACTGTGAGGACAGGCTGAGAGAGTTGGGGTTGTTCAGCCTGGAGAAGAGAAGGCTCCGGGGAGACCTTATAGCCCTTTCCAGTATCTGAAGGGGGCCTACAGGAAGGATGGGGAGGGACTCTTTATCAGGGAGTGTTATGATAGGACACGGGGTAATGGCCTCAAACTGGAAGAGGGTAGATTTAGATTAGATATTAGGAAGAAATTTTTCACTCTGAGGATGGTGAGGTGCTGGCCCAGGTTGCCCAGGGAAGTTGTGGATGCCCCATCCCTGGAGGTGTTCAAGGCCAGGCTGGACGGGGCTTTGAGCAGCCTGGTCTAGTGGGAGGTGTCCCTGCCCAGGGCAGGGGGGTGGAACTAGATGATCTTTAAGGTCCTTTCGAACCTAAACCGTTCTACGATTCTGTGATTCTATGAAAAGGGCTTATCACCTCCAAAGAGCGTGTGCTGCTGAAAGCTAGCAGTGGAGTTCAAAGTCTGATGAGCTAATCCATGGAGATGTATGCTGCATCTCAAAAAACATTTGACAGGTAAACTCCACAACTGTCTGCAATTCAGAAAAGGTAGTTTAGCATAGCTTTTAAATGTTCAGCAGTTGCTCTTTTCTTAAAAAAAACCCCACCTCAGTAATAAAACACAGGGTGATAATAGAAGATTGTTATGGTTTGAAGAATGCACAACAATTTTATTGTTGTTTAGACAATTATTCTATAACACAGTGACCCCTCCCCACCCAGGAAGGGGAATCGAAAAAACAAGGAAACCCGAGGGTTGAAATATAAACACTTTTAATAGAATAAGACTAAATAATTAACACTAAGAATACTAGAGAACCATTATTGATCCTGATACCAATATAAAATATCCAAGGGTTATACTCAGCCCATTCTATCGGCAGGAAGCTGTGCACTCCCAGCAGGGGACAGCAAATGTGTCCCAGCTCAGACACTGCGAGCGCTGCGGCTTTGGGAGGAAGGGGAGGGCTCAGGGGCCCGGCACCGGGGCAAGAAGTTCTCAGGATCGCATCATGAACGAGAAAGAAAAAACTCCTCAGCAAACTTTCCAATTTATATTGAATGTGACGTTCATGGTATGAAATAATCCTGTTGGCCAGATGGGGTCAAGTGCCCAGGTCTCGCTACTCCTCATCGCCCTGCCTGGCGAGCTTGAAAACACTGAGACCTTGATAGTCTGGCTATGAAGTAGCTGTCTATAAAGTAAATATTTTCACAAATTCAGACACTAGAGTCTTCTAAAAATGCAGTTTTCCCTAGCATTAGAAGAGAACTTACTACAAAGTAAAATTACTGAAAGAGAAATTAACCCATGTCGCTCAAACCAGGACAAAGCTCTCTAACGTTCCTGGATGCTGACACCTATTAAGTGTACTTAGACCCCAGCTCTGCACAGGAGGCTGTGCAGGCTGCTCCACGCTTCGGCAGCCCTCTGTGAACATGGTTCTCTTTGCAAAACCCAGTCGCTGAGATAAAAGATACGGGGGCCTTTTTTGAGCAATTCTGAAGCACTTTACAGTCATGGTCAGCACTTTACAGGTGTAGAAGCTGAGAAGCGGTGGCCTTGTCCAGCAAGGACATCACTCCGGTCCTGTGCTCCCTCCTTTAGGTGTAGCTCTTGTGTTTTCTTTTGGTTTTTGTACAGCACTTAGCACCGCTGATTTAGTGTTCATGTGCCACACCTGCTTAGTAATGCACAGTAAATATTCCAGTAATTAATACACAAATTATACTAGTCACAACTTCGCTTTTTTATTTTTTTCCGCTGCTATTGGTGGGGAGGAGTCAAGGTTTAGATTATCTTTTGGCTGGCTATTTCAAATGCACACAGAGCTAACGTGTTACGACATTGGAAAAGAGAGAGAGAAGAATATTTTTAAGGCTTAAAATATACTTAAGATTGCCAGTCTTTCTCATGTAAGTAAAAGACCAAATGTCACTTGACTGCAATATTAAATGTATCTGTAGGGGGCTTTTTAATAGAGTGGTAACAAGTACAACAAGAAATATTAACAGTTAAGGCCATATATTGTCAAGTGAGAAATAAGCGTAATAGTAACTGTAAAGGTGATTAACCATTGGAATGAACCACCAAAGAGGTCATGCCCTTTCTTCTGCTTCAGGTCAAGAGTAGATATGCTTCAACGAAACACGTATAGTTAGACTCAACAAAGGAATAAACAAGCCATAAAGCCTACAAACCAGGAAGGCGTTACAATAGAGAATATCTTGGCAAACCAGAACAGGGCTTGGTTCAAGCACAGAAGAAATCTTGGATTTCCATGTCTCTCAAAGATAGCACAAATGTGATCAAAGCCAGTCTGATAGAAATTATATTCAGAGGTTTCTTGCACGTCTTAACATATTCCTTGGTGTCCTGGGTGTGATAATAGGATGGGATTAGTTCAGGTAAAATAGGTAATTGCTTCTCTTTGTCTGGATATGCAAAGGCTAGACTTTGGAAGGGGCTCCAAAGGCTGAAGCAGATGGTGGCTTGGCTGCGGCTCTGAATGCTGTATCAGTACGGGTCAGACCTTGAGGCTGAGATGAAGGAAGAGCTAAATTAGGAGATACAAAAGCTGAATTCCCTTTCTGTCTGTCATGGAAACATTGCCTAAGTCATGCCACACCCCTGTGCCTTGTCTTCATTTCCTGTGAAACATTTGCACCAACACTCATTTTCATCTCTGTGCAGCCCAGTCTCTCCTCCAGCTGAAATTGCATTCCTTCTTTCCTCTTGACGGATGGCTGTAAAAGCTACTTAAGCATTGTGGTTTAACTCCTCACAAAATCCTGAGTTAATCCTCAGGTTGGGCAGGTGCTTCTCTGTATCAGTCGTCAAACTTGTCCTCCCTATAACATTTCAACACCCAAATAAACATCCTGAACCTCGCCACTCGCCGCATTTGGCCATTGTTGTTTTGGGTGCTGGTGCGCGTCTGTACCTGTGTATTGTCCGAAACAAGTGGAAATCAGAGAAACTGGCCCTGATGGATCATCGCTATTGTGGCCAGTGTTTTTCTAGATTGTGATTCAATTTGTGTGGGTCAACAGGCACGTTGTGTTACTGCGTTCCTTTTGCTTTTCGCTGCTGAATGGGCAACTTCAAACAGATACGAACGCGTATCATGGGAGGAAATGATGTTCTTTCACTGCCCTGTGTTTTGTGATGAGCTATTGCTGCTGATTCAGTGTGCAACTGCAGACCTGTTTTGTTTGTTGATTTTATTTATAGTATTTTTTAAAAAGCTGTTCCTGGATGAAGAGGGGTTGAATCATGGAATATTCTTGCAGGTTATAGGATCTATCAGGATGGCAGTTTTAGTTGTTCTTCAGTGCCCAGTTCTTTTAGATGTTCAGGACATGTCAAGAGGATCCAGTGCTCCAAACCCCTTCATTATTAAGGCTTTTTTTTCAGACTTCCACTAACATTTGTATAATTTTAATTTTATTCTCTGACTGTTGAGTCACATGCGGTTTGGCAAGGAATGGTAGTTTTGCCTTGATTTACTGAGTTGCCCTTCCTTGCACTGAGATGCTCTAACTTCAAATTTTTTGTTTGGTTTTCTTTTTAATGTCAGTAAATCTGAGTCCTTTTGTTAAGCCCTGGATTCTGTTCTAGATCTGGGTCTTGCATGACGTTCAAAAATGATCTGTTGCTTCCTCTGCATTAAGTACTCACCCTGCTAGAAGGTGGAGCCACCAGGATCTCCTCAGAGTGCACGAATGAAATCTTTGGGGGCTTGGTTCATCTCCAAGTACATATTTCTGTAAACACCCCATAAGTCTTATTTCTCGCTGTTCGCTCTGTAAAAAAGGCAGTCGAACATGCACACGGGAAGACTTGTTTCAGATTGGGAAGTATCTACCTGCCATCCTGGTACGCTGAAACCAGCAGCCCTATGATATGTGTCTATGGTGGGAATGCCATCCTCTTACTGGGCTGAGCAGGACCTCTGCCTGGTGGCCTGATAGTTCAATGTTTATCTCAAAAGAGATGATTTTGCAAGAATAATAATCAAAATTTAAAAAGTGCTGATTGTAGACAGCTACTCAGGTCCAACCTTGGAGAGCCTGGGAAGGATGTGACCAGGACGGGAACTTAGAGGAAGCGCTGTCCCACTCCTCTGACAAAGAGACAAACCTTGAAACAGTGATTTTCTTCTCTGGGGGAAGGAAAAGCCTCTCCTCCCCGACCTTGGCCACCGCTCCCAGCCTTGTCTGCACATGTGGCAGCTCCTTCCTGCAGCTCCCATGGGCCAGAGGGATTTTTAGTAATTAGCCCCTGGACAACTCTTCCACACAGGGCAACATGGATTTTGTGGGTTTGAGGTTTTTTTAAAAAATAATTTATTTAAAAATTTAATTTAAATATTTTATTTATTTAAATATTTATTTAAAATTTATTTAAAGCCATATCCAGGATCTCTGAGAGTGAATGCAGTTAGTATTAATCATGTTGTGCCCTGCTGTCAGTCAGAGGGTTTTTGTGTTGACTGATGTTTGGCTGTTCATTGGAAGTGTGAATTTATAGGATTTCACAGAATCACACAGAATCCTATCATTACACTCCCTGATCAAGAGTCCTCCCCATCCTTCCTGTAGGCCCCCTTTAGGTACTGGAAGGGGCTCTAAGGTCTCCTCAGAGCCTTCTCTTCTCCAGGCTGAACAACCCCAGCTCTCTCAGCCTGTCCTCGTAGCAGAGGTGCTCCAGCCCTCTGATCATCATTTCTCTACATTTGTTATTTTCCAAGAACCACCTATGCACTTGGCACTTGACAATAGTAAAAACAATCTGTTTCATAGAATCATAGAATGTGTTGGGTTGGAAGGGACCTTTAAAGGTCATCTAGTCCAACCCCCTTCAGAGAGAATTACAAGTAAACATAAAAAAATAGCTAATTCTTCAGAGTTTATTCAGGTACTTGAGTGAATTTGGACTAGCTGTACACAAATGTATATAAAATGTTCAGAAATTCTCTTGCCAAATGCTAATTTCTCAATTACCTCATTAACCTGGATGTTCCAATAAGCTTTTCTCAGTGGGTGCCTGGTGTATGGAGTTCAAGTGGCATTCTGCAGGTTGCAGTTGTTCAGGCTTACGGCTCTCTGACAGCCTGCAAAATGGAAACTGATGCCTTCTCCGAGCAGGAGCACAGGATCAAACAAAAAACAACCAGAGAAACTTCTTAAACCAAGCAGAGTGAAATTCAGCCTTTCTCTAGATGCGATGGTTAGGCCCAGTTACCTGTCTAAGAGTATAACACCAGAAGGTGTGAATTATAATTGATTAAGCATGCTGGGAAATAGATTAACTATGCCTGTTAACACATTGCACAAACTGTAAATATAAAATATAATAGAAATAATATAACAAACGTATATAATAGAAAAGATACAAGATAATATATAATAAATATAAACATAAACCAAATATACATTATGTAATAATTTATATAAAATACGAAATATAAATCTGTAAAGCTAAAATATGTAGAAGTGGTATAGAAGACTAGAAAGACTGTAGACTGATATCATGAACTCTCTGTCTAATCAGTCTAGAATGAAGTCTACGTCCGAAGCGCAAGCAAAGCATAGGAAGTATGAAGTTCCCCTTGCACTGCTTTAAATATCCAGCTCTGTCAGCCCAAACCTGAGTGTCCGGGTTAAACTGTAGCAAAAGATTTTAGTGAATGTTTTGCTGTAGAATTGACAATAGGAAGAAGGTGCAGATGAGATTTTGTGCCTATTTTGTTGAGCTTGAGAGAGGAAAAAGGTGTGAGAAAGTATTTGTTTGTAAGAGTGCCAAACAGTATTTATAAGATGTTGCAGATCAGGAAAGGGTCATGAAAATGAGGCAACCAGAGGAAAACAGAATAAAGATCTGACTTACAGGGCGTGGTTGGAGACTGTCTTCAGAGGAGGAGAAGGTGGCACTTGGTTATGAACTTAGAATCATAGAAACATGGAATGGTTTAGGTTGGAAGGGACCTTAAAGACCATCTAGTTCCACCCCCCTGCCCTGGGCAGGGACACCTCCCACCAGACCAGGCTGCTCAAAGCCCCATCCAGCCTGGCCTTGAACACCTCCAGGGACGGGGCACCCACAGCTTCTCTGGGCAACCTGGGGCCAGTGTCTCACCACCCTCAGAGTGAAAAACTTAATGATAAATGGGTGAAGGGACTTACAGGGCATGATCCCGGTGTCACACTCTATTTCCACCATGTCAAATGGGATTTGTTTAATTTGAATAAGGCAGCTGGGTGACAACATCAGAGAAATAGAGTGGACGGGCAGGGGAAGGGACGGGAGGTGGGGACAGATTTTGGAGCTGCTGTCACCAACTTGGTTGGTGAAGCCAGTGAACGGAGTATGTGGCTGAAAAGTGAGGGGCATAATAAAAAAAAAAAAGAAATCAAGAAAGTGATTTTTCTGGGGGGTAAGAAACCAAAAGAGATTTGGGGAGGAGGAGGAGGAGGAGGTTACTGATTGCTTCTGAGACAGGCATGATAGTAAAGGACGGGCTGAAGGATTTTGCTGCAACGACCATTCTGGGGTGACTGCTGGCCTTCTTGGAGAGTGGTCCACTTGGAGCATGAGGGGCCTGGGTAAGAGAGGGACTCCAGAGTGATGACAATGAAAAAAAAAGATGATATTGGGAATAGAGAGCATGGTCAAGGATCCCGGAAGCAAGAGGACATTAAAAGGTGGAGAGGTGCTAGGGCACAATTAAGTAAGATTTTGTATAAAGGGAAGAAAAGTAAGAATTATTTTAATAAATAGTGTTGGATTAAACTTTTTTTTTTTTTAATGCTGGATACAAGATAAAATGAAATTAGAGGAAATTCAGTCTGAGCATCAAATCAAAATGTGTTTTGAGAAAATTGTCCAAAAATGTTTCCTATGGGAAGTTTGTGAAACAGCGTCACTAGAGCATTTCAAACTGACCCGAACAGTGTAGGCGCAGAGATTTAAGAATCAACCTGCACTGAGGTGGCAAGTAGACAAGAAGTGTGATCCAAACTCCACTCACTGATCCAACTATTTTATTCTATTTACAACATTTATCATACATTAGTTTCAGAAGTCTGTACTGTAAAATACTTCTAAATTGTACTTCTACTAGTATACCCACTTATTCAAACTTTCTCAGTAGTTTTTGGAAAGCATCACTGTTTTTCTTGAGTGTTTGATATTGAAAACAGAAATTGTTTTGCTTTTAGATGAGTCACAAGCAATGTTTTCTTGCTGTTTGTGTGTATGTCTTAGACTCTTGTTTTCGTTGCAGGTATTTACATTTACAAACTCAGAACTTGCTCTATGTTTCTTTAATGAAATATTCAGAGAGAGTCACAGTCCCCTCCTTTGTAGATGGCTATCAGCAAAGACTACCTTGTAGTGTAACACCCCCTTTTAAGGGCTAAATTTGACTGTATGTCTGTGTAAATGATCAGATGCACAAATACAGCAGTTTTGGTGGATAAGAAAATATTAAAGGTGAAAAAATATCCCCTAAACTCTCTAATGGTTTCTCTGTGAGTAGCTGGGAACCAGAAAATTTGTTTATATTGCATTTATATTCTCACGGCAGTCCAAATGCTGGTAATATTCTATCAGTAAGTAATTATTTTACTGAAGTTATTGTGGGTTACATTGGGAAGTCATACTGAGATGCAAAAGTCAACCCAAAGACTACTTTGAGCCCGGGATGTACTGCTCCTTTGCAATGCAACTTGATCTGCTTTCAGTGAAAGTCATAAACATTCATCGCATCTCGGGATGAAGCTTCTCACATACCCTCCTCTGCACCGTTAACTTTGGAGATGCAAAAGGAGGTAGAAAGACCAAGTCCTGCCCGCTGCAGGAAACCTCCTGAGAGTTATTTTCACCTTAAATCAATTCAAGTCACCAATGAACAGTATTTCTATGATGTTAAATAAGATACAAAATGAGGCCGTGGAGGGCAGATTATGGCCTGCCCTGGGGTCAGCTGGTGCGGTGGTGAATGCCCTTATCAGCGACACCCCCCCATTCAGACCTTTATTTGCAGTGCCTGCAAGTGACTCTCTCTTCTAATAGCGCAAATAAAGTCATGGAATTTCAATAAATAATTCAGCCCCGGATCTGATTTCAGGTTCAGCATTAACTTTCAGCACCTGGCTGCTGTTATTTTTTGTTAGTCCTATACGCTGCTTAGAGGCATGGAAATTTGGCTGCAATTCACCAGCATTTGCAGAATATACTGTATGACCAGATTACTGTCCCTGGCTCAGAGATTTTTAACTGACATTCAAATTCCAGATGTGCACAGATTTAATTCTTACAAAAAAAAACCTGCATGCAGGATTCTGTAACGGGAACCAGAGCTCTGCATAGAGCTCGCTTTGGAGAAATGACTCCTTTATTTGCACCTGATCTCTACTAGAAACAGTAATAATTTGACTATAATTTACGTTGCCCATGACACCTTCTGACAGTGATCTATCTCTCATTTTATTGTCTGTAGCTTTCCTGGGGGAATGAATTTTTTACTTATCTAATCAGCTCTCAGGATATAGAATCATCAATATTTGAAGCGATTGTAATTGGTGCTTTGTGAACAGCTAAACCAGATTCATTCCCAGATTCTTTCTCCAGAGCTCAAAAAAACACCTGTGGTTTTAATAACTTATTAGAAAGAAAGTAGTGAATCCAAAATATGGCGCTGCTCTCACAAGTCGGTGGAGTATTTGTCATTAGTGGGAATATTTCATATGAATATTGACTGTTATGGAATTAGATCAAGTGTATTAGAGTGTAATCCATTAATAGTTGTGACACCAAAAGGCCAAAGCCAGAATATGACCCTACAGACGTAGGCTTCTGAAATGCAGGAGCTGCATTCCGTATGTGCAGGGCATAAACAGCCATCCAATATGAATATGTTGTGGGACGAGTTTATTCATCTTGAAAAAGGATTTGTGGCTTTCTTGTTCAACATCTTTACCTTTTCCTATGAGATACACCACTGTTGCCAAGATAACCAAGCAGTAGCTGATGCTTGAGCGTCTTTATTGACTTTTACTAAAATTGTGATGATTTTCTGAGTACTGCAGTGGCCTGACTCCCCAAATCCTGTGACTAAGGTTTCTTCCAGAATTGAAATCCACATACAGCAATGCAACTGATAGATAAGGAAAAAAAAATGCATATGTAAGTGATGGGACGAATTAGCTAGCTTTAGCAAAATCCTACAAATGGGATGTTTGTGGTCGACTTCCATGGCAGAACTTCACCCTGCAATGCAAACGTGTACCACTAGAGGGGATTTTATTACCACTCTAGCGTATGTCTCTCCTGAAAAACCTTTCAAAACGTATGTTCTAGTTCAACCACAAGATGTTGGCTACGGGCTGAGTGAAATCTATGGTTTATATTACACAAAAGGTTGGGAAAGATTATTCTAATTGTCCCTTCTGGCCATTAAACCTATAAGTGAATTCTGGTCCCATCAAAAGTCACTGGCAAAATTCCCATTGACTTTGCCGGGGCCAGACTTCATCCTGTGCAGGTCATAGGAAAGCAAAAGTCTGTGCCACCAAGCGTCTAGCACTGAGAGCAAGAACGGCTTTGTTGTCAGAGTCACTAATATATACTGTTAGGAAGGATTTTAAAACACCCTATGCAGCCTCTCTGCTCTGCGGCAGGATGAAATAAATCGAGACCAGTTTTACCAACTTTTTTTTCTTTTGATTTCTTCAAAGCCTCCACCAATGCAGATTACAAAACCTCCTTAGAAAGCCTGCTTTGTGTTTCATTAGTCCTATAATTACACAGGATTTTTTTTCCCCTAAAGCTTTATTGTTGCAGATTTAGCAAAATTCTTAATCCTGTCCTCTGCGGGCATGAACAACAATGGATCATCATCCTCTTTGTAGAACAATCTTCTACATGCTTGAGGACTGTTATGTAGTGGTAGAACATCGCATGTACATAGCATTATCTTGTTGCTGTTGCTTGTAGATCTGTATGCTGATGATTCATATTGTTTGTGATTTACGTAAAACCTCCTTCGCTTCATCCTCACAGCCTCAACAGCTGTTCCCCATCCAGCATTTGTACATTAGATTTTGTTCTTCTTACATCTTATACCTTGAGCTTTACTTTCCTAAATTCCATTTACGTGATTTCAGACACTTTTCTCCAACTCCTTAGCATCACTGTGGAGTCTACTGCTCTCCTGGGAAATACCAATAACCTCTCCATGCTTGTTGCTGTCAGGAAATTTTGTAAGGTTCTGTCTATGCCTTCCTCCATTTTGCTGATGGAAACATTAAATATGACTCAGCTTGTCGTAGACCTTTATGGTACCTCTACTTGTTAACATTTTTCTAGACTAGCAGAAAACTTGATTACTACTACTCCCTAAGTATTTTTTTCAACCACTTATACAAGCACTTTGCAGAGATTTCATACAGGTCCTTCTTTGTTTATGAATATACAGTTTGGAGCTTACGCTGGAAACCCTACAGAAGTCAGCATCTAGATACCTGCCGCTTCCTTCCTACCTGCTGTGCTGAGTAACCTGTCAGAGAACAAAAATTGATTGATTTAATGTCATTTCCTCCTGATAAGCCTTTATTGACTTTCGTTACCAACTTTACATTTCCACTTGTGCTTGTGAACTTACTGTTTAATCATTTATTCCAGTATCTTTCTATATGTTAGGCTTATATATCTGTCATTTCTTGAGTTCTTGTCTTGTTTCTGTGAAGTCTCATTAGTAAGGAATTGTTGAAGATGAGTCCCCAAAAAGCAAAGCTTTCAAAAGCTGTTTGCTGTGGTTACATCCTGTGGTTCATGTGAGTACTCAGAATCCTGTGCCATGATACTGGTGGGTGATGGGAGCACAATTGCTTTATTAGGTTGGAAAAGGCTCAGGAAGAAGTGTAAAGGATGATTGCTAATTTGTCCATCAAGCCAAGAAAGCATCATATGTATTTCCAGTCCACTATGTCCTGAAGCACACAAACTTCACGCATAATCTGCTAACGACAGCTGTGATGAGAATGGCAATTTTGGGTTTTGAGGAATTTCAAGATTTTGCTCTAAATTGCTCTAAAAAACACATTTTAAAGCATTCACAGAATTATTGAACAGAAGCTGTGGTTTTCTGCGAGGAGGGAAACCGAAATAGTCTCAGTAATTTTGAAAGGAAATTTTGGCTGGTGGGTGGGCTGCCGGGCAGCTGGGAGCCCTGTGAATCCTGGTTTAGCTGCACGTTGGGACCTCGTGCTCTTACAGCTTTGCATGGTCCCAGCACCCTGCCCGTCCCCCAGCTGGACTGCGGTGGGGTAGCCTAAGACCAGGACTGCAGGAGTATTTCTCAGGTGGTATGGCCAAAGCCATTGCAGGTATTTGTCAAATTTCAAGCGTGCTCCTCAAAAGAATATTGTTCCAATGGAGATTTTATTTTTTTTTTAAACACTTTCATATTAATTTTTAGCCTAGTTGCTCAAGAAGCTCACAGTCAGGGATACTCCCAAAGCAGAGCTAGAAAATCCTTACTAAGACTTTTAAAAACAGCTATTTCATCTGGGTGGCTCCTGGCCTGATTTTCCAAGTGTGGAGAGTTGATACTTGTGAGAAGTCAGACGCCTTAGAATTGTCTAACAGGATCTAAAACTGCTAGCCACTTAAAAAATGTCAGCCTGCATTTACCACACATCCTTTAGCCGGTATTTTGCTGACATTAAAAGAATCCTTATAAATGAAAGTCGTGCTACGTGTGGTTTGTCTCTGCGATTCTGCTGATGTTACTTAATGACTCTCACCCTTCTGGGGGCTTTTCCCTTACACATCATCATGTGAAAGTCAGATTTGTTTTGCAGATATTCTTCACAGCAAAACATGCTGGAACATGGTCTTTAAGGTCCCTTCCAACCCGAACCATTCAATGATTCTATGATTCCTAGAAAAAAAAAATGTTTTGTTCCCACCCTTAATTCAGGAATTGCTGTATATATTTTGGTGTAGAAAGTGTCGTTATAGTTCCTACTTCCTTTGATTATTTACTATCAATATCTCATTAAGTTGAACGCATGCAATGATAACTAAGGCATCTACAAATACAAATGAGAACAAAATCAGGTCATGGTCCAGGGTGTTGGACCGGCCTGTGATTTTCTACTCTGTTGATATTTGTTAAGTCATGGGCCTTTAGTTCTTTAAAGAAAGTGGAAGAGGTGATGAAATAGCATGAATCATTTTCACATGCTGAGTCTATCTACCTGTGACTAGTCTGTAGTTCTCTAAATCCAAACTGTACATGACTGATTGGAGTTCTGAGGCATCTCAAAGTTTATTTCAAAGCAACACATATTTCCTGCAGAACATATGCAGGGGCCAGTGGCTCTAACAAAGCCCTTGAGGAAAACCCAAGATTTATTTGTACAGGCTGATCATTGTGCAAGTAGCTATTCTGTCACCAAGACCTCAGCTGCTGTGGCAGATGAATCTGCTCTGCACCAGGGGCATGGACCAGCTCGAGTCAAGTGATCTTTAACTGGAACCAAGCCATCATGAAAAGATCCCAAGGAAGAAGCTGATCTACACGACCAATCCCTTCCTGCCCTTCCTACCTGGGGGTGCTGGTGCACAGCCAGCTTAACATGAGCCAGCAGTGTGCCCAGGTGGCCAAGAAGGCCAACGGCATTCTGGCTTGTATCAGGAATAGCGTGGCCAGCAGGAGTAGGGAAGTGATCGTGCCTCTGTACTCGGCACTGGTGAGGCCTCACCTCGAGTGCTGTGTTCAGTTCTGGGCCCCTCTGCACAAGAGGGACATTGAAGTGCTGGAGCGCGTCCAGAGGAGAGCTACCAAGCTCGTGAGGGGTCTGGAGACCAAGTCATATGAGGAGAGGCTGAGGGAACTGGGCATGTTTAGTTTGGAGAAGAGGAGGCTGAGGGGAAACCTCATTGCCCTCTACAACTACCTGAAAGGAGGGTGTAGAGAGGTGGGGGTTGGCCTCTTCTCCCAAGTGAATAATGACAGGGCCAGAGGAAATGGTCTGAAGTTGCGGCAGGGGAGGTTTAGATTAGATATTAGGAAGAATTACTTTACTGAAAGAGTGGTCAGGCACTGGAACAGCCTGCCCAGGGAGGTGGTTGAGTCACCATTCCTAGAGGTATTTAAGAAACGTGTAGATTTGGCACTTCAGGGCATGCTCTAGTGGCATTTGTGGTAGGCTCTAGTGGTAGGGGTTTTTTTGTGTGCGTATGGTTGGACTTGATGATCTCAAAGGTCCTTTCCAACCATGAAGATTCTATGATTCTGCCATCCATGTGAATATAAAAGTTGGAAAAAATGATTTACCAAACATAAAGAAAAAATTTGTCATGTCTTAACTACTGATGTCAACCTGCAGTTCTGTCTCCTGAAAATCCTGGATGTCTCAAGAGTAGAAATGCATCTCTCCCAAAACTGCAGAGATCCGAGAAGTGCAATGGCAGCTCCTTGGAGCTCCTCAACGCTACTGACGTGCTGCCCAGCCGGTTTGAAGCGAGTGTTACAAGCCAGCTCCCTGCAAATTGGCCAGCAGCGCAGACCAAGTTAAGCTTATGTGCATCTATTATATATGTCTGTATGTATGCCAAACCTGGACAACATTTTGGCTGGCTTTTGGGGAGCTGGCTAAAGAATCTCACCACTTCCTTTTTGTTTTGTTACTACCCTGACAGTCTTTCTAGCAAATGCTCTATTTTTATTTGACATATATGCACATGCTCCATTTCCATGTGTGTGTGCTGAGGAATATATTCCCGCTCCACCTTGCCCTGCCTTGGAAGGCTGCTGCCGAGAGTTCCTCGTAGCAAAATTGAAATCTCAGAAGAAGTCCAATGAAGTTAAAATGCTGCACAGCAAATTTATTACTGTTGTTATAGGCCCCCATTCAGGAAAGTACTTAAGTATGTGCTTAAGTCCCATTGAAGTTGTCAGGACTTAAGCACATGCTTAAAGTCAAGCATGTACTTCCTCTGAACTGGGATGTATTTCAGCACATGCTTAAATGCTTTCCTGAACCAGAGCCACAGTCAACAAGAGTGTCCTGTGATACACAGGACTTGTGCTACAAGATTTACTTCTTACTTGAGACCTACCAGTGCTGTTCTATGAATATGCGCTTCATAGCTTGCCTCTCCGTTGGTGGCACTCCAAATAGCTTACTGGCTTTTACATTTGGACAAGAAGTTGTGAAAGAAACTGGAAAAAAATGATCCTTACTAAAGCAATACCTTGGCATGCCTGATCTCATGTTGCAGCCAATGATTTTTCCCTACAATGGAGATTTGTGCTATTGTGTGTGTGGTATAATTACTAAGACAGATTTTTTTTTTTTTTAATGGCACAATAAATAGGATATTTCCTGGCCTGCTTTGCGTTTTGAATAGGATTTTCACTTCCCCTTTGGGTCCTGAGCGTAAGGAGAGTAAGTGTCAAAAGGCAGGCGCTTTCCCAATTTTAAAACAGAGAGGGTGTAACCATGTGTAATGTGAGTCTAGATTTTGATTGTAGGGATGATGAAATCAAATCCCTCCTTAATCCTTACTGGGAAACATTGAGGTGAATTATCCTGCCTGCTTTTGCTAACTTGTTAAAGTCCTTTTGAAAAAGAAATGTGTTTTAGTGTCATCAAAAATATCTCCCTACTTTACCCCAGAGTCTAGGAGGCCACGGGACCATTGTGCTCAATACAATGGCAAAAGGAAAGGAGAAGGAGAATAGATAAAACCAAATACATTATTTTCCTGGAAAAAACACAGTGCTTTCCAATATGCAACTCCTTCCACCGCTGCTGTTTTTAAGCTGGATGCTTAGTCATTATTAATGACAGTATATTTCTTTAAAACTGCTATATTTGGGGAATAACTGGAAATGAAATTTGCTTTTTCTTCCTCCCTTAAGGTTAGTTAAAATAATGTACCGTTGCCTGTGTGCATTGCAGTCACTGTGCATGTACCAGTTGCAGTATTTTTGGAACAAGTGAGGAAATTTATTCCAGTTATTTCATTTATAGCAAAGTAGTAGCTTGAACTTCAGAAGTGCTCCCTGTTCGTGTCGTTCAGCTGTGCTGTGCAGTGGTTGGAGGCTCTTGACACTACCGCTACTTTACAAAAATATTTGGCACAAGCTCATAAAGTCATTGAGACTTTTTTTTCTGCCCCCCTGAAACCCTCTTAATTTTGTTCCTTGGTAATGTGGCTGTACATCCCCCACTTGTACACACAAATATCTTCAAGCTTTAATTAATTCATTAAAAATAGCTGAAGTATTCAAGGAGGAGCACCTTGTAAATAATAAAGGAGAACTTCTTGTT
Source organism: Dromas ardeola (assembly GCA_013398915.1). Taxonomy (NCBI): domain Eukaryota; kingdom Metazoa; phylum Chordata; class Aves; order Charadriiformes; family Dromadidae; genus Dromas; species Dromas ardeola. Next base: position 1,036,215 of record VYZM01023510.1, read on the forward strand.
CATTCTTGCCATTGCTCAGATAGAGGCAAGCAGCTGGTATGGCGGTGGGGTTTTGCTGATGTGATTATACGAAGTACCAGGTCAGGACCTTGCATCAGTTGGTGTGAAGGACCTAAACGGCTGGAAGTTAAGTAGAAAAACATCTTTTTTAGTAGATAAACTAATAAAGGTAGGTTTGTGTGAATCAACAGGAGCAGAAAGTGATGTTTCCAGGACGGGGCAAAATAATTCTCTAGCAATTAGGCCTCCACGGATTCCAGGCTTTTCTATTGCTGGGGTCCACATTCATCCCACCTAAATTTAGACACTCATCAGATTCAGTCAAAGTGAAAGGTAGCCAGATTCATCTTTTGGATGTGCATCCCACACTTGCCCACAGAGGAGACCTTCCCTTAGGCGTCTCAGTTAAAATTCAGTGGGATGAGCATTGGCCGAAGAGTCTCACCCAGCAAATCCTCAAATCCATTTTACTCTTCCACAGTCATTCTGGGAATTTGCCTTTTCAGGTGAGGTCCTTCTCCATAGGGAACAGGAGGGACTCACCTACAGGGAGGAGGTGGGTCTGAAACCCTTTCACAGCTTTGGGACTTTAAAAACTCTGTTTCCTTCATGCTAGTGCCCACAAAGCCTCAGGTCTATCCCTAGGTGCAATCATTAAATCAGAAATATCCGGTGTTACTGGCAGGGAGAGTGCATATATCATCAACCTGCTCCTTTTTAAAAGTGGTTGATCACTTTTGCTGTGCTTCAGGGAAGTTACTTGAGAAAGCTTTTGTGCTCATTTGTGAATAACAGCAGGGATAAATGGTGTTTCTCCAGCTTGTCAATTATTTGTTCTTTTCTTGCCATCCACAGTTTGAGTTCTTGATCTTGATGCAGGTATTATTTAATTCCTGCATTTCTGAGCCCTTAACCTTGGATAGATAATAGGCTTGTATTTAGACACTACTGGGGTGCTTGAAGCAAGCTGTTTTTCTTTGAAGCTTAGAGTGACTAAGCCTGGGAAGTTCTCTGCTCTTCCTCATCTCCTCCTGGTAGTTAATAGTCTTCACAAGGGATCTCGAGACACTCTGATAAGCCTTTGAAGTTATTACCTACTAAGGTTTTGCTCTTTCTGAGTGCTGAACATTGAATTACTGACTGCTGTTAGAAGCAGAAAGGATTCACAAAACCGACAAAGCCTTGCCTATAATTTCTGCAGAAAAAGAGCTGAATTTAATGGATAAATTGTGTTGCTGGGGAGATTTTGATTCTGTTCCCTCCTCTGTCACCAGTTTGCCTTGTGATTTGTGGTAGCGTTTTCAGTTATGCCAGTCACATGAGATCAAAACCCATGAGTCAGGCTCCACCCAAATCATGAGCCTGGCTTCCAGATCCAGGAGCTTTGAACAGAGATCATACCGTACTTTTTCTTTAGTTTATCTTTCGTTTCTGGAATTTCCTCTGTCTATTCCTAATGTGTCTCTAGCAATTAATGTTTGCCACTCTTTTGAAAGTGTTGGGAAGATATTTTGACGTTCTAGGGCTGTTGGAGGCCTTGTTTGACCTCCACAATTAATTTTATCTTTAATGTCTAAGCGAATCTTGTTTCTTCCAGACTCCGTATCTTTCTCCTGTCTCCAATGACTTCTGCATTCCTTAACCTCACATGACCCATCCCTTCTGTGTCTTCATTGTCATTCATCTGCTTTGTTCCCCCAATAATCCTCTCTGGTCTTGAGAGGCTTTTTCACTATTGCCTTGCAGGGTGGAGAACAAGTAAAAAGATGCAGAACTGGGTAACCCTTAACCTTTGTATGAGAATATATAATTGGAGAGAGCAGGGAAATGGTCTCCTTGAGTTTCTTTCCTGACAAAGGTGAAATTCTTACTTGCAGCACAGGAAGTGGGTGATGAGGACAGGCAGGAGATGGAGACCTGCAGGAGGCCTGGAGCTTTGCATGTTATTGTGAGGCAAGACACCTTTTCTAGCAAGGTATTTGCAGGACTTGGAAAATCAGCGTTTCACACTCACTTCGAAGGGAGTCAGGTGAAGAGTGAATCAGACTCAATGCAGTTATAACCCACAGTAAACCCAGAGAGGGTAAGATGAGAATCAGCTCTTCTGTCTGCACGCTTTTGCCCTCTAATTCAATTGTTGATCTGTTTTTCTTCACATTTTGGGTTTGTAATATATCGTTTGTAGAACTTAGTTAGCCAGCTCCATTATGAAGGATATGGTTATGATTGAGATGGTGAAAAAGCCAAGGGGAAATTTGGTGTCATATGGCTGTTTTATCCTATAGCATTTGCCTCTTTTCAGGCAGAGTAAGAACCCTTTTCAGGAAGGGTAGGAAGTTAAAAGCTCTTGGCAATGGTTTAACAAGCCAAAGCCAAAAAAATAAATATGACTTTGCAGTAATTATTGCATTCAGCACGGTGGTGCCTGGTATTCCCATGGTAACATTGTCATTGTTTTGCCATTAAATTTGCAGAACAGAGCGAAATACTTAATTAATAAAACTAGTTTTGCAAAACTAGGCTATTCACACCTCAGGCAGACAGAAAACTGCGTCTTCTCTCGCTCATCCTTATGCCATGCCACTCTTTCACGTACATTGTTTGCTGGTTCTTGCATTTGCCATGTGCCAGACATGTTGCAGACCCATAATTTCAGGTAAAAGTGCAGCCAAACTATACCTCCATACCCAAATCCTTCTAGAGACTGAATCTGAACCCGGAGAAAAACTCTTTACATAGCCCTAAACTTTATGATAGGTTGTCTCCAAGCCTGTAATCCACACTCTCTCCATATTTTGGTGGATGGGAAATCTGGAATTTGTTTTTAAACCCAGAATCATCAAAAGCTGTGTTCAAGACATGAGAAAGATTCATGACGCCTACCAGAAAATCTTTCAGCTAAACATTTCCCATGCAAGGCCTGAACGTGTGGCAACTGGACACATCTCAAAATGTTTCTAGTTGTGCTGTGAATGTTTCATAGAACTGCAATAATTAGAAGTGATTCCTTCTTTAAGACAGAGAAATGCTACCTCACAGCTTCAATATTAATGATAAAATTTATGAGGGCAAACAAAGTAATATAATATTTTCTCCAAAGGAAAAGGGCATGTATTTGCTTAGCTCTTTCGTCAGCCGTTTTCAGACACACACTGTGTGCATAAAATACAGTTATGCAACGCATGTGGGTCAACAACGGAAGGTTGGTTTCTTCACCAGGATTATAAGAATCCTTTAAACACAATGGTACCACAAATTAAAATGGAAATCTATCAAAACCATTATCGTCCTGAAAGCTTTGGCCACAAGGATAATTATTGTAGAAGGATGTTGTCCTTGGACACAGATTTGGCTCAGTTCAGCTAGTGTTATTTGTATCCCTCCATGGCTCAAAGTCAGAATTTGCATGGCTAAGGACCATAAATTTTTAGAGGAAAAAATAAGCTGTTTCCTCAATGCTAGCACTAGCAGTTTTTTATTGTTTTGTAGTGGTTTGTAGGCAACTCATTAGGTACTAGAGATAGGAACAGACTGAATGCGCTGGGTGAAATCTGCCTTGAACCTTGGAAGGATTCTGATGGAGATTTCTGTCTGGATCTGGTTGTTTTTGTCTGAGGTTGTTGCTTTACTGGATGTGGACAAGAACGAGTGAATGTCTGGAGTGTTTGGGTTTAAACCTAGATCTGAAAGTCCACATTTTGGATGGTAAAGCAGTGAAGCAGATCTTGAGTTCATAGAAGCTGCAGTCCACAGATTTAAATAGAGCAGAAAGCCTGTCCTGAGTTTTCTAGTGTGTCCTTGAAGCAGGCAGTCCTGTAGGCACGAGAGTGATTGAAAGAATATACAGTCTCCTGGATGTTGCTTGCCATCAGCAAGGGACACGTCTCCTTTACCCAGAGCTGCCCTCAGGAGAGGCACAAGGTTGCTTTCTCAAGCTCCTGATGAAGGCTGAATGCTGGGCCAACTCCGTTCTTGTGCTGATGATAAACTATATTAAATAGCGTGCACTGTCGGTTATTTTTAAACTGGTTATTTTTCTTTGAAAATCCAATTTTCCATCTTGAGGGAGGTAAGTGACTAACAAGTCTGAAATCTGTTTCTCCTCTCTTTCCATCCCTCAGGCCGGTATAGATGGGGAAAGCATTGGGAACTGCCCATTCTCCCAGCGTCTCTTCATGATCCTGTGGCTCAAAGGAGTTGTGTTCAATGTCACCACTGTTGACCTGAAAAGGTAAAAATTGTTCAGTTTAATTGAAAATGGTTATATGATCCAGTGTCTTCCTTATAGAAAGACCCCACCAAAGTTCAATCAATCAGATTTGTATCTGGCCTAGAGAGTCTGTGGTGCAGAACAAAATTGTTAGGATTCAGGTTTGGGTTTGGTGTTTTTTTTTTCACTTGTGGAATGTTTTTATATTAAACAGGGTGCTTGGGGTAGTTTCAAAGTCTTCTAACCACAAGCTACAGGAAAAAGGGCAGGGCAAACAACTGATTTTGTAGGAACTATAAATATCTGTGCAACTACCTGACCATAAAGATTAGGGATTTCATGACTTTTTCTCTCTCTGCAGAAAGCCAGCTGACCTACATAACCTGGCTCCTGGGACCCACCCACCTTTCCTGACTTTTAATGGAGAAGTCAAGACAGATGTTAACAAGATTGAGGAATTTTTGGAAGAGACTCTTGCACCTCCAAAGTAAGAACTTGGGATTTTTTCAGTCAATATTCCATTTCCTAGGAATGAAAGATGTCCTAAGAGGAGTTCCTAAAAAGCATTCCCTCCTACAGTCTTTACTTACAGGAGTAGTATTTATTTATAAAACTTGCTGGCTTCAGTGAGATGACTTCCATGTGTGAAGGTTACTTGTATGACTAATAACTGCAGAATGTTTTCTCTGTACACATTTCAGGATGCCCTTGTATGCAGAATTAAGGAGACCAATACTAGAAAATTTGTGTAGGGGTCTGGTGTCCACATTTTACAAAGCTAAAAATAACTTGGAAAAGATGCCCAGAATTGCCACACAAAATATCTGTGCCAGGAAAAGCATTTTACAGAGAGGTTTCTGAACTGTATGGTATATTAGGAAGGTTGGAAGGGGAACTGATTACAGAGTATGAGAGGCTCTGGAGGCAGAAAAGTGCTCATTATTCTAGTCAAGCAATGACAAGAGCCCACGACTGGAAGTTATAACCAAACTAATTCAGATTAGAAATAAGGCACAGATTTTTTCAGTATGAATGATTAACCATTGGAACAAGGTACCAAGGAAAGGTTTAGATTCACCAGATATGCCTTAGTTAGTCAAATGTTTTGGACTCAATACAAGGATAATGTGAAAAAAAAAAATTGTTGGCTTGTGATTTGGACCTTAAAATCTATGAATCAATGATAATTGGCTTGGTTCCTTATGGAGCGTTTCACCTCCAAGTGAATCAGCAGCTATAGGCCAGTCCTGAGGCAAGAGATCAGATGTTTAAATTTTCTATACTCTGGTCCAAGACCACTGAAGTCAGTAGGAGTCGTTAGTTTGTGTTGGTCTTTCAAATCGATATATTCCTTTGCACCAGATGTCTATAAAAAACAACTCAGGGACTGAAAATTTTATGTTCCTTCAGCTGGGTAATACTAACATGCCTTGCTATTACATCCTGGAGCACATTTTCAGCGTAGGGAATTAGACACGACTGCCATTCATAATAGAGCGAGCTGGCTGCCAGACTCCCCTGCACCTTTCTGGAAATTTATGCTTCCTTCTGATTTAAGGCCACTGTAGCTTGGATCGTGGTAACATAAAGCAACAGTGCAATTACCTTTGTCTTGAAGCCATCCCTGTGTAACTATGCAAACGCTTGCCTTGACAGACACAGATATTATTAAGAGGGACTTGCCAAGCTGTTATTTTGAGGTAAATGACAGCGTTAATTGCAGTTCCTCGTACAGGGCTTTTTGCTTTCATCTTGTAAATTGTATTTGTAATCATCACTATGTTGCTGGTAACAAGATGTTGCTCTCCACACTGCTCCTCCCTTTCCAGGTACCCCAAGCTGGCTGCTAAGCACCGGGAATCAAACACTGCTGGAATTGATATCTTTTCCAAATTTTCTGCATACATCAAAAATACCAAGCAGCAGGATAATGCTGGTGAGTAAGATCATTACCAAATGTGCCAGGGAGTTTGTGTGCTTAGAAGTGGAATAATTTTGCCATTCTCCCATCGTTTTATTGTAAACTCTGTTCATGATATCAGGTACTGCTGCTGATCAACTTGAGATGGTTGGTTCAGTGGACTCAATTCACATGTCCACAGTTGGTTTAACTACATCTATACTAATAAATAAAACAGGCCACAGAGTGTTTAGTAGCCCCTTTAGCAACTGCCATGATGTGACTCCTGCCCATACAGCCCACCTTCCTCACCAGAACAGGATGCCCTGCTGCTTACTGGAAGTGGCTGGTGGCCCGTGCTACCCCCTCTACTCTGCTCAGGCGCAGCTTAAAGGAGGGTGTGTTGACTGGACCCAAAACTGTGCTAGTACTAAAAATTTAGCAGTGAATGAGTGGGTGAGAGCAACCCATGCCCTGATCCTTCATAATTTGTGAGGTGTAGCCATCAGACTCTTGGCCCACTTATCCCATGATTACGTTATGCTGTTATAGCTAATTTGCTCATATAAACTGAGTTACGTCAAGACATTGAAAATAAAGTAATGAAATGAAAGAAGTGGCTTTAAGAAATGTAATTGCACTCTGTAAGCTCCAGACTTTCCCTCACACGTTTGTGTGTCAAAAAAAATACCGCCCCCAGAAGCTGGATGCCATGCATATTTACACGCATCCTACACTCTTTTCTTAATGAAATTGCTTTTCTTCTCCACATTCCTTTCCCCTCAGAGAGGCAAGACTTGAGCTGGTCTAAGCTCCTGTTGCTCCGTGAAAGCTAATGGATTCACACTGCCATATCCCTTGAGACGATCTCGTAGAATATTTGCAGTCACTCACTGATGTACATCTTACCTTATATTACTAGTTTCACAGAGACCTAAGGCATGCTAAACACCACGCACTCATATCATATCATATCATCATATCATATCATATCATATCATATCATTCAGAGAAGACTAGATTTTTTCAGGTTCCAGCTCTGCCACAGATTTCATCTGCGCAATTACATGTCATTGCCTGGGGCTGACCCATGAGATGAGAATGGGTAAATGATGATTTACGTCAGATAAAAATCTGCTCCTTAATATTCTTGCATTGTTAACAGAAGGAAATAATGACAGTGCTTCACTTCTCAGGGATACTAAAAAGTTATTTTTTTTGTCTGCTGCTAATGGGATGCTCAGCTAACCTCTGTAAGAAGTTGTAAAAGGAAGATAAATTAAGAGTTAGACTAAATAGATGTTACAGTGAAAATAAAATATCTTGGCCATTTACAAGGAATTTTTATGGTCTGCTCCGCAACTGTAAATCATAAATTCAGCTGTGCTGCCCCTTGCGTTCTCAAACAGCCTTGGGTATGTGTCCACATGCATAATCCCAACACGTCGCTCCTCGGTGACTCTGCAATATGCAAATCCCTGGACTCATAAGGACTGGCAGCTCCACGCAGTAATAAACGACAGTCCTAAAGGTGTCTGTGTCTGGCCATAACCAGAGCTGGAATTCCAGGTCGGATATACTGTGAGATAAAGAATCTAACCCCGCACGGTGCTCACGATCAAGACTCCACATTTTTGTGAGCCAGTGTGATTAATGGGACTTTCCCTAGTTCTGCCTAACAAACTCTTGGTTTAGGGACTCTTGAAAATAAAAGGAAAGTGTTCCCAATGGCAATTAAGCACACCAAGGTTATAAAGAAAATAGATGGTGAGCTGCAGGACGGCAACAATCTTTGTTGCCTGTCCTCACTCCATTTTGTTAGCTGGTTCGTGCTCATGTGATATCCAGACACGTTGCAATCTCTGAACACACTGATGCTCAACTTTCTTCTTTGAAGTAGAGAAAAGCTTTCAGCTTAATTTTTTACAGCTGGAGTGCTGCAGTGCAAGGAGAATAAAGCAGAGATGAGCAGAGTATAAGTGGTACCTACGCATTCTTTCTATCAACGGAGTAAAGTACCTGAGGACCTCAGAGTCCTTGGGACTCTCAGTGCAGACTTAACGCCATGCAGGATGTAGACCTCAATTTCAGCAGAGTAATTGACTTTCAGTTTTCAAGAGCTAAGCAAGAATAGCTTTTCCCTTATCCCAGGGACATTTTACCCACTTGCCTATCCAGTTCATCTGAACCTGCAGCAGTTATTCTGAAGGCTGCTTTGGATGGCAGATAATGAGTTAATTAAAAGGTAGCGGTGTTAGTTCTCTTGAGCAGTGGAAAGACTATGTGCAAAAAGGAAAGGACAGCACCACTGTTTACATGTTTCCTAACGAACCTATTTCTTTTTGATTGGTATTTTTTAAAATTGCAGCACCAATCAAAAAGGGATCTGGGGCTCTAGCCCTGATCTGATACATGTCATTTTGCAGCAGATTCTGATGCATTATCTTTCCTATATAACAGCAGAAGTAGTTGTATATAGTTCTGTAATAAAAAAAAACCCCATAAATATAAAATGTAATTACTTAGGAGAAAGTCCCATTCCCTGTCTCCATATGAGCAGGAGAGATTCAAAAAGAACAGAGATAGATTGCTGCTTGTGGTTATCCTAAATGGTTCCTACACACCCCCAGATAAAGGTAACACATGTCTCGTAGTTATCCTCTATATCGGCTCCTAACTCCAGCTGACTCAAGTGCTTGGATTAATCTGGAAAGCCACACCAGTGACTGGGACATCACTTGCACATGATCAAAATACACAAATAGAAAAAGACTTGTTAATAAGTCCAAAATAGAATGGAGAATGCAGACCGTTATATAAAAAATAATTTTAGTTTATTTTACTTGGGAATAGGAGAGTGCTGAATACCAAGTAAGCTAAAGCACCAAACATCAGGTTGTTTAAATTATGTTCTCTTAACTTGGGAGTCAGGGAGATGAATTCATTAATGCGTGGGATATCAGGGTGGGAATTTGTAGCATCAGCCTATCTCTAGCTGTGAGAAGTGTGGGTTAGGCGTAATTATATATGATGATTCTTCGTAGCATACTGGTTTAGCAGACATCATGCGGTCTACGTAACACGAGCTTTCACTACAGCCTGTGACTATTACAACTTTGCGGAAAAGTGGCGTGAAGTGGTTGGGATAATGAATGAGATTTATGCAGTACGAGGATACGGGATGTGAGAAATAATAAGAAACTAATGCACGCCAAAGATAAGCCCAAGCTGGTCTTCCTCCCAGGAGGGTTTACAGCGAGGGTCATGCGACAATTTCAGACTTCAAGGGATGCCACCACTTGGCCGTGTCGTTTCAATATTCCCTATCCCAAGAGAGGTAGTGAGATGGCACTGGCAACAGAGTTTGTAGCCTTTTAAGTAGCTAAATAATATATTTTTTTTTCCTGATAGTGGAAAAATTACTGAAGAAAACAAGATCTGTAATTTCTTGGTTTAGCGTGTATCTGAATTCTTGCATGTAAATGAATAGACACAATGATACTTATGTCTGTCTGTTTCTAAGATTGTGATACCCTCTGCTGGCAAATATGTGAACATACAAAGCAAGCAGCTTTACAATAAGGGCTGAAACATCTCCTTAACAAAATATGTTTCTTTCTATCAAGACAGTTTCCTCTTACAAATGCAACATCGTCAACAGAGAAGTGTTTCATAGTAACCTATCGATTTTGACAAAGTTTTCATGGAAAAAATCATGATTTTTCTGGATGAGTTAAAATTACTTTGAAGTAAAATGCTTCAACATTACGGAGAAAAATAGTATTTTTCTCTGGATTCATGCGGTACTTCATTAACCACACGCTGTTATGTTTTATGCCTGGCACAGAAGCAGGTGATAACCTTCTTCTCTAAGTCTGTATGGCAATATGTTATTGATCAGGATTCATTTACTTACCAAAGGTATTTGGCAGCGGGCTGCCCTGATTTAATAGTTCCCTGAATTTCTGATTCTTTTTTTCCATCTTTGTTTTCCTAACTTTTCTGTCTTACAATATGAAAACGTTGAAAGGTTTGGAACGGGCTGGTGAGGGCTGTAAGCCCAGAAGCAAACATGCTCATGGCATATCAAAGTCCCACCACTTTTAAGCTTCTTGAAAGGGAAGGAATTGATTCCAGATTCTCAGGATGTGGCAAGCTGTGTTTAAAGAAAGTGTGTGCATTTATTATTTCAAGTCAGTTCAATTACAACGGGCTTGATTCCTTCCACCCCCCGTGTCACTCGATAATTTTATAACAGGCCTCTCTGAAGAAGTCATCTCCTCATCGCGGGATTAGATCCACATCTGTCCTCAGTAGGACAACTGGGTTATTCAGTCACTGGCCATTGCCACCAGGCTCCACTGCTTGTCCTTGAAATGACAAGCGCCCATTCAGACATGAACAGGAGTCCTTGGGAGAGTGCAGTGGCAGTAGTCTTAAAAATGGTTTACTGGATACTCTTGCTCACGTTTTCATGGCCAATTTGAGAGTTTTTGGTTGCTTAGTGATTGTTTAACACCTAGAAGGAGGTCTTGTCTGAGCACAGGAAAGTAAACCAGGATCTTGTGAGTTTACTTTGGTTCCTTTGGTTGATGCTGAGCAAGTCACTCAAACACTGTACAGTAACCACGGTAGCAACAATTTATGTATTCATTGGAAGAGGATGAAAAGTAATTAATTGGAATGCTGTGTACATATTTGGTATCCTGCTTATTTTTTTTTCTTGTGAGACTGTATACTGCAGACCAAGGGGACAACCTATAGTAACCACCCATTAACCGTCGCGCCTAAACTTGTAAGTTCTTTGGCTCATAGAATGAGCCCTTTGATTTCATTTATGAGTTTAAAAAGTTGTTCTTGAATTGAGTTCTTAGGGGGCACCAGCTCCAGTGTGGGTGGGCGCATTCATTAGTGGTACGGAAGGATATTTCACTGTACGTCTCTTCAGAAGGCGCTGAGCCGGGAGACCACCAACATGATTTCATGCAGAGGAATTTCCAGCCGTCTGACCAGAGGACTCCGCTTGTCTGGTTTGGATTTACATCAAGAGGCCAAAAATAAAAGCGCATTTAAATCATTAGCTTACATGTGATTAAATGCCATTCACCTCTTTCAGTAGCTACATCACACCTTGTGGTTAAATGCGTGAGGTGGGAAATGTCTCTCTTCATGTGCCGTGTGTGTATGTATACAGAAGATATGCACACACGCGTATAGGGCTGGAATTAAAACCGGCCTACATCAGTTTTACACTGTGGAGTTACTCCTGCTGAGAAGAGAGTCAAACCCAGAGTGTAGGTACGTGCACGGGCTGGATGGCATGCTCTGATCCATTCTGGAAGCCATTGCATACCTCCTTAAATAAGCAGAACCTCAGTTCACTCCAAAAGCCTACGCAGAATCTTTACAGTAATAACGGCTCTGTGGTGCAGACCCGTCGTGGCACCTGAGCCGGTGTGCGTAGCCGGGGTAGGAGCTTCTTGATGCTGGGGGTCAGCTCCTCTTGGCTTTAGCAGAGCAAGTTAAAAACGCTGTTTGAATACCCTTGAGTTGATGGGGAGTTTCCTGTGACAGGGACCTTGGATCAGGCTCTAACTGAGGACCAACATTAATGCTTTATGCTTTCTGCGTGGATTTTCAAGGTGCCATATAAATACATAGGTAAAATATATATATAAATATATATATATAAAAAATATAAATATATATTTATATAAATATATAAATATATGTGTGTGTGTGCGCGCGCCTGTATGTCTGAGTATCAACTTACCATTAAAATTTTTCCTTCTTCCTCTTTAGTTGCAGAATTTCCCTTTTCCACTACAAAACCCCACACCTGTCCAAGGCCCAGCACCAGCCACAATTTGTCCGGTGCTGTGACAATACTAAGTTTTCTCTGTCATGTGACCAGGAAGGACTAGAAATAGCTTTTAAAATTGTTCTAGAGAAAAGGACTTGCTGTGTGATGGAACATATCAGGATGACAGGTCTTTAACTTTGGCATTTTGAAGCACAAAAAAGCTATTTCAGAACATTTTAAACAAGCTTTTATGGCTCCCTCTAAGCTGAGTACTGTTGGGCTCGTGGTAGCTAAAGTGCCTGGCAGCTTTACAAAACCAGCCCTAATATAAAAAATACCCAGTCTTTAAAACATATGTAAAATAGCTTTTCTGCAACATTTGTGGCACATAAAGTACCAAATACATGTTGGTGAGTGTGATATAAAGCTTTTATTGCCATTCATTTGGGATGACCCATATAACTCACTCATGATATGTTAATAAAACCGTTCTCCACTCCGTCTCTTTATAAAAACACACATATAAAGACCACTAAAACAGTGGTGATAGCTGTGTGCTAACTTGTTAAGTCATACCGCAAGTTACATTTATCATCTGTCCTAAATTGCTTTATCTGCTTTCTGCCCAGTAATCAAAGACTGATTCTAAAATACTCAGAAACAGCAGTTTGCAAAATAAGTTTGGCTGAGAAATAACTTTTTGAAACTTCTCCTCAAAATCGTGCTGGCTGGAGGCCCAGAGCCATCAATATTCTGTCTGCTACCAGTGACAGCTTTAAGGACCAATATCTTTTGACCTGCCAAAACTAAGAACTGAAATTTTAGGCCATTGGAAGGAAGGGGTTTTCAGTTTTCTAAAGTGATAACAAACCATTGTCTTCATCTTGGAAATATGTATCTTTCTAGAGAATGTTTCTAAACTGTCCTATCATTTTGGGGCTTTTGTTCTTTTAAGACCTTGCTAATTAAGGTATGAAGATTTCCTGATAGAAATGTGAAAAATACTATTTGAAAGCAATACAAAACTAAAACTAAAACTCTGTGTAAGTCCAAATGTGATCAGACTGTGAGCCCTCCAAGGCAGGGGCTTGGTATGCCTGATTAACATGATTGGATGCAACCATTCCGGGAACAGTAAATATTTACAATTAATGCATTAGCAGACATCATTTTCTGATACATCTGTGCTGAGGTAGCTTTGAAACCCTGGCATCATAGGGAGGGAGAGAAAAAATGAAAGAAAATATATATATATATATACTTTTATATATGTTCAATACAGAGAATATGCAAAGCCCTAAAAAACAGTTGAAGTCAACGAGGTTGAAGATATGCTCAAATTAAGGCATGTTCTCCAGCCTTTGCTGATTCGGGGCCTATATGCACAGGCCCGGCCTAGACTGAAATACTTGCAACGGGAACAGTAGTTGGCAGACGCTGTTCTTTAAGAGGGAATTATTTCCCCTGTGTGTTTGAATATTCCTCCAAGTGCTGCTGGCTTTACTGGGATGCTTTGTTCTGTTTCCCAGCCGAGCTCCCATGCTCGCACACAGGAGCAGTAGCACAGCTGGAAGTGGATTAGAGCAATCTGGCGGCAGCAGTCCTGGGAGGAATTAAGCGCCTCGCTGCTGGAATGGGAGGCCTAAATTACATTATTATTTAGAATTGAGTTTTAACTTCATTGCTCTACGGTTTCGCACTGGTGGGTAGCTCCCCTCGTTGCGATATACTTGATGCATCTTAAGTATGTTCCCCACAGCAAGGACTTAGATGAAGTTATGGCCTTACTCAGTAAAGTGTCCAAATCTTATGTGAGCAAATGTCCAGATTTAAGCACCCAACTGGTCTTATTGTCCCGATTGTTCACAGGCTCATATTTAGCAATTGTAGATGAAGCTATCACATGATAGAGAGCCCAGTGACTGGCTCCTGGAACTCAGTTTGCAAAACTGTTGATGACTTCAAAGGGAGAAGGATTGGCCTGGAATCTGTTTTTCCCCAAACAGATTTTTTTGTTTTATGCATGCAAATGTTCTTCATAAAATAACAGAAGAGAAGAATGAGACATAAATGGAAATCAGAGTTGCTAATTTTCTTTATTAGATCAGATCACAAATAGTTGACCTTTAACTTGAAAAAAGTGCTGGGAATAAGGTGACTAAATGGGAATTGGAGACATAATTCTTTTCTAAATATCCCAATTCTTCTGATGGCAGAAAAACTTTCAGAATTTCATGGAGTTTGAGGCTAGAAGGAAGTTTGGGTTATTTACCATGATCTGCAAATCACGTCCCAGTCAGTTTTGCTCATTGGGCAAGCATGTTAACGTTTCATCCTTTGGAATGTAAGTTTTTTTTTGTACCAGAGCAGAAAATAAGAGAAACTGAAGGGTCTTTGATCCACAATGCCCCTTTAAGGGGGGAGTTTACTGGATGAGAGATGCCCAGCTGATGGCAATAGCTGGTCCATATTCTGCACTGCAGAGGAAGGGGAATCCTGGTGATTCAGCCAGTCAAAGCTGAAAAAAAATTAATTTCCTGGACCTTAACCTGGAATCAGGATGGCTCTGAACAAGTGAGGAAGGCATCTACTCAGCAAGACTTTCTGCACCACTCCAAAGCGTTGGTCCAGCTGTTCCTGTCTGTGGCAGGGAATGACCAGATGGCCATGGATAAGCCCCATAACACAGCTGATTAATTGCATATTGGCAGAAAAGATACTGTGATCTTTTCAAGCATCTTAAGTCTTGAGGCACGAGATTTTATTACAGTCTTTGTCTTAATGTTCAGTAGCAAATTCTCTGTGACATTGAGGATGGTACAGTCAACCTACCTTGGTCTTTGTGCCAAGACCTAAAAGATGATATTAGAGATTTCCAAGTGCCATGACTGGCCCATGTGACTCTGTCCCCCTCCAGCCCAGTTTCTCCTATTTCTGACAGAGCTGGATTAAGGGCTGCATTTCTTAGTCTCATTATAAACACCCCAAGGAGTAAGTCCACCTCCCCTCTCTCCTTGTTTGTTCCTTAAACGGTTCATTGATTTGCCAATGTGGAAAGTGAATTCGTCCAACTTCTAACTATTAGACCTTTTCACACCTTTGTTGGCAAGGCTGATGCGCTCCCTCACACTTCCCAGATGTTTTGTCCATGAGTGAGCGTTGGTGCACTCAGCCTTCTTTCCGATAAGCTGAATAAACAGACTTCTCAAACCTGACATTTTGAGGCTTGTTTCCAGTCCTTTAGCACCGTATTTTTGTTCTCCTTCACCCTCTTGCTCGAATTTTCAAAGCCTTTTTTAACTGGAGACACCAGAACTGGGAAAAATTGTTCTTAATAGTTGTTGCAACAGGGCTGTTGCAACAGAGGGAGTATGACCTCCCTACTGGTGCTTGAAAAATTTTCATACATCCAGTCATAATTATAACTTTTTTTGCTTCTGCTTCTTTCAGAGAGGTTAGGTTGAGGCATAATCATGATGATCCCTAAGTCATTTCATGGAGCTTGAAACAAAAAATTTCAAAAGCAAAGAAACAATGGAAAAGAATTAAGATGTGAGTCATTTGTAAATCTCATCATCTCATGTTTTTTTTGTATGTGAGTAACGATTTTCAAACACAAAGGGCAGAAAATACTGGAAACATTAAAATAAAACTGTTTGAGACTGAGATTTTCTAAGTGAACTGAGGGATTTCGGAACTCAGTAAGATTTAAAACTTCATTCTCAGGTGCTGCTAGCTGCACCGTTGCGGTTCCCTCTCCCGTGTCTTCACTCCACCACTGCTGAAGTGAAATTACTTAGTTGAAATCGATGGAGTGCAATTGGGATTATCCTGGTGTAAACAAAAGCAGACTTTATTCCTTTACATGCCTGGGACTGAAAGAAATAGGTATTAAAGATGCAAGCACCAACAGCCTGTAGAGGAACAATCTTCTTTGCTTAAATATTAGAACACAAGGGGTCCCCACAGCACTGTCACTAAAGCCCAGTTGCACTCTACCAGAGCTAACTTTACTCTTATTTTAACAGAGAAACATGTAGTTAGTTTTTCTTTGTTAGTCCCAGAATCATCCTGTTTGCTCTTTGCTAGTAAAAGAAAACTTTACAATCTGAGTAAACACACAGCATCTTAAAAATCAAGATAGCGGAGTGATAATCTCATACTATAAATATGTGGGTTTATAATCTGCAGGGCTTGATGGTGGATTTTTTTCAGGCTTCTGATGCAAATCAATCGTCTGCCGCTTGTCTGCAGTTGGTTTAGGGACACCTGCACAAGACTAGCATTGCAGAGGTCAGGACTAGGCCCTTGGGGACACGCTCTAGAAATGATGCTTGTCGCTTACGTGCTGCTACAGAGTTACGATGATTTGTGAAATGCAAGTTAGGTACTGTTCTTCCTGGGGCACTTGTAGGCCAGTAGTTTTACATTCACTTGTTTCCTGCCCTCAGGGTCACTTGAACTCCTAAGAGACTTGGAAATGAACCCTTCCTTTGGTGTCTTTCTAACACCTGGATTTTCTTCTTAAAAAAACAGCATTTGAAGGTTCTCCAACTGCATTCCTCATGATAGCATTACAAGTATTACATTTATTTCTTGCTTCCACTCTAAAACCAAATAAGAAAAGGGAGGGAAGAAACCTGAGTTTTTAGTCTAAAACTAGAAACAAGTCAAAATGAATTTTCTAGATGCTTGAAAAATATGTTTGATTTTCTTTTTAAAGACATTATCAAATCACCTGTTTCACTAGGTTTAACTTGAGAGTAGGACAGATGGTACCACAAAAATAGGATGGTACCTCTTTTTTTCACTATATTTACAGTTTATCCCCCTCAACCTGAAACATAGGTCCATGGCTGGTGCATTACTGCTTTTACCAAGGTAAAGTTTGTGGCTGAAGTGTGCTATTATCCTTTTTTTGTATATGGGAAGTTGGAAAGCAGAGAACTCGATGTAGTAAGCCTTGAGAAGAAGAGTCTCAGGTATCCTAAATCCAGGTAAGCTCCTTAACTCTTGGATCATCATGCTCTGGTTTAGGAAAGAGTACCGGGGTAATCAAGGTCTCAGTCTCTCTCTCTGAGACTGAGAAATACTTTCTGTGGTTTTTGAGACAGGTCTGTCAAAATATCCCTAACTTTTGGGATGAAGTTGTTATCACTTCACATCATCAAGGGTTTGTAAATGGGGTGGGGAAGGAAGGGAAGGGTTGAGGAATGATAAAGGAGTGATCATCTCACCTAAGTCTGTCTAAAAGTTATACAGTAGCCATTCAATAATCCCGGCTTCTTTTGTGATCAATGGTAAGGGACATAAATCCATTTCTAAAGGGCAGTTTAATTTATCTTCAAATATGGATCTAAAGCTGGGAGAACTTACTTTGAAGGTGCCTGTCTTTCCTTGACTATCTATAAAGGAGACTTGGACAACTAGGTTGGACTAATAACCTAAAGCCTAGATGGCTAAAGGTAGACAGGGTGAATCTTATCCATAAGTAAATCAATAGATTTTTTATGTGTCTGGGTTCCTAAGGTTGCTTTGGGTATCTAAGGGCTGTATTTCTGCTCCATGTTCCTCTGAGTCTTGAATGAAGTGCTCCTGGGGTTTAACACCTCCATTTCTCTCACTGGACACACACAGAATATATGTGCCAACATGTATGGAAAATATGTACCTATTTATGTCTGGTTTAGACCATGTCTGAAAGGCAGATTATGACCAAAGTTGCGTAGTTGTTTTCATGTGTGCACCTGTGTCCGTGTGGTTTATCCCACTGCTGGTGTATGCTCACCTGAACACTGACCGGGAGTAAAAATCCCTTTTCAAGTCCCAGCTCTGAATGATCTGGAGGGTGAATATGAACCCCTGTCCCCTAGGAGAAACTCCTAACCAGGAAAGTAGAGTTAAGGAATAAGAGACACCGTATACTATGTATCTTCTGTGTACACAACTAGGTGTTGGTTCATTAAGTGAGTAGAAACAGACAGATCACAACTTTTCAGCATGGTTGAATGGGCATTTACCTTTATTGTGGGAACATGCTGAAGTGTCTGTTCCAGTGAATATTGAATTATTTATCTAGAGTGAAACATCTTTAATAGGAGAGGTGACTCAGCCCAGAAACTCCCTTTGGCCCAGAGTTAGGCATCTAAATGCCTTGGATGCATGGGAGCATACAACCTCCGTCCTTCTGCTCTGCATTTCCAATGGCTCTTAGTGACTGCCCACTCATTTGCCTCTCAATATAGACGCTGCTCAGAGCTGGGGATTTTACAAGGCAGGAACATGCCTGGAGAGGATGTTGCAATGCTCAGGTTGGCAATGTACTTGCCCTTTGGGGAGTAAGACCTAATATTTAAGTAACTTTAAAAAAATGGGAGGTATTACCCTACATGACTTAGGTGAACTGTGAAATTATATTCAAAGGGTAGGATTCATCTCGCCTAACCTCACCTCCCTGAAAGTTAGGTGTCTAGTCTGAGCTAGTCCTTTAGGCTTCGTCTGTAATCCAGGCAGTGAGAAGGGCATGTGTGGAGTGAGTCACAGCAGTTTAAATCAGGTGTCTCAGGCAGTTGGAAGGAATTGCCCTCTGGAGACGCTTGGTACCTCCAAGCGGAGAGGGAACCTACATAACCAGCTTAGACAAGACACCTGACTCTTAGACGGCTGAACAGAAGAAATCAAGGCAGCGCTCAAATCTCAAGGGTTATATTGAAATCACAGGGAGAAAGATAAACTGTTCAGTATGTAATACAGTGGCGCGCATATTGCAGTCACAGATCCTCCATGTGAGAAGGATTAATCCATACAGATTAAAGTTACAATACTCTGTTGAGCCTGCCTGAAAAAAAATGAGCAGGATGGAGAAAAAAGAGGGTGAAAATATGTATTCTTGGTCTTTAATCAGACTGTCAGACTAGTAGAATGATATTATTTTCTTACCTTAAATTGCTGTTTCTTAGCTGGTTTCCCTCTCATAGCAGAAAACAGTATTGGGTCTCATATAATATCAAACTCTGTGAATCTGGAAGTGATCAGGAAAGGTGGTTTGTTTTTTTAAAGGAAAAATAAATCTCAGATTGTTTGTGTGAGACTGTGAATATTTATGTACTGTTCCCCCTTTTCCCTCATTGCGTATTTCACCAAGTTCATTTGCGTGTGTTACAGGATAAATCTTACTGGAGGGCAGTGGAAGAAAGCAGTAAAAAGGAAAAGCATCAATCAGTGATCCAGGGTAGCAGCAGGAATCGTTGTTCATTTTTGTACGTGGATCATTGTTTGTTGAACTTGCCTGGGCTTGGCAATTAAGAAACTTGCAGTTCTGCTGAGGTCAGTCTCAGGTGGTTTCAGATGATGGCTACAAAAGCCATTATGGTGCTGAGCTTCGATGACTTTGAAGCCTTTCTGTCACTGTGCTTTCAGTGGTGTTCACTTACGAAGAGGGCCACATATATTTTGCTTTGGCTTGGAGAATGTTCTGTGACAAAATGTTTATTTGACAAAAACCGCCACGGGTGGTGTGAGTAAACAGAATTTTGGCAAAATTAGTAAACTAATTATTGGCAAAGGTGGGTTGAATTTGGCGAATAATGACTTGTTTTGAAAAGTAAAAGTATCTTCTCTTAAACTTTTTGAAACAAAAGGTTATTCTCTTTTTAATGTGGAAATTATATGCTAATTTTGAAGATTACCAGCACGTTAGCAGTGATGTGAAAATGATTGAATGTCTCGGCACAACTTACTTAACCAACCATCCCAAAACTTGGCTTTCTTTTTGTGTTCATGTTTGTTTGGAAATCTTATGTTATTTTGCTTTAAGTTTGTTTAAAAAATTGGACTAGTTTTGCTCTTTTTTAATGTAAATCAATTAGGTTTTATGTTCAATTTGGCCAAAGAATCAATTATTCTTATTGCTCTTATTGTGCCCTCTATGCTTTGCATCTCTTCCCATAACAACTATCAAGTAAAATCCTCATCCTGCAAATGGTTTCCCTCAGACACATAAAATAAGAGTCATCTTACCTAATTTTAGCTATTTTAAATTTAGGTAGCCAGTCTGCCTATTCTCAAAAGAGAAAGAGAGAGAGGCTCCTCTGGTGGTAATTCGGCTTTTCCTGGGCTACTATTTTAGGACGGAATGATTTGCCTTCCAGTGGCTCCTTCAGGCCACAGAGATCAGTGTTTATGCGCTTTGTCTGCTTTGCTATTTCTCCTCGTCCCGGCATTAAACAAGGAAGGAAATATTTGGAGTTCAAGGAAGGGGAAGAAGAGTCCTCATCTGACCTCTGCAAATGCTGTGGGTGTGGGCAGCCTGAATCGGTTTTACTTTTTCCGAACCATTTTTCTTTTACTACTTTCTAGTTACTTTCCATTTTGCTTCAGCCTTATTTGACCCACAGAAAATAGAGATGGAAATGACTGATGAGGCTGGAAGTTCTATGGCCGGTATTACTTAGGAGGTCGGATTAACTGATTATAGTAGTCCCTTTTTGCTTTAAAAGCTGATGGAGAAATCCTAACCCCACTGAAGTCAGGAGCAAAACTTCCACGGGCTTCGGTATGGCCAAAATTTCACTCTGAGTACCTAGTAACGTATCTTTGTCATCTGGCCCTCCCCTTGACTTGCAGGATTTCTCCATGCATTACATTTTCCAATGTTTTGTTCAGTTGTGGTATAAGTGCTTCAAGACACAAGGATTTCTCTTTGTCCCCTGGAAATAGTTGCACAGGCTAATAGTTTAAGGAAGTTCTTGCTTGAAGAGTTGAGTAACAGAGCCAAAGTCTGTTCTTGGTTGAACTGGAGTAAATATGGAATAGCTTGTTGACAATGCGGAGTTACTCCTCTTTTATGTCAGCGTAACCGAGAGCACAATTTTGCCAATTGTTAACTTTTGTTACATTATTTGTGTTTCTGTGCATGTCAGGGTTTGTTAATCTCATTCTTCAACATCAAGTAACCTTTTGCTGAAAACAGAGCGTCATTGTGAATTAGGTATCATCAGCTAAATTGAACCTCACCCTGTACATTTGACAGATGGTAATATATTCATTAAGTGTTCTGTGGTTGCTTTGAGGTTGAAAAGTGCTATTTTTCTGGCTTCTAACTCAGGATTCTTAAGTAAAGTTGTATAAAAGCATAGTTTTGAAGGGAAAAGGAAAATCACAAAAAGCTCGTGAGGACTTTCTATTCGTATCGTTGTTTACTATTGGTGGGATGACACAGCAGGACTGTGATTGCTATAAGTTGTCTTTTAGGTAGCCCAGAGTGGAGTAGTGAAGGGTGAGAGAGATGGTTCCACCATGGATTTTATATATATACAGGTAGGACTTCTTGGAATTTTAAGTTATATAAAATACATCACTGTGGAAGCAACATGATGCTGTTGCCTCTGTGCTGTCCAGAAAGACAGTTTCCAGGAGTTCAGACATTGCAGCTGTTGCACAGCATTGCAGCTGATGACAGGGCTCCTCGTACAGAACTGGTCGCATTTGGGATCTCTAAATTCATACTGAAAGTCTGCAGGGTGGGGAAGCAATTGGAGGTAGAAATTCCAAAAGCAGCACAGAGCCACATTCTCAGGCATAGTTCCACTTGGTGTTGTAATATTGAATCCTCCACCCTGACATTACCAAGTCAATCACAGAATCACAGAATGGTTCGGGTTAGAAGGGACGTTAAAGATCACCTAGTTCCAACCCCCCTGCCATGGGCAGGGACACCTCCCACTAAACCAGGCTGCTCAAAGCCCCGTCCAGCCTGGTTTTGGCAAGGCTGAGATTAGACACTTCAGGGAAAGTTCTCCACACAGCTGATTTAGGGGTCACCTAAACCAGGTGTAGAAGAGAGGACTCCACTGACTACAGAGGAGGCTCAGGGTGTTTAATTCAAACCTAGTCATTTAGTTTACTCACTTCAGGGAAGATTAATCCCACTCCTTGGCTTTCAGTGGAGCCTCAGCTGTTATCAGCAAACATATTTAGTTATTTAATGATGTTTCCAAGAGGATAAGTTGCCAAGGGAATTAGCTGCTTAGCCACTTCTGAAATTCATTGTGGGTAGTACGTTCACAAATGGGGAATTAGTCACTTTTTAGTTAGTCACATCTTTTCAAATGTCTTCATTCAGTCTAGTGCTGTGACTGGTATTCACAAGACCCCTGCCCTGGTGAGTGACCGCTGTCCCCTACGTTTTCAGTGGAGACAATATATAAAGTCATCCAAATTTTCACAAAAAAGCCATAGTACGGGAGGGTTAGAATTAAATCTTGCTTCTACTGGGTTTGCTTGGTAATACGAACCCAGACAGACTCTTTCCCCAGCAAGAGTCCCAAACCCTTCAAAGCTGTAGGATATTCTAAGGAGGTTATTTCTTGGTCTCTGTTCACGTTTTTTCACCTTGCACATGATGTCCAAATATCAACCAGATAAGAGAGAAAATGAGAGAGTTAGTTTTTCTGACTTTTACCTGTGGTGTTAGCCTTCAGCTGTGATCCACTGAATGTTGAGTCATTTATGGAAAGTGAAACAGTTCAACAGGAGATCTGTGCAAATTACCTGATGCTCCACTGGTGGGGTCTCATGTGGCGGAACTGGGCTGACATCACATTGAAAAGGCATTTGAAACTCAGTCTTTCACTTTCCAGGAAAATGCTCTGCCTATACCACTGGTAAAATCACAGCACTTCTCCCAAAATTTTTTTGTAAGAAATTAAAAACTGACTTGCTTTTGATACCTCTCTCTTCTGGGGGGTCACAGGTGAATTCAAACATAAATTGGGTTTCCCACCCACGCCAGCATTATATACTTGGCGCTCTCTGAGATGTGGGGGCTAGAAGCCTCTTGCTTCAATATTTTTTAGATTCTTTTATGCATCCTCCTTCTTTGAGTGGGGATTTCCCTGAGCGCCTTCTCAAGGAATCGAAGACTTCAAATCATATAGGTAAATCTGAATGTGTCAGGGCACCTAGAAAGTGGGATTTGCAACATGGATATTTGCATATGGATTTCAAAAAATGCCTTGAAAACAATCAACAGGCTTTAAAAATCTGATCCTGTGTACCTACACTCCATTTAAATGGCAATTTTAGGATCGTAATTCTCTTAGCTTTTCAAAATTCTGTCACTATTCAGAAGGAAGAAAGGCAGTTCTCCCTTTTTCATTACTCTTCTATTTTCATGGCTTTTCTCAGAGATTTAGTAGGATCAGAAGAGTTTTGATTAAATGGGGTCATTGGAGTCACAAGTAGCGGTCCAGTTCTTGATTATCAGGATATGACGTGGTCCTGACCGTGTGGTGATTTCACTGCGAGATGTCAGGATCCTGTGGGTTCCAGCAGAGCCTGTGAATTGGGTCACAGATGCATTGAACCCTGAACATACGCTTCTTTCTGGCCTAACGCTGCCGTATGCAAGTGCCAAGTATGAATTCAGATAGATGTTTTTCCCACTGTCACAAATAGGCTTCACTCCAGGCATTGTTTTTGAGACAGCCATGACGCACTTTGATATATCAGTAAGAGCGAAAAAAAAACCCCAACCCTAATAAGTTCCAGAAAAGTTACATAAACACATCCCACCTGATGCTCCTGTCTTCGTACACACACCTAACCGACCCCATGAGCTAGCACGAAGCATCTCATGTAGTACTGATACTGGAAATATTGCACAGATGACTCAGAGAACTGCAGATCCTACTGGGTGAAGGGGATACTGGAAAATGCTCAGCGTTAAGCCAGTTCTCTAAAATCTGAATGTGCAAAATTGAATTAAATCACAGTAATTCGATTCCATTGTCTCTAAATGAATTCATTGTAAGAGGACATAGTCTGAGGCTGCCCAAGAGAAGGAGGACTATCTATTCAACAGGTGTTATGGGTCAGACCAAAAAGAGATTGCTAAATCTTTTGAGTGTTGCCACATGGGGTATATTACATGCTATACAGTTATTACCCTTCAGCAGAAGTTGTGTGGCGGAGCACAGCTGCAGATGATTAAAGTCACCACTGCCAGCATCTGACAGCAGAATGTCAGTGTCAAAATTCAATTTGAATTGATTAAATAAGGGATGGCAACACTTTTGTTTTATGGATGGCAACACTTCAGTCGCTTTAGATGCTCTGCTTTCAGAAATAAAATTCTTTCCCTCCCTGCTATGTTTGTTGGGGTGTTTTCAGTTGGATCGCAGTCATTTCTCCAGTCAATCAATTAAGCCAGGATTTGCCACTGTGTCTAAGAGTCAGCCACAAAAGAGCTGGTATGGTTCCCTGGTGCTTGGCCAAGAGGCTTCAGTGGGAGCAAGACATCAGGCAGCTTAATCTGACTTCCACCACTGGCACAAGGTTTAATGGATGTTAGGGCAGCAGAGAAATCATGTTCTGTGGTGTTCAGCTCCTGCTCTCTCAATGGCCCCGTACACGCCGCCTTTCTCCCCGTGCCAAGAACACAGGGGCGGCTGACAGCAGAGCCAGCGGAGCTACCTGTGCCAGCAAGCTGCTCTACACGGGGTGATCGCGGCAGCCTTCTGAAGCCTACGTTGTGCTCCATAAATATATTTATCTCCACAGGCCTTGTAGTGCTACACCGCCTGAGTAACTTGACTCATTGAGTAGTCTCCCCTAAGTTAAATGGCAGTAAGTTACTCGGAGATATAAGATTTTACAGGATTAGGCCTTAAATGCTGACTCCAGGCCAGATCTGCAGCAGGTATAAATCACTGCAGGTAATTTTCACCAGCTGAAATTCTGGCCCCAAGCCCATGAGTCATGTTGTTATTTTTTCACATTGTAAATTCTTGCTGTTTCTTATTTATATTGCTTTAGCACTTTGGGGCGCTTGTCAGGGGCCAGGACCCCATCGTGCTTGTCACCCTTCAAACAGAGATGCAAGAGATCCTTCTTGCCCCAGAGTGTTTGCAGTTTAAATAATATGCAAACCTGGGTACAGTCATTCAGCTTTCTCTAAGTGCATTATTACAATCAAGTTTTTCTATTATACTGCTGGTAAAGCAAAAGAACACAAATTCTGTGCCTGGGTTGATATTTTTAAGTAAAAAAAATTACACTTTACTGTATATTATGTCTAAGTGGCATTTTAAGCCTGGAGTTTGTTGGAGCCAGCAGCAGTGTGGGACATGGTCTTTAGTAATTGAAGCGAGAGCTCCGAGGGCTCTTCTCCAATGTGATACCCAATTTGAGACATACCAAAAAGAGAATTTGCACCTAAGTTGAACCTGAAGTGAAGAGAATCTTAAGAGCGGCTGAATATCTCATCTCTTTTGTGTAGTGTTGTATTTAATTATTGTTATATTACTTCGTTTCTGTTTTGGTGTATCTTCCATCTCTGTAGAGCTCTGGTTAGCATCTCTGAAATTATTGCCATAGCCTTTAATTACTCTGGAAGGGGTTTAAAAGTAGTAAACCTACAACTTTTTAGAGCTGAAGTAACGCTAGAAAGTTCCTCTTCATTACAGTCCTACCTGGCTGCTTAGAAAAATAACGTAGCGATGTACAGGGCTCCAATTTACTGTGCGATGGCCTCAACAGACCAGAAAAATATCATAGGGTGAATGTGTTTTGTTGGTGTAAAGCTGTTCTTTCCTTCCATGATCCCTTTCACTGTTGGGTTTTTTTTTTTGCTAGTTTCTTGTGTCCCCTTTTCCTATGGCAGGATGAGCTTTACCCTCAGGCAGGCCTTACTGGGCTACTTTGTCATCAGATTGTGTAGGCATTGAAGCACAAATTAAAAACAAAGAAATGGTTCTTGGCTGTTTTTTTTCTAGATACTACCATAGGCACTGACAATGAGTGTTTCTAAGTAATTCTTACTCTGCCCTAATCACTTATTCATTACTTTTTGGCAAAGCCCTTGAAAGAGGCTTGGTGAAGGCTCTGAAGAAGCTGGATGACTATCTGAGAACCCCTCTGCCAGAGGAGATTGATGCAGACAGCACTGAAGAGGAGAAAGTGTCTAAACGCAAGTTTCTGGATGGAGATGACCTGACTCTTGCTGACTGCAACCTTCTGCCCAAACTCCATGTTGTCAAGGTAAAAGATGTCATGCGATGGTCAAAGAAGACTTATAGAATCATAGAATGGTTTAGGTTGGAAGGGACCTCAAAGATCATTTGTTCCAATGCCCTGCCATGGGCAGGGACACCTCCCACTAGATCAGGATGCTCAAAGAGACCAGGTTGCTCAAATCTGACAATGAAGTGTCCTGCTCCGAGAGCTGTGAACTAAAGCCAACATGTATTTCAGCAGAGGCATCTTAAGTCCTAGAAGAGCAGAGTTCGAAACACGCTTTTGCTCCTCAGTGTTCCTATAGTTTGACTTAAACAACTTTGTATTTAGTACATGGGTAAATTATCCCATCTCTAATTAGTGGCAAAGACGATATTAGGATCTAGGTGTCACATCTCTTTATTTTTACCCTGCTGCAAGTGGCAGCATATTTCATTTTAATTAGTTCCCATTATTCTTAAGAGACATGTCAAAACTTTATTCAGTTCCCACTCATTTGTAACTTAAGAGCAGCAGTCCATCTTTTTGGGGGAATATTTGTTCCAGCTGGTATTTCACACAGAGAAGTTAACAAATCAAAGTCACTGCCGAGGTCCAGGATTTAAGATGTACAATGGTCGCTGGTATAGTGCAAATGGTGTACATCATCTTGACTTCTTAATGTTGCATTGATTTAATTTATCAGATTACATGTTTCTTTAGAATAAAGCAAGTACCTGGCAGACCTTGGCAAGCAAGAAAGCTGGGAATTAAGGCCAAGTCATGCATCTAATTTGGTTCTGTGAGTCAAAACATAGACTGAACCTGGAAGCTGACTGCACACATGCAAAAAATAGAAAAAAAAAAAATAAAAAAAGTGCATATGTGACCAGGTAAAAAATGTGATAATGTCCTCACAGGTCTAGCTCTTTTCTTGGCTCATCTTCATTGGTGACGTTGGAGTCAGACAATGCAAAATGAATGTGTGGCCCCTTACTGGTTCCTGTCTCCCTGGATGAAATGAAAGTTGTCAGAAGAGAATTAAAATCTTTCTCAGACAATCATAGCCATAGGATATTGCCTGAAAAGCATTTTACAGATGCAAGAAAAGCGTAAATTATTAAGACTTTTTCATTTGATGGAAGATGTGTGCTGGAAATTGTGAAAATCTTGACTTAAGTCGCCTAGCAGGTTTTATCTTCCCCATGTGTGTGTGAAGCATCACTGAAGGCAAGAATGCTTAATTAAATGCAGTTTAGGACAGGATTTGGACTTGCATATACCAAGTGGATCCTGGTAATAAAAACAAATCACAGTC
Organism: Dromas ardeola; assembly: GCA_013398915.1. NCBI lineage: Eukaryota > Metazoa > Chordata > Aves > Charadriiformes > Dromadidae > Dromas > Dromas ardeola. Next base: position 1,063,441 of record VYZM01023510.1, read on the forward strand.
ATTTCTGAGAACATGACTGTCCTAAGAAATCTGAGATGGAAAACGGCTCTACCATGTGCTTTGAAAATAAAGGGGAACTCTGTGGCACATATGTATGTAATTTATGCCCAGGAACAATTTTATACTGTCAGAAAAATTAGAGATTGGAAGCACCCATTAAATCAGCTAATCCATCCCTTCCTATCAGCTAGTTCATTCTGTCACCACAGGATTATTCTATATGGTATATTCTTACAGGAAAACTGAAATATCCCAATACAGCAAGCTACTTAACCAACCAACTAGCTTTAAGCACAGATTAGTCCTATTGACTTCAATGGGACTATACAGGTGCTTAAAATTAAGTATGCACTTAACTATTTTCCTGAATAAGGGCCTAAGTGCTTTTAGAAATCGAAAATTTCGCTTGATAGACAATTTCCTAGTCTAACAAGTCTTGAAATAACCATTTTCTCCCCCAGTTTATCCTAATACTCCTGTTTCTAATGTCTGCTAAATCATCTTGGTTTCTCAATCATGGTGCCCATACCACCCTGAATTTTGCCTTTGCATGAACACGGATACAGCTTTCCAACAGCTGTAGGTGGTTACATCCTCTGACACCATTGGCCAGGGAAAATATATTACATATATTAAAAACAGAAATACAGTATATAAAATATATAACATAATGGTAAATATAAATATTATAAGTAATATGAAAATATGTTTTATATAATTGCTACTAATGCCTTTCTCTTAAATCTATCTTGCTTTTTATGATTCAGCTAATCAGCTCTTTCTTACGTGGCATCTCATCTTTAAATGATGTACTTAAGACTGGTAAAAAACACCAAAAAATAATACGGTAAAATTGATGAACTTCAGGTACCAGAAAAGTCATGATTTGGTGACAGTAGCCAGGCCATTGATTTAGAGTGTCCTCAGGCCAAGTAGCATCCTTGCAAGACAGGGGACAACCAACAGTCACTTTTCAGGCTTTGCTATTGTAAGTCCCTGAATGTCCAAACATTTCTCTCCTTTGCTATTAATTATACGACAAGAAAGAGTAAGAAGCTCTCTAAAAAGGAAACTGGAGATATATCACCAGCTTTTTTCCCTCTTTTATCTTTGGTTTAGATCGTTGCAAAGAAATACCGCAACTTTGAGTTCCCAACAGAGATGACGGGGCTGTGGCGGTACCTGAAGAACGCGTATGCCAGGGATGAATTCACCAACACCTGTGCGGCCGACAAAGAAATTGAGCAAGCCTACGCGGATGTGGCCAAGCGGCTCAGCAAGTCCTAACTGACCTCAGCGGTGGCTCAGTATCCCCTTTTACAGACTCTTCTCCCTGTTGCCTTAAGACATACTTTATCATTATGCTATCTGGTTGGCATCCCTATAACTTCACCTGTTCAAGTGTATCGATCAGGGACAAATCTGCTGCTCCCCGGAGAAAAGAGAAGGCAGCTCCGGTGTGGGGAGTGGAGACCCTTTCAAATCCGAATGTAAGATCTGGCTCAACTAGTATTATTCGCAATCAGTATTGGAAATGAGTCCACTTTACTAATTTCTTGTTTCATGCTGGGGGTATATCACCACCTGTTTTCTTTGCAGTTTTAAAAATAGGAGCTTAGTTGAAATTTCAAGTAAGAGAGTTAGGAACACACAGAACGGAGTCTTCTGTAGGTTATTTCAAGGACGCTTTTCCCCCCCGTGCTGTTGAGATCCTTGAGGCAGAGCAAAATATGAGAGGGAGAGGGGAAAAAAAGGAGTTTGACCCAAAAGGAGAAATGCTCCTAGCAGTTATATTTTCAATTAACTCTCTGAATGCATATTCTGTCTTAGCAGGCCCAAGAGTTTATAGGGTATTTATTTTTAACTTGGCTTAAGAGGGGGAAGCCTGAGTGGATATGTCAGACTTGCAGATGCTACTTTGCATAAAATTTGCATGATGCTGCTGAATCCGAATGTTTAAAGTGCAAGGGAGTGAATGAGCAATTGAGCAGGCAGTCCTTGGAAGAGCGGGGCTAGTGCCAAAATGCCAGTGGATCGGCGAGTTGGTAGACACACAGACGCAGCAATAACGGGGGCAGCATATTGACTCCAGCGAGTAGAGAGGGAACTGGCACAGCTAGCCAAACCACGTAGGATATTGTCGTCTTGACTGTGTGGTTGCCAGTTCCTTTATATTTGCTATCTTGGGAAACTTGGATAGGCAGGAGAAAGCTGTCGCTGCGCACGAATTCCAGGCAGGGGAAGTGCTTTCTTCACGTTGGGCTCCAGGTGGGTCGCTTTCAAGCCCTCATCGTCTCACCCCAGGAGAAGTTTGCTCTGCGAGCCTCAAAGAGGGAAGGTTAAAATGGAGTGAGGCACACTTCCAGCCAGAAATTCCCCAAGTATGCTAGCAGAAATCCATGCATGACGCCTCAGTCCCGCTCATCCAGGGTTTACCGATCCAGGTTACATGATTCTGAATTAGGATTGTTTTCTAAAACTGATTATTTTGTTCTATCTGTAGCGTCTGCCTGCCGCAATCTGCTTTATACTAGTGATTATTTGCACGTTACTGTAGCAAATTCAGAATGACAGCTCTTTTGCATGAAAATCACACGCCCCGATGTGTACCAGTGCACATGGCTCTCGATTTTCACTTTGGGGGGGATTTATCCTTGTTTTCAAAGATAAAATAAAGCTGAGCTGTAACCTGATGTGGCTCCCCTTCTGATCAGAGCTGCAAGAGCTGCACTGATTTGAGGGGAACCCCAAGTTGCTGAGCTGTAACCGAAGAGGACCTCGCAGCAGGCTCGTTTGCAGCCAGAGAGCTGGAGAACTGGAGACCGCATCGACAGCCAGCCTCTGCCGTGTGATGCTGATGACAATCTGAAGCCATCTTGTTGCTTTGATGGGATTATTCCGCTTTTCACACTAACCCAGCTGGGAGCAGAACGTTGCTCGTTGTCTGTGAAGATAGTTTGTGGTTGGCTATTGTTTTGCATGCAATGGTCAATTTGTTCAGAACTTTCCCAAACCTTGGAAGAAAATCCATGAACTCCCAAGTCTTCCCCTAGAACAGGCTATTTTAACAACGGCTAGACTGCAGGGCAAAGGCTCGCACTCTTTAAAATATTGCTGAGAAATCAGCTGGCTCCGAGAATGCTAATAGCAGCCAGAAAAATCAAATGAGATTAGAAGTGTCTGTGCAAGCACATGTGGCTTGTTAAAAACATTTCTTCATGAGATTGGAATTATTTGTGATTTTTCTTTTTTTCTAAATTAAGGCATTTATTTATTTATTTATTTTAATTGACTCAGTCCTTTCCGTCTGTCTTTCTGGTTTTGTTTTCACTCAGCATGCTGGTCAAGATGGCTCTGTCTATTTATAAAAGTGTTATTAGCGATGCTCTGCAAATTCATTTCTAGTGAAAAATCTTCTTTATCTGATGAATGGTCACTGGGATTTTTTTTTACTTTCAGTACGATTTGGCTGGGAGCATGCCAATCAACAGAATCTACATTTTCTCAGTTGTCTTTTCCAGATTTGTACCTCAATTAGTGGCTTTGCTTAATCACAGCTGCAGTGAATCTTTGAATAAAGACGCAGAGGCAGATGCAGATTCTTGCTCTGTGCTTCTTGTATTTAGCTCCTTAAAGAAGATTGTCCAAACGTTCAGCAGATCTCAGGCAGGGTAAGTGAAAACCAATTCAGGGTCTCTCCTGATTTTCTGTCTCTGTGAATCTGCACCAATTTGCTGGATCCCATGGTTCTGAAATGTTCTAGTATGTCTTACTTTAGTTTTCTAGAAGAGGGCCAAAACACAGTTGATCTCAGCCACTTCAAAGTGCATCTGTTTTTAAAAAATGATGTTTAAAAATGGTTGGGCTTCTACCAAAAAGAAAATGAGCTTTTTGTAAGATGATTCGCTTGTTCTTAAAGTGTTTTTAGGATTTCATTAGAAAACCTAAAAATCCCCAAGCTACCTTCCTTTTAATTAATAATAAAAACATCCTTAAATATCTTCCTTTTTCTGATAACGCCTCCAAAAAATCTAGATATAATGTATTGATGGATATGGGAAAGACAATGTGGAAAATTAAATAGTTTTCGGTTATCGTGCCTGTTCTGTGTGAATTCAAATCTCGCTCTGCATCCTAACTGTGCATCTTACTCATAGCCCTGTTATAGGCTGATCCAAGATTATGGACAGGTTCAGGCATTCCCTGACCTTTGTTTGGGTTTGAAATCCAAGCGCATGTTTTCAGATCTGTAACTTGCGCTCACCTTTGTGCTTTTTGGCTTTAGCCATAGTCAGAAGCAGGAAATACTGGAAATCCTACATAGAAAAGTGTTTTGCTAAGATTTTGAGCTCAGTTCTCAAGACTCAGGATCCATCACCAGTGAGATTTTAAAGGGCTCCAGACTCCTTTAGGCAGGGTATTTTTGGTGACCTTCCATTGTATTTAGAATTATAAGTAATAAATATTAATCATACAGGATTGTATATCTACATTGGCAAGGCAGCATTTCTGAAAAGAATCTAAGTGACAAGACAGACATTGCAGATTTACAATAACTTTGTTCATAAATTTTTTGCAAGATGTAAAGAAAGACATAGTGCAGAGGGGGAAGAAGCCAACAATGTGGATTTAATCATCTACATTTCAGAAATGCAGACCAAATGTCTGTAAAGATGTCCATTTCATCCAAACATTTCTTAGATACTTATTTCAAAGCTCCCTGTTCAGTCAATCCAACACTCCATTCATATTGGAGCTAATATTGATTTTTCTTCTATTAGCAGTGGTATGGGAGTGCTAGAGGATCCCAAATATTAGTTTCTCTTATTTTCTGTTAGGCTATTTGAATTGCCAAGAGGTCATCTTGCTGTACAGGTAGGACTAAGGAAGTATCTGTTTGAAGACTACTTAAAAGAGAACTTCTGACTAACATTTTTTTTTTTTCCAATAGAAAGAATCATATACTGATATTGCTTTATCAGGACTGGTGTGGAATAGAGAGCTACAGGTTACCAGCTCTTCTATGTTTGCATCAGCTGAAAAGCCACTGCCATGGAGGAATGACAGCCGATATCACAGAGAAACCAGACATCTTTGTTTCCTACAGGAAAGTTCAGCTGAATTGCACATAGCGTTTATTTTGAATATGTATTTATTTTATTTTAAGCCCTAGCCACCTTTCCTCCTCTCTGGTCCCTGCTCAAAGTCACCTCAAGTTAGCCATACCCGTTCTGCCGTTTCCTCGGTGCTGAGTAGCAGGATGCTCATGGATGGGCACACGGGGAAGCGCGGTGCAGCGTAACCCGTCCGTCTGGTGGGGTGAAGCAGAGAGAGCCCCCTTTCTGCATCGACTGAGTTTGGCTAATTAGCCGAGTTTAAAGTATTGCAAAAATTTAGGCAGTGGAAATCCCACTTACGTAAAGCCCCGTAAACACATGGAAACATTCACTTTTTAAAATGAATTGTTGTTTTAAAGAAAAAAATAACCCCGACGTCTTGTGTCCTCCTTCATGTGTATTCTTTTAAGCATCAGGAAGTTTGCATTTGTTTATTGTTCTGCTAGATATACTCATTCTTCTTGAATTGCGTTTGATATTAAGAAACATATTTCCAGTAAGATTGTGCCTTTCTGCTGAATCTTTCATCTCTTCATTAATTTTGATGTCTGCAATGACCTAGCGATTCCAGAGGAGGCGGGAAAGCTGTGAGGCTCATACTTGTTGAGAAGTTGAAGGAGGTAATGATTTTTTTGGAGAAAACAGTATTAAAACCATTTTTTTAAAAATGTATCTTTTCAGCTGGGATACTTTAACCAAGAGTGATAGACTGTTTGGTCTGGACTGTGATTTTCAGTGCAGACCTGAGCAAGCCACCCGTGTAAGGCAACTTTGCCTAGAGGTTTCCCCAGGATACATAGAGATGTTACCTCTGAGACATAAAAATTCCCATTTCCTTGGTCAGGAGGGATCTGCTGGGTTGTATTGGCACTGAATCATGCGAGCCCACTAGATCAGTCCCAGGCAGTGAAAACAGGGGTCCTGTTCCCTTCTCTCCCCTTCTAGCTCACGTGCAAGGAAAGCAGAAGCATTAATCTGTTTTATTTCCTTGCCCCACATGCCAAACAACACACCAGCCCTAGGAAAGCACAGGAACCCCATCCAAAGCTGGTTTTCAAAGCTTGATTGGTTAGTGCTTTAATGTTTAACCTAAAGGTCTGAAGAGCCCCGTGGACCTCCTCGGGCACTCACCACGCAGCGCTACAGGATCTCAGAGACGGCAGCAATCGTGTTATTCCCCTGTTGCCTCAAATCATTCCCCTTTCACCATTTATTGGAGAGATGCTAAAGCTGAAAATACTCCTGAGGCTGTACTTGAATGTGGTGTGTTTTGAGCCGTGCTCATCAGCTAACCGGCTCTGAAGGATGACATTGTCGCAGCTCAGCGGGTCGTGCCTCTGCTGCCAAACGGACGACCCAGCGCCCGTCAGACGGGGTGGGAAAGGCTGAAGCTGCTCAGCCGGCGATGGTGCAACCACGATGAAAGGTTTCAGTGCCACCTTTTCTGCAGCCCGGCTCTCTAGCTGAAGTGTGTTAGCAGCTCAGCTGGGGCCATGATCCAGCGCTAATGAGCATTTCTAGCTTGCAGCATGTGAATAGAGACTACTCATGTGTTTAATGTTAAACATGTGCTCGCCTGCTTGCCTGGATAGGGGCCTAAAAGTCATGACAGAAAAGCCTATATTAATGAAGAGTATTATTATTCTCTTTGCTTTGAAATCTGGTGGCAGAATTCCCAGTGGGGGAATTCCCAATAGGAATTCCCAGTAGAGCCCAAGGCTACATAAGCACGAAGATGTTTCAGGCGTGAAGATGTCCTTAGACAACAGAAAACGCTCGAGGAGGAAAGGAAGCAGCGGTTGATATATAGGGTCTTGTTACAGAAGAAGGACACCAGCTCTGTCCCGGTGGCAACAGGAGGGACACCACCAGTGCTGCCAGGCTCCATTCTGGTTTATCATGGGGAGGTTCAGAGCTGGAGCTGGGACCAGGCCACGCTGGCAATGTAATGCCAAGGCATGTTCTGCTCTATCTCTGACCACACTCCCTATGGTGGTATCCCACAGCATAGCGATGCCTCCATTGTGTCTGCCTCACTCTTATTATGAAGTGGCTTGTCTAAAGAAAACCAAGAAGGGTGGGGGAATTTTTATTATTTTTTTTTATATATACATGGAGTAAAAACAATCCAAATATGCTTTAATGGTTCTCAACATGATACTGTCAATTCTCACCACAGGGTGGAATTTGTTGGTGGAAATTAAATTAAATTAAATTAAAACAGAAAAGCTTGGCTATTGCTAATGGGTACTACTGGGAGCCCTAAAAGCAGTTTGCAGTGTAGAACCATAGCAGGAGTGAACATCCCTTAATTCCCAGAATCACTTGGGTTTCGCAGGGTCATTTCAGCCTATACTGCTGCACTGCTGAGAAGTTGCTCTTTCCCTGTCTCCCTAGGTCTATAAACTCTGAAGAATTTGGGAAATGGCTACGGGCACCACATTAATCTTTTTCTTTTTCACTTTTTTTCCCCCCCTTCATTAAATTAACTACTTTAGTTTGGAAGTAAGCAATAAGTAAATAGAATTTGCAAACAGCAGATTTCTCTACTTTTTCATTAAGGAAGTTTTTAAGAGCTTTCAGGAAATGAGAGATTATCCCCAGCTTTGGGAATAAACTATGGTGTAAAATATATATAGAAGTGTGATTTTAAGCAAGAAGACTACAGTTTGCTTTAAGGAGCATGCTTAGGACTAAACAAACAGGGTACTCCAGAAATTGCAATAGGGATTTAAGATTCAGTTCCAATCTTTGTTGCTTTTTTTTTTTAATTACTGATTGGACAACATAGAAACTATATATATATATATATGTTTTCACTTTATTTAACTGCATTATTAAATTCAATAATGCTGTAAAGTGTGTTGGGATGGAAGGTGGCATAAGGATGAAAACTTTTCCTCTTGAAACAGCACTATTATTTCTGTGTCTTTGATTTTGTTCCCATTGGAATAAACAAGAGCCACACCGTTTCGTTGTGTAGAAGCAGGATCTCAACTTCACAGACCCAGAGAGTTTGGCAGTCTCTTTGGAGGACGGGCTAATTTGCTATTTAGCAATCTGAGTCTTGCAACGGGCATTTCGGAAGGCGTCCAAGACCCTCGTTGGGTGAAGGGATAGCGTTGCTTGCAAAGGACCACAGCGAATCCCCTGCTGTTATACAATGAGATTAAGCCATCATGAGATGCGGACTGGCTAACCCCGAACCAGACACCTTTGCCTGCAGCGCAGCCGCTAAATTGGTCTGACATCAGGAACCGCAGCGTAAGAACTTGGCCTCAGAAGTGAGTCAAAGCAGCAGCATCTTTGTCACCAGTCATTTTCTATTTATAACGACACAGATCTATTTTATAATCATGGGGAGGCACAACAGGAGTGGGCTTTGTTCTGCCTAAATCGCGTTTCTCGTGCGGGTGCGTTTAAACACAGCCCTTGGCCCCTCGCCGCACACCACACACACCCAAGGCTGGCAATTCTGGCACAACAATGCACACCCTGTCGTGCTTGAATGCTCAAAGACTCCTGCGCTGAAGCAATAAACTCCTGCTAAATGGCTCAAAAATGTTCCCTTAAGTGTGCTGAGCTGCCACCCTGCCTCACTTCTCATTTCCAATGCCATTTTTGCGTCTACGCCTGGGGTTTCAAATAGACCAGGAGTATATTGCATTGTTTAGTGCTGGAACTTACTGGGCATAATTAACCATAATAAACTGGGGAGAAAAACCCCAACCCCCCACCCCAACCCTCTTTCCTAGTGCAAAACTGACTGCTCGTGCATGTGACTGTATTTTCAGATGCTGTGAATCAATTCCCAATAGCTGCTTGGTTTGGTGTCCGGAGAACGGGTCCTCATCTATGCAAGTCCTCAGAGCTATTATAATAAACACCCCCCCCCTTATTTTTTTTTTTTTAAATTGAAGGGTCCCTCTGTCTATTGCCTAGAAATTTGTGATCTAGCGATCAATAGATTTATTTTTGTAGCCTGACTGTTTTCAGTTCTGAAGCCTGAAGATCAAAACCAAGTTGCAGAGTGAGATTTGAGGGCGAACAGAAATGCCTTTTTTGTCCTAAAACCCCTCTGATTTTCAAATCCTAACTCATCTGGGGCACAGTCCCGGTTACTTTGAGGGGAGTCTGAGGTTGAAAGATGGAAGGGGAGCCTGCTGTACATGCTACTGTCCTTCTACCGAGAGAGGGTAGCAGGAACCAATCTGGAAGTCTGAAGAGGTATATGGACACGTTTCCAATCTTCAGTGTGAAAGCAACCTGTACGGAGACCTGAATGGCTCTAAACTTACCCCCAGTTGCTTAAAAATGGCAATGTCATTAAAAAGCAAAATTTGGGATGTGAACAATGACATGACAATCAGGCACGGTACCTCTTCAGGGCATTATGCAGGCAAAAAATAATTCATTTGAAAGGATGCTCAAATTTTTAGGTGCTGGCCCAGACCCAAGTTCAGGACTGGCTTTTCTCCTCCAATATGTCATTAAGCTCGGAAACACCTAATGGCTGTTGGGATTACCACCACCTGATCTGCTGGGGTAAAAGCAAAATGAGGAACTCATAAGGAGAAAGCAGGAATGATCTTTAAACTCAGACCTTGTAAGCTTCAAAGAAAAGTAATTTATTTATAAACAACTATTCTATAGTGGCTAACAGTGAAAGTAACTGCCCATCTCGGGGTCTCCATCAGATAAGAAAGAAAGACAGGATAAATCCCTTTGCATACTTGTGATTTTCAGCTGAGGCACATCCTCTGTTAATGGGTAATTTTAGATCAGACTGTAACCTTTTTGGGGTAGGAACTATTTGTTGCTTTTCGGTATGTGCAGCTCCTAACAAAACAGGAGCCTGATTAGAGCCTTTGTGTGCTGCTCTAACCCTTGTAACATATAATAATAGGAATAATATAAATAAAATCTCATTGCAGTTCACCTTTAATATTATCATTGTGCGGCTGTACTCTGTCAACTGTGAATAAAATCAATGTCCTTTTTGTATAACAGGTAGCATATTTTATTATTGAAGAAACATTTAAATTCAATTTTTAAGAGCAAAATAGTAACTGGTAATTGTTAATTTTAGGCTTTTGGATAAATAGGCAAACATTTATTTTGTATCCTTCGAATAAATATGTGTTAAATGAAGAAATCCACCTTCATGAACGGGAGCTATTTATAATCTTATATTCCAAGAGTGATTTAACATCTGATAATTTGAATAAAATTGGTTTATTTTCTCATTAGGTTATTCCTGACCTTTTGTTTAATTTGTTATTTTTTTTTTTTAAACAGGCAACATTCCTCTGGCTGTAAGGAAAAACGGGTGCTCACAACTTGAGTACAGCTATACTCATCACTGGATCTAAAAGTTAATTTAATAGGAAAAAAGGGAAAAACAGCAAGGACAAGGAAGCTACGTTTGTGCTAGAAGAAGAAACATGGCCAGGGTATAACTCATGCACTGTCCCGCAGAGGTTGGTGCTGTATTGTTAGTGCAGCTGGTGGCACCGTGTTGGCCCGGACTAGAGAACACTCTCCAGGGCAGCGTCCAAGCGCAGCACACAGGGTGTTAGAACCGGTGGGGTTATAATGCAGGTCTATAAAATAATGGATGGGGTGAAATGGGGAATGATTATTCAGTATTTCTCGTGTCATGGGTTACCTGTTCCTAATGAAATAATCAAGCAGCAAGTTTAAAGCAAACAGAAAGAGGTGCCATGATAACTTCATGAAGAACAGATCCATTACAGTTGTTAAACATGAAAGTTTGGATGCAATTTCTAGGTCAAGAGGTCCCTAAATACGAGGACTGGAAGAAGGTCCAGGGAGAAGCAGCCTTCCAGTTGCCTTATTTCTTATAATGCTTCTGCTGCGAGAGATGAGACACGGCTGAGGTGGCTTGGGCTGGGTGGCTTGGCTCCAGGATGGCCTTTCTGATACTGTAATATACAAATGTGAAGTACTGTAAATTTTATTCCAGCACAAAACTTTGAATTTAAATTCTCCAAAGCAAACCACTTCCAGAGAGGCATTAGAGGCAGAGGCTCTGAGTCCTTCTTACAGCAAATGACAGGGAATCACCATCCATCTGAAATAACAGGAGTTCATCATTGTCCAACAGCTGCAACTGGAGAGATATGAGTAAGATTTCTCCCACTTTCCATGTCAACTTTTCTTTTCTGGTCACCAAAGACCTTACCCTTTCATAGAATCATAGGGTTGGAAGGTACCTCTGGAGATCATCTAGTCCAACCCCCCTGCCAGAGCAGGGTCACCTTAGAGCAGGTTGCACAGGAACGCGTCCAGGCGGGTTTGGAATGTCTCCAGAGATGGAGAATCCACCACCTCTCTGGGCAGCCTGTTCCAGTGCTCTGCCACCCTCAAAGGAAAGAAGTTCCTCCTCGTGTTTAGGTGGAACTTCCTATACTCAAGTTTGTACCCATTACCTCTTGTCCTGTTGCCGGGCACCACTGAAAAGAGCCTGGCCCCATCCTCCTGACACCCACCCTTTAAGTATTTGTAAGCATTAATAAGGTCACCCCTCAGCCGTCTCTTTTCCAGACTAAACAGACCCAATTCCCTCAGTCTTTCTTCATAAGAGAGGTGTTCCAGTCCCCTAATCATCTTGGTAGCCCTATGCTGCACCCTCTCCAGCAGTTCCCTG